>CM066166.1:51554975-52147475 GCA_033629205.1 Lithocarpus polystachyus
AATTGGGAAGGCCCAAAAGGCTAGCCCAATTAGATAATCAGTTATGTGGAGAGAAACATACAGAATTTTATATAGAATAAAATGGTTTGTATGTTCAATAATAATATATGATATAAGGAAGAGAGACACTCTTTCATATTCTCTCTAGAAAACATAGAACTGATTGAGAGACCACACATCTTGGGCATCAAGTGGAATTGGAGTGAAGATTGAAAGTCTTCCCGAGTACTTCTTCATTCAGTTTTGAATTTCACCGCATCAAGGTACACTCTCTTGTTCTTATATTCTGATACCTACATAGTGCATGTTATCAATTACGAATAAAGTAGATCCGTTTATTTTCCGCTGCGTATGTTTTGTATGCGATACAAATATGTATATTACCCAACACAAAGTGCATGGTAGCACAAACAAATCACTAATTAACTAAAGTATGCAGTAGAAAATAAATTGACATGGTGATCACTAACTTAAGAAGGATGTTGGCTGCTAAGTTCTTCTGTTCATCCAAACGATGAAGATCATAAAGTTGCTTGGTCACAAAACCCTACGCTGTACAAACACAGCAGCTTCTTCAAGAGAAAGATGAACTAGGGCAAATTCTACCTCCTGTCACAATTTGCCTAAACAAAACTTTGCTTCACACTCACGCAACTGTGCAACCTTTGATAGCCCTTAAAATAATACATTCATGGATTGAATGAAAAATAGACTTGAAAAACTGAACTTCATAAACCTTAACAGATACCTTATCTATCGGGCTAGCTATCGAGCCATGGGCTTCAGCAACTTTTAGACCTCGATAGATGCTAGCTGTTGAGCTAGCTGTCGAGTTTTAAAATCCTACACTTTCTTCCTTGATTCTTCGATAGACTTGCATGGCTTTAACACTTGAACTTGAAACAAGGTTTCTTGAAGCATTAAACACATCCTAGATTTATCCAATTACAAGTAAAGTGCTTTTTATCAAAGGATTAGCCAATTACATAAAATAGTGACATATGTTCCTAACAATGAATCATATATGTCCTAACATTAGGAACCCAAAACCGCCTAACCCTAAGGTTAGCTTCCCTTCATTGTGTCTTATTCCTTAACCCTATTAAAGGTAAACTCAATACTTGTATCTAACCCACACACACAGTAACATACATCTAACTAGCAATATGGCATCAATCATCCCTAACCATGCACCTATCGTACTTGCAAACAGAGCCTACCATACATCTAACATGGCATCCCTATCATACATCTTGCATAGCATCTCATCACATCACAAACCCTAATTATCATACATCTAAACATGTTTTACCACAAACCATATTACATCATAGCATACCCTAACATACATCTTATCACATCATCCTAGCACTTGTTTGGCATGACATCATATCACATTCAAGGCAGCAACATGTAACATTAAATCAAGGCAGAAACACAAACATAAGAAGAGATCCAAGTAAACATGTGATTAAGCATAACTCATCCAAACAAGCATATTCATCCCCATCATCAAAGCAAGATCATATCACAAATGCATGAAAATTACAAATGCATGACTTAGCTTTTACTTACCTTGCAGCAACTCAGCACTTGTGGCATCACGCATAAGCATGTGAATGCATGATCATAGCATTGAAACCATAAAACCCTAATTCTAACATGTGATAAAAACCTAGCAATTAAACATGTGAAACATGGACTTTGAAAGCATAAAAGTATGGGAAAAGAAGCTAAATAAAACAAACATGTGAAAGCAGAAGCAAAACAAAAAAAATAAAATTAAGGTTTCTAAGCGAGTTTATGCGCATGCATGAAGAAGCTTGCGTGCGCATAATCAAGCCTGCGTGTGCAGGCAAGATTATGCGTACGCAAGTCTTGCTCAGAAAACCCTAAAAACACAACAGATGCAATAAAACTTCAAAACAAGAAATCTAACATCCTAACCCACGCTTTTAAAACATAAAAAAACATAAACCTAAGATAGATAGATATGTTAAAGCATATAAAACAAGAAAACAATACAAGCAGAAAGATTAAAGGGCGGAAAAAGAAAAGAAAAGGAAAAAGCAAAGTTTGAACTAATACCTCAAAGAAAAGCTCTTCTAGCTTGGTTTTTTATTGTTCCCCTTAATCAAATCTATTCATAAACCAATAAGAAAGTAATGAGTAATATTAAACTCAAAGATCAATGCTAGAAAAGGCCTTAATCAAAAGAAAATTGACTTGAGGATGTTTTGTGAAAAACTCCCTTTTTGATTCACTATTTCTAGTGAATCTTAATGTTTTCCTATGGGATTTCTGTGTATTTTGAAAGTATATCTTGTAAGGCTTATAGTATGAAAAAGGGGGTTTGGAACGACTCCTAGACGATGTGGGATTCATTCCAAACCTCGACATAAATGCATAAAACTTGCCTTGTATAGTTTCTGGAAATCGCTATGCATGCACAAGATCGAGCCTACGTACGTATGCAGAAAGTTTCGTGCACAAGCTAATTCTTACATGCACATAGCGAAGGTTTCCTTTGGTCTTATTTTTCAAACATAGATTTATTTTCTCATTTAAAGTTAGATTTTTCATTTTAACACTTCTCAAGTCAATTAAACTTCTGATTGGGCCCTAAACCAACCTTGGGTCTTAGAATTCAGCATCACTAGGGAATGGGGGCTGAAGTTATAAGGGGTATAAAATGTAGTGTCTACAGTAGTTGGAAGTGGTCTCTAGCTCATCATCACCTGGATAGGTAAATCCTCCAGGACCATAGATCTGCCTGGAATACTCGGTCACCTCTAGCTTGAGATTCTTGGCTAGCCAAATGAGCTCCTCGTGCTCCTCCACAGTGGGTTGAAATTTGAGAAGAAGATAGTGTTAGAACAAGTGTTAAGAGAGGTGAGAAAAGGAAATACAAGACAAGGATGAAAGAGAACTCACCGCTTGTGTACCCTCAAGAAAAGGGTAGCCTATGACATTTATGTTATGCCCCACAGGGCGCTCATAAGCAAAGCCATCAGAGCCATAAGCATAGACCGACCAGGGTAGATGAAGGGGGTCAACTAGGCCACCAGCAGCAGGACTAGCTTGACATAAGCATCACATTTAAGTATTGCCATGTGCAAAAATGCAAGAAAAGAGGAAAGGAAGTAAAACAGAAAAGGATACATACCTTTGGAATGAGGGAAGGCATGAGACGAGTCTCACTAAACTTATCATAACCCATCTCATCCATGAGCCACTTAGCATAGGGAATGTCGTTCCTGCACAACTGATACTCAGCATTAGTCATGGAGAGTGGGGGAAGCATGAACTATGGAGGATCCATTAGAACCTATGGTACATCCTCACCCGGCTGCTGGCAGCATACCCTTTCTACTAGGTATAGGACCCTCAAACTAACACCCTCTAGAGGCTGGGTGATCCCAAAAGTAATGAGGGTAGCCACTTGCAAGGTAGGATCCGCAACAGGAGGTGCACCGGCCTCAAGACTCCATATGACCTCTGGTAACACATAGGGTTAAAAGAAGAACCCTAGGAAACATGCAAAAGAAAAAAAAATAACGGAGAGTAGGGTCTTCACTTACCTCATCAGAAGAGAGCCCATCAAAGTGAGCCCTAATCAAGGAGGAGCTCTTCAAATCCACCTTCACTCCACAAGCAATGAGTCTGTATCTTACAGCCCAACGCTGAAAAGAAAATGCATAGTTTGCAAGATGAACAGAGTGCTGGAAAAATACACGTTTGTATCGCATACAAAACATACGCCACGAAAAATTAACGGATATACTTCATTTGCAATTGATAACATGTACTATGTAAATTTCAGAATATAAGAACAAGAAAGTGTACCCTAATGCGGTGAAATTCAAAACCAAAGATTAGAAGTACTTGGGAACACTTTTAATCTTCACTCCAATTCCACTTATGCCCAAGAAATGTGGTCTCTCAATCAGTTTATAAGTGTATGTTCAAGGGAGAATAAGAAAGTGTCCAACACTCACATGCAAACCATTTCATTCTCTTACAAAATTTTGTATGTTTCTCTCTTTATAACTGATTATCTAATTGGGCTAGCCTTTTAGGCCATTCCAACTGGGCTTTAGTATGTGGCTTAAAGTGGGACCAAAAGAGAACAAATAAGACACTAGCTCTAATGGGTCTTGGGCTTTTCTGTCAACTCTTGACAAGTCCAAAGTTACCATTAATTATATTTAATACTACTATATAAATATAATTGCACTTTAGGCCTTATTAATAAATGATATCCCAAGACTTTATTATACATACAACCCCTTCATAAAAATATTCGTAGTATTACAAATTCGTGAATGTAGACTACCACTTTGAAGATTACTACATCTTAATCCTTGAGTACCCGGTTTAATCCTTCAAGTTATTCATCATATATTTATGAAATCCAATTTCATAAATATGTACTTTAGTAACTCCTTACTAAAATGGTTAGGCCTAACACTTTGAATAACCAAACCCATTAAACTTATCTCAAGGGAATATTTTATATCACCGTTAAGAGATTATGAATTCCACATTGAAAATATATATTCCATCAACACTAAATGTGGCTGCCCAACATGCTGAGGTTTTGATCGTGACTTTAGACCTCACTCCTGATATATCAAAGCAACCTACACTCATGAAAGTTGTGAGATTTACTATTCTCTCAGGATTAAGAGTTTAGGTAAATAAAAGTCGTAAGATTTATTATTTATTTGACAGTCGTTAGAGGAATAATAAATCTCATAGCGGTCCAATTCAATATGTCTTAACTCTTAAAACATATCAACTAGAAGTCTCCACTTCCATGATCAAGACAAATCATCTTAGTTGATATGTTAAAGTCTTCACATATGAAATTCCCAAATTCATCACCGACTACGACCTAAAATTCTAAGTTTATAAAGAACTTATGATTTATATCTTCTGTAACTAAATCACATACTATGCATCTCATGGACTATATGATAATGTCCAAATATTCATGTTACCATTATTTTGGATAAAAATAAAACAATTTTATTAATTACAATATTAAGTCATACGTAAAGTCATATATAATATCATACATAGCATCATACAATAGGATTTAAGGGCACTAATCCTAACATAAAGGACATTTTGCAAGATAAACAGAGGGCAATATGCAAGATAACAGTATGCAAGATGATAGTTTTCAAGGTGATAGTTTGCAAGAGAGAAAGTGTCAGTTTGAAAGATGATAGTGTGCAAGATGACAGTTTTTAAGGATGATAGTTTGCAAGGTCAAGACATGAGCACATAGTTTGCAAGGTAAGAAACTACATAGGAAAAGGAAGAAAGAACAAACCTCAAGGAGCTTCCAAGACCCCATTAGTCGGTGCAGAGTCTCGCGATTAAGCATGTCCAAGGAGGAGTAAAGGTAGGCAAGGCAAGCCTGACATCAGTTAGCCCCTGAGCATCGTCAAAATCATGAAAGAGAGCCAACCACCTTAAGGACACTGTCTTCCCTCCATTGGCAAAGATATACGCCTTTAGTATGTACAACAAGAATGCCCTAGCCATTCGGGGGTAGTAATCAGACGTCGCTTGTGGAAGAGGTTTGTAAATCATCTTGATATCATAATAGCAGATTGTATCCATCGTGTACTCCACCCCAGTAAATCTATGCCCAGCTATACACCTGACTCACCCTTTAAATTAATGATCAACCTACCACATCAAAGGCCGATCATCCGGTGGAAATCGTGAGGAGTCATCATCATCTCTCTATCAGCAATGTGGAAGGTGTGGGTAGTCACCCACCACCTTTCATCCAAGGATTGCACCAAGATGGTGCTAACATGGCTCTCTAGCAATAGGTGGAGAATGGGCTCAAAGCTCGCTACACATACCAAGGCCCTCATGTCATCAGTTATGGCCCTATACCACAAAGCAATGCCGTTAGTGCTTCCCTTACTTGAGAACGGAGGTAGGATTTGGAAAAAAAGATGAAAGGATATCATGAAAATCACAATTGGATAAGGAAATAGGTGAAAAAGGGGACAAAATAATGAAAATAAGACTTTTTGAGTGCTCGCATGCGCACGCAGGTCCATGAATGCGTACGCAGGTTGGATCATATGTCCATATAAACTAAACAACACGGATGCATACATATACTAGAGCATGCGTACGCATGAATAGAGCATGAGTATGCATGAGTACAGGCTGCGCACGCAGGCCCGATACATGCACATGCATGAACACAGATAGAGAGTGTTCTTCGATATTTCCAACCCACCCTTGATCAAAACTCATCCTAAACATGTTCCTACCCCTCCTAAGCCATTAGGTTTTCATTTAAACCTATCCCATAGCAAAACTTAAGCATTTACAAGTCTAAAAATATATTAATATGAAAGATCAGAGCAAAAGTTGAAAATGAGAAAAACTTGAAAAACTCACCAATCTAGCCCGTGCATTCTCCGTGAGATGATCTTGTGGCCTATAGATCAAAGGAGACTCATTCAACCTTACAACCCCATTCCAGTGGGTGAGGTTGAACACATCACCAGAAATCACATAGGAAGTTTTTTGAGTTTTGGACTTGGGTGCCATGGGAAGAGATGAAAGGATGAGAGAGGAAGAGAAGATCAGACTATGAAAGGATGAGGAATGAGAGAGAAGTAGAGAGTTTTTTAGAGGGAAAGAGGGAGTTGAAGAGTTTGTAAGATTGAATTTATTCAATCATGTGTAGGCTTTTTTCTGTGCCAAATTTGCTTGTATTTTAGCAATTAGATACCTTATATTTAGGTGAGAATTATGTAATGGTAGTGTGTGTGAGAGTGTGAAGAAAACTCAAGATTGGTGCACTCAAAGGAGTCTCGCGATAGGATCTCACAACTGGCTCGCGATTGGCAAGTCACCAAAGTGGCACACGTGTGAAACATGCAGGGCACTGAAGGGTCACAATAGTTGGAGTACTATATGTTGAGATTAGTGCCCTTAAATCCTATTGTATGATGCTATGTATGACATTATGTGAAAAATGATGTATGACTTAATATTGTGCTTAATAAAGTTGTTTTATTCTTATCTAAAATAATGGTAACATGAATATTCGGATATTATCATACAGTCCAAGAGATGCATAGTAAGTGATTTATGTGAAAAGTCATAGAAGATATAAATCACAAGTTCTTTGCAAACTCAGAATTATAGTTCGTACTCGGTGATGAAATTGGGTATTTCATCTGCGAAGACTATAACTTATTAACTACGATGATTTGTCTTGATCATGGAAGTGGTGACTTCTAGTTGATATGTTGATATGTTTTAAGAGTTAGGACATATTGAACTGAACCGCTGTGAGATTTATTATTCTCCTAACGACTGTCAATTGAATAATAAATCTCACGACTTGTATTCACATGAACTCTTAATCCTGAGAGAATAATGGACCTGATCATCAAATGTAGGTTGCTTTGATATATCAAGAGTGAGATCTAAAGTAACGGTCAAAACCTCAGTATGTTGGGCAGCCACATTTAGTGTTGATGGAACATATATTCTCAAGATGGAATTCATAATCTCTTAACGGAGATATAAAATATTCCCTTGAGATAAGTTTAATGAGTTCAGTTATTCAGAGAGTTAGGTCTAACCACTTTAGTAAGACTAAAGTATATATTTATGAAATTGGATTTCATAAATATATTATGAATAACTTAAAAGGATTAAACCGGGTACTCAAGGATTAAGATGTAGTAATTTACAAAGTGGCAGTCTATATTTATGACTTTGTATTACTACGAATATTTTATGAAGGGGTTGCATATATAATAGAGTCTTAGGATATAATTTATTAATAAGGCCTAGAGTGCAATTATATTTATATAGTGGTATTAAATATAATTAATGGTAACTTTGGACTTGTCAAGAGTTGACAAAAAAGCCCAAGGCCCATTGGAGCTAGTGTCTTATTTGTTCCCTTTTGGTCCCACTCCAAGCCACACACTAAAGCCCAATTAGAAAGGCCCAAAAGGCTAGCCCAATTAGATAATCAGTTATGTGGAGAGAATCATATAGAATTTTATATTAGAATGAAATGGTTTTGTATGTTAATATGTATGTGAAAGAGAGTCTCCTTCATATTCTTTCTAGAACAAACACATAGAACTGATTGAGAGACCACACATCTTGGGGCATCAAGTGGAATTGGAGTGTAGATTGAAAGTGTTCTCAAGAACTTCTTCTCTTTGGTTTTGAATTTCACCGCACCATGGTACACTCTCTTGTTCATATATTCTGAAACTTACATAGTGCATGTTATCAATTGCGAATGAAGTAGATCCGTTTATTTTTCGCTGCGTATGTTTTGTATGCGATACAAACATGTCATTTTCTATCATTGGTATCAGAGCGGTTTTCATTTCGAATCTGTATAACATGTTTTGTGAGTTTTGGAATTAGAGATAATAGTTTCATCATGTTAGAAGATTTTATATGCATTCAATTTTCTGCATGGTTGTTGAAACTATGATTTGATAAAAACTGATGTTGATGTTATGATGTTGTTTAAATTTGAATTTAAGTGTGTTAAATTGATCTTTAAGGCTATAGCATCAATAGATTTCAGTTTTGATATCAAATTCTGCATATCATGTTCATATGGTAATTGTTTGTTCATGAAAGTCGTAGAAAACTATTTGCAACTGTTCTGGAAAACCTGAAAACACGGGTTTTTCGCGAGTAAGCTTTACTCGCGAAACAGTCGCGAGACAGTAGCGAAAGTCTCTGTTTGATTTTTGTGTTTTCATTTTTTTCCTTAACTTGTTTTCGCTGGAAGTGCTTAGTCGCGGTATTCTCGCGAAAATGCTTATAAAGAGATTTTTGAAGGTTTTTCAAAATGTTTTCACATGTATAAAGTGTAAGGCTGTGTATAATTAGTTTATGCATTTTAAAATAAAAACCTTTAATTTAAAACATCTAGTGGGAGAGAGATACAAGGGTTGGATCTCACGGCCTCCATTGTTGGTTCATAGTAGTATGAAATATATACTTTGTCTTAGCTTCGAGCTTTGCATTCCATGCGGAGAGTATGTGTTTCATAGTCCTACAAGATTGAATTTCTTGGTTTATAGTGGTTTGATCAAACACCTTGTCTTAGCTTCGATCTTTGCATTCCATGCGGAGGGTGTTTTGTATCATGGTACTACATGATAAGCCTGTTAAGGGGATGAAATGTGGCTACACACAATTCTAGACAATGGTATACACTAGACTAAATATTATAGTATCCTTTATGCTGAGTTCTTGCTATAATTATTTAGAGGCCAAATGTATAACGGCATATTATTGGTGTTTGATAAGAGTTATCATGATAGCACTAATAATGAGAATAGTTCTCAATCAATCACAGTATTTAATGTTCACTCTATGCTGAGGGATATTGAGTATGGGATTAGGTTGTTGTTGCATATATTATATTATGGTTTTATTAAGGTTCCATACTATATGTTTATATGCTAAATTGATAATGCCCATTTTACTTATTATATTCATGTTTATTATTTCAGATTTGAACATGGCATCACTTAGCCCACTTGTTACCATTCTTAATCAAAACAAACTGACTGGATCCAATTATGTTGACTGGAAAAGAAACTTGGACATAGTTTTCACAACTGAAGAGCACAAATATGTGCTTACTCAACCATGTCCTAGCTTTCCTTCATTAGATGCTCCTCTTGAGGAAAAACAACGATATGATCGTTGGCAAAAATCTAATGAAATAGTCAAGTGCTATATCCTAACATCCATCTCAAATGTTCTACAGCATCAAATGCAGGATGTAGAACTAGCTTCGGACATTATGCTGAGTCTGAAGGAGATGTTTGGTGAGCAAGGCCGTTCTGCAAGGCAAGAAACCATGAAACAAATTTATAATACCAAAATGGCTGAAGGTAGTTCAATGAGAGAGCATTGTCTTACAAGGATCTCTAATCTGAATACATTAGAGGTTTTAGGTGCCGATATTGATGGAGAAGCCCAAGTGGATATGATACTCCAGTCACTACCGAAATCATTCAAGGAATTCAGACTTAATTATAACATGAAGAAAAAGATTTATTCTTTTTCTGAATTAATGAATGAGTTGGTAGCGGCGGAAGGCATCCTTGGTACTTCTAATGTTAGTCTTGAAGCCAATGTCGGTGAAGCTTTTACTTCTCAACCTAAGTCGAAAGGCAAGGGTAAGAAGAAGAAGAAGAAGGACTTCACTAAGCAAGAGGGTAAACAAATTGTCTTAGGTGTTGCCGACAAAGGAAAGAAGCTGAAAGGAAAATGTTTCCACTGTGGCGAGAAAGGACATTGGAAGAGGAATTGTCCAAAGTTCAAGGCTGCCAATAAGGGTATGAATAGCTCATTCCTCCTTGAAATATGTTTGGTACAAAATCCCACGGATTCCTGGTGTGTGGATTCAAGTTGTACTAATCATATTTGCAATTCTTTGCAGGGGTTCCAAGAGACCAGAAAGCTTAAAGAAGGAGAATTGTTTCTGACTTGGCTGATGGGAGTAGGATTCCGGTTGAAGCTATTGGAGTGTTTAATTTATGTTTTGAATCAAGAGTTTTAATATTAGATGACTGTCTGTATGTACCTAATGTTCGTAGGAATTTAATTTCTTGATTTATAATGGACCTGATCATGAAATGTAGGTTGCTTTGATATATCAAGAGTGAGATCTAAGGTAACGGTCAAAACCTCAATATGTTGGGCAGCCACATTTAGTGTTGATGGAACATATATTCTCAAGATGGAATTCATAGTCTCTTAACGGAGATATAAAATATTCCCTTGAGATAAGTTTAATGGGTACAGTTATTCAGAGAGTTAGGCCTAACCACTTTAGTAAGACTAAAGTATATATTTATGAAATTGAATTTTATAAATATATGGTGAATAACTCAAAAGGATTAAACCGGGTACTCAAGGATCAAGATGTAGTAATTCACAAAGTGGCAGTCTATATTCATGACTTTATATTACTACGAATATTTATGAAGGGGTTGCATGTATAATAAAGTCTTGGGATATAATTTATTAATGAGGCCTAGAGTGCAATTATATTTATATAGTGGTATTAAATATAATTAATGGTAACTTTGGACTTGTCAAGAGTTGACAGAAAAGCCCAAGGCCCATTGGAGCTAGTGTCTTATTTGTTCCCTTTTGGTCCCACTCCAAGCCACACACTAAAGCCCAATTGGGAAGGCCCAAAAGGCTAGCCCAATTAGATAATCAGTTATGTGGAGAGAAACATACAGAATTTTATATAGAATAAAATTGTTTGTATGTTTAATGAATAAGATGATATAAGGAAGAGAGACACTCTTTCATATATTCTCTCTAGAAAACATAGAACTGATTGAGAGACCACACATCTTGGGCATCAAGTGGAATTGGAGTGAAGATTGAAGGTCTTCCCGAGTACTTCTTCATTCGGTTTTTGAATTTCACCGCATCAAGGTACACTCTCTTGTTCTTATATTCTGAAACCTACATAGTGCATGTTATTAATTGCGAATGAAGTAGATCCGTTTATTTTCCGTTGCGTATGTTTTGTATGCGATACAAACATGTATATTTCCTAACACAAACGACCTTTTAATGCAAAAGGTAGAAGAACCCAAGAGTTGCTAGAACTAGTACATTCAGATGTATGTGGTCCTATGTCAATCCAAGCAAGAGGTGGCTATGAGCATTTCATTACTTTCACTGATGATTACTCTAGATTTGGTTATGTGTACCTAATGAAACGGAAGTCCGAAGCCTTTGAAAAGTTCAAAGAGTTTAGGGCTGAAGTTGAGAATCAATTGGGTAAACGCATAAAGGTCATTCGATCTGATCGTGGTGGCGAATACCTTCTTAGGGATTTCAAGGATTACTTAACTGAAAATGGGATTATATCTCAATTGATTGCACCTGGAACTCCATAACAAAATGGTGTAGCGGAAAGAAGGAATATGACTCTTTTAGATATGGTTAGGTCCATGATGAGTTATTCGACTCTACCAACTTCCTTTAGGGGATATGCCTTGAACATTGCAATATATCTTCTGAATTTAGTACCTTCGATGTCTGTTCCTAAAACACCTGTAGAGTTGTGGAATGGGCGTAAGCCTAGTATGAGACATCTCCATATTTGGGGTTGTCCAGCACATGTGTTGAAAGGAAAAACTGACAAGTTACAGTCTAAAACAGAAGTGGTTTTCTTTGTAGGGTATCCAAAAGGAACTGTTGGAGATTTATTCTATAGTCATAGAGATAACAAAGTATTTGTTAGTACAAATGCCAAATTCTTGGAAAATGACTATATAAATAATTTTACTCCTAGAAGTAGAGTTGTATTGGCTGAAATGAATGAACCTGTAATTAAACAACCAATGGTTGAAACTAGGGATGATGTGGCTGTATTGGATACACCACAAAATAATACTCATGAGATGTCTAGAACACAAGTGCTTCGTCGTAGTGGGAGGAATGTTAGGCCACCTATAAGATTCATAGGTCTTGGAGAGACTTATGAGGCTATCTCAGAGGAGGCCGAAACTGATCCTTACACTTATGAAGATGTAATGAATGATATAGATGTACATCGTTGGGTCCAAGCTATGAAATCTGAATTAAATTCCATGTATTCCAATCAAGTTTGGGATCTTGTAAAGGCACCTAATGGCATTAAACCTATTGGTTGCAAGATGTAGAACTAGCTTTAGACATTATGCTAAGTCTGAAGGAGATGTTTGGTGAGCAAGGCCATTCTGTAAGGCAAGAAACCATGAGGCAAATTTATAATACCAAAATAGCTGAAGGTAGTTCAATGAGGGAGCATTGTCTTACAATGATCTCTAATCTGAATACATTGGAGGTTTTAGGTGCCGATATTGATGGAGAATCCCAAGTGGATATGATACTCCAGTCACTACCGGAATCATTCAAGGAATTCAGACTCAATTATAATATGAACAAAAAGATTTATTCATTGTCTGAATTAATGAATGAGTTGGTAACGGCGGAAGGCATCCTTGGTACTTCTAATGTTAGTCTTGAAGCCAATGTCGATGAAGCTTCTACTTCTCAACCTAAGTCGAAAGGCAAGGGTAAGAAGAAGAAGAAGAAAGACTTCACTAAGCAAGCAGGTAAGCAAATTGCCTTAGGAGTTGCCGACAAGGGAAAGAAAATCAAAGGAAAGTGTTTCCATTGTGGTGAGAAAGGACATTGGAAGAAAAATTGTCCAAAGTTCAAGGCTACCATTAAGGTTATGAAAAGTTCATTCCTCCTTGAAATATGTTTAGTATAAAATCCCATGGATTCCTGGTGTGTGGATTCAGGTTGTACTAATCATATCTGGAATTCTTTGCAGGGGTTCTAGGAGACCAGAAAGCTTAAAGAAGGGGAATTATTTCTAACCTTGGCCGATGGGAGTACGATTCCGGTTGTAGCTATTGGAGTGTTTAATTTATGCTTTGAGTCTAGGGTTTTAATATTGGAAGACTGTTTGTATGTACCTAATGTTCGTAGGAATTTAATTTTTGCAACGTATTTGGGTAAAAATGGATATTGTGTTATCCTTAAAGACAATGTTGTAATAAAGAAGGATAAAATGTTTATCTGTTCAGGCAATATTGTGGATGGTCTTTATATTTTAACTCCTGATAAGTATGAATTATACAATTCTGAATTAGATAATAATTCTCACGTAAAATTATTAAAGAGAAAGTTTCCTTCTACTAATGATGCAATTCTTTGGCACTTGCATTTAGGTCATATTAATCCAAATAGAATTCAAAGACTGGTCAAAGATGGTCTCTTAAAGCCATTGGACTTTGATGAATTTCCAGTTTGTGAATCTTGTTTGGAAGGCAAAATGACCAATCGACCTTTTAATGCAAAAGGTAGAAAAGCCAAAGAGTTGCTTGAATTAGTTCATACGGATGTTTATGGTCCTATGTCAACCCAAGCAAAAGGAAGTTTTGAGTACTTCATCACTTTCACCGATGATTACTCAAGATATGGTTATGTGTACCTAATGAGACGAAAGTCTGAAGCCTTTGAAAAATTCAAAGAGTTTAGGGCTGAAGTTGAGAATCAATTGGGTAAACACATAAAGGTTATTCGATCTGATCGTGGTGGCGAATACCTTCTTGGGGATTTCAAGGATTACTTGACCGAAAATGGGATTGTATCCCAATTGATTGCACCTGGAACTCCCCAACAAAATGGTGTAGCAGAAAGAAGGAATAGGACTCTTTTAGAAATGGTTAGGTCCATGATGAGTTACTCAACTTTACCTATTTCTTTTTGGGGTTATGCCTTAGATATAGCAATACATCTTTTGAATTTAGTTCCATCAAAATTTGTTCCCAAAATATCCATGGAATTGTAGAGTGGGCGTAAGTCTAGCATGAAATATCTCCACATTTGGGGTTGTCCAGCATATGTGTTAAAAAGGAAGCCTGATAAATTGGAACCAAAATCGGAAGTGTGTTTGATTGTGGGTTATCCAAAAGAAACTAGGGGTTATTTATTTTATAGTCGTAAAGATAACAAAGTTTTTGTTAGTACAAATTCTAAATTCTTAGAAAATGACTATACGAATAATTTTACTCCTAGAAGTAGAGTTGTTTTGGTTGAAATGAATGAATCTGTAAATAAACAACCAATGAATGTAACTAAGGATGAAGTGCCTGTATTGGATACACCACAAAATACTACTCATGAGATGTCTAGTACACAGGTGCCTCGTCGTAGTGGGAGAATTGTTCGGCCTTCTATAAGATTCATAGGTTTGGGAGAAACTTATGAAGCTATCTCAGAAGAGACTGAATCGGATCCCTACACTTATGAAGAGGCAATGAATGATATAGATGCACATCATTGGGTCCAAGCTATGAAATCTAAATTAGATTCCATGTATTCCAATCAAGTTTGGAATCTTGCAAAGGCGCCTAATGGCATTAAACCTGTTGGTTGCAAATGGGTTTACAAGAGGAAGATAGAGATAGATGGAAAGGTTGAAACCTTTAAAGTAAGGCTAGTGGTGAAAGGGTATACTCAAAAAGAAGATATTGATTATGAGGAAATCTTCTCACCAGTAGCAATGCTTAAATCTATCAGAATTCTCTTATCCATTGCTACTCATAATGATTATGAGATTTAGCAAATGGATGTCAAGACTACATTTCTTAATGGCAATCTTGAGGAGGAAATCTATATAATGCAACCAGAAGGTTTCATTGCAAAGAACCAAGAGCATATGGTATGCAAGTTGAAAAGGTCCATTTATGGACTTAAGCAAGCCGATTAGTCTTGGAACATCAGATTTGATCAATCAATCAAGTCATTTGGTTTTGAACAAAACCTTGATAAACCATGTGTGTACAAAAGACATCAAGACAAAGTAGTAATGTTCCTAGTATATAAGGAGAGAAACATATAGAATTTCATAAGTGCTTTCATAAATGTTATTCATTAAGATTACACAAGAAATGAAATGGTTTGTATGTGAGTGTTGGACACTCTCCCATTCTCTCCTTGGAAATTGATTGAGAGACCACACATCTTGGGCATCAAGTGGAATTGGAGTGTAGATTAAAAGTTTTCCCAAGTTCTTTTCATATTCAATTTTGAAATTCACCATACCAGGGTACACTCTCTTGATTCTATATTCTAAAACTTACATAGTGCATGTTATCAATTGCGAATGAAGTAGATCCGTTAATTTTTCGCTGCGTATGTTTTGTATGAGATAAAAAATCCAATTTTCCATCAGAAATCTCTCATATGAAAAAGCACTTCTGAAATTCTGTATGTTTCTCTCCTCAAATATAACTAATTATCTAACTGGGCCTTTTGGGCCGATCCAATTTGGCTCTAGTGTGTGGCTTGGAATGGGACCAAAATGTTGGGAAATCTAGTTTTGTATCTCATACAAAACACACAGTGGAAGCAACAAACACGGATCTACTTCATTCATGAGAGATAACATTTAACCTTGAGTTCTAGAACAAAGAATAGAAAGCGTACCTTGGTGCAATGAAATTCAAAGAAAAATATTAGAAACACTTGGGAAAACTTTTAATCTTCACTCCAATTTCACTTAATGTCTAAGAAATGTGGTCTCTCAATCAGTTTCCAAGGAGAGAATGGGAGAGTGTCCAACACTCACATACAAACCATTTCATTTCTTGTATAATCTTAATGAATAACATTTATGAAAGCACTTATGAAATTCTATATGTTTCTCTCCTTATATATAACCAATAATCTAATTGGTCTAACCTTTTGGGCTATTCAAATTGGGCACTAGTGTGTGGCTTGGAGTGGGACCAAAAGGGAACAAATAAGACTCTAACTCCAATGGGCCTTGGGCTTTTCTGTCAACTCTTGACAAGTCCAAAGTTACCATTAATTATATTCAATACCATTATAAGAATATAATTGCACTCTAGGCTTTATTAATAAATTATATCCCAAGACTTTATTATACATGCAACCTCTTCATTAAAATATTCATAATAATACAAAACCATGAATATAGACTACCACTTTGAAAATTACTACATCTTAATCCTTGAGTACCCGGTTTAATCCTTTATGTTATTCATAATATATTTATGAAATCCAATTTCATAAATATATATATACTTTAGTAACTCCTTACTAAAGTGGTTGGGCCCAACACTCTGAATAACCAAACCCATTAAACTTATCTCAAGGGAATATTTTATATCTCAATTAAAAGATTATGAATTCCATCTTGAGAATATATGTTCCGTCAACACTAAATGCGGCTGCCCAACTGTTGGGATTTATGCCCTAAAATTCAATCTATTGGCATGTCATAAATAAGTAAATTGTTTAATTATATGAGACTATTTATAAATGAACTAATGGGACATTATCTTAGTCCACGAGATGTATCGTATGTGATTTATGTGAAAAGTCACAGAAGATATAAATCACAAGTTCTTTGTAAACTCAGAATTTTAGTTCGTAGTCAGTGAGGAAATTGGGCATTTCATCTGCGAAGACTATGACATATCAACTATGATGATTTGTCTTGGTCATGAAAGTGAAGACTTCTGGTTGATATGTTGATATGTTTTAAGAGTTATGACATATTGAAATGTACCGCTGTGAGATTTATTATTCTCCTAATGGCTGTCAAATGAATAATAAATCTCACGACTTCTATTTACATCAACTCTAAATCCTGAGAGAATAATGGACCTGATTATGAGATGTAGGTTGCTTTGATATATCAGGAGTGAGATCTATAAGTTACGGTTAAAACCTTAGTATGCTGGGCAGCCGCATTTAGTGTTGATGGAACATATATTCTCAAGATAGAATTCATAATCTCTTAACGGAGATATAAAATATTCTCTTGAGATAAGTTTAATGGGTTTGGTTATTCAGAGTATTGGGCCCAACCACTTTAGTAAGGAGTTACTAAAGTATATATTTATTTATGGAATTGGATTTCATAAATATATTATGAATAACATAAAGGATTAAACCGGGTACTCAAGGATTAAGATGTAGTAATCTTCAAAGTGGCAGTCTATATTCATATCTTTGTATTACTACGAATATTTTAATGAATAGATTGCATGTATAATAAAGTTTTTGGATATAATTTATTAATAAGGCCTAGAGTGCAATTATATTTCTATAGTAGTATTAAATATAATTAATGGTAACTTTGGACTTGTCAAGAGTTGATAGAAAAGCCCAAGGCCCATTGGAGTTAGAGTCTTATTTGTTTCCTTTTAGTCCCACCACAAGCCACACACTAGAGCACAATTGGAATAGCCCAAAAGGCTAGCCCAATTAGATAATTGGTTATATATATGGAGAGAAACATACAGAATTTCATAAGTGCTTTCATAAGTGTTTTTCATTAAAAGTACACAAGAAATGAAATGGTTTGTATGTGAGTGTTGGACACTCCTATTCTCTCCTTAGAAACTGATTGAGAGACCACACTTTATGGGCATTAAGTGAAACTGGAGTGAAGATTAAAAGTTGTCCCAAGTGCTTCTAATATTTTGCTTTGAATTTCACCGCACCAAGGTACACTTTCTATTCTTTGTTCTAGAATTCAAGGTTACATATTATCTCTCATGAATGAAGTAGATCTGTGTTTGTTGCTTTCGCTGTGTGTTTTGTATGAGATACAAAACTAGATTTCCCAACAAATAGTATCAGAGCGGTCTTCAATATCATGTTTGTATAACATGTGATTGAGTTTTAGAATTAAAGAAAAGCTATTTTCTTGGTGTTTTAGTTTTCTGCAGTAAAATTTCTGCATATTTATTTTTTAATCGTGGTTTACGATATGGATATATTTAGAGATTCGTGGCATAAGAATATAAATGAAACTGGAATATCGGTCAAGCCTAAGCATTTCACTTTGCACTGCTTGGATATAGTTTTATTTGATAACCGTTGCCGATGCCATTAATGTATATGAGATATACATTGGTTCGAATAATCGGTTCGTGTTATTCAAAGTGGTCATGATTTTGTCTCTTAATATATTCTGGGTTTTGATAGTGTTTGTATTAGACATGAACACGATAGTCTTCACATTAGGGATGAACACATAAACCTATAAAGCATTGATAGAGTTTGACGTGTTGTTCTCTTGTCTTCTTGGAATGCATTGATTAACATATGCCATGTCTTAATATATGAGATATATATACTGGTTCGTGTTATTCCATGATGCCCATGATCATGTCTTTTGTTTATGGTGCCATGTTATGCTTAATCATATAAAAGTTGAAGCACTAGAACCTTTCTTATAGAACTGTGTGCTTGACATCATTGGATTATATGAATATATGTATAGATTCATGCCCTGATATATAAAGCATTGGTGTTGTGATATCGGTTCATGATTACATATATTTATATAGGCGTGATGTTATTTTGGAGATTAAGTTTTTATGATTTAATAGTGTTCTTAATGAATTAACGGTTGTTGATAATGATCTTGAAAAGCCATTAAAAACTACCTTAGAAAAATTCTGGAAATTCAAAATTCACGAAGCTCGATCGATCGAGAAGCGAACGAGCATCGATCGAGCATCCAGAATTTTTCTCAATCGATTGAGATACATGTTCGATCAATCGAGACTGAAAATTCAGAGGTTCGATCAATCAAGAAGCGATCGAGAATTGATCGAGAACCGGGAATTCAGAATTTTCTAAGTGTTTTTGACATGTATAAAAGTAAGGTTATGTGATTAATCTTATAGTTCTTAAAAGTTAAGGACATTTATTAATCATTATCTAACTAAAAGACCTAATGAGATCAAAGATGTTAGTTAATTAGAACTATTAGTCCTAAATTGTTTTATGATTAAAAGTCCTTAAATTATTTTAATTAGAAGTTTTTTAATGAGATTAAAATTCTAATTAAAAGGTATATAGTTTCTAATGAGATTAGAATCTTTTATTTAGTAAATTAAGGATAGAGTTCTATATAACTAATTTTTGATTCATTAGTGTTTAAGGAATTCTAAATAGTTTAGGTCTTCCATTGTAGTTAGTGATTCTAATTAGATTAGAGTCTTCAACAAGTGCAAGGTTATTAGTTGTGATGGGATCACAATTATTTTAAAAAAACCCAAACAACGAGTGGGAGTGGTGAAATAACCCTTTTGTTAAGTTTATTGTAATGTGAATAGATACCTTGTCTTGACTTCGAGTCTTGCATTCCTTGCGGAGGGTATTTACTTCACAGATCACAAGGTTAAACTTCTTTGTGATTGCACGAATGTTCGTTACTCTATTGTGACGTGACTTAGTTACATCACATTGAATTTAAACAATTAAACACATTTGATGTGTAAGGTTAAGATTGTGATTAGATCACAATGATTTCATGACAATCCACTTGTTTTAAAATTTCTAGTGGGAGAGATTCAAGGGTTGATTCTCACGGCCTCCATTGCCAGTTTGTAGTAGTGTGATTAGGCACCTCTCCTTAGTGTATATGCCTTGCTCCCTTCGGAGGGTGTTTAATTCATGGTACTACAGGTTAAACTTCTTAATGATGGATGAAGTGTGTTTTTACATCGAGAACAACCACGCTTCCGTGGAGTTACATGGTGGCTCACATTAATTCTAAGCAATGGTGTATACTGGACTAAGTGTAATGTTAACCTCCCTTCGGAGCTATGTCATTATTACTTAGAGGCAAAAGGAAAAGCGGCAAATTATTTTTGTTTGGTAAGAGTTACCATGATAGCATTAATAATGAGAATAATTCTCGCCTAATCATAGTGACTGGTATGACCTCGCTTTCAAGGAATATTAATTGCGGGATTAGGTTGTTATTGCACCTAGCATAGTATTTTTGGGTTTCATACTACATGGTTATGGATGCAAAATATAATGTCCTTGTAATTATGTTCATAGTCTCAAAATAAAGTTGTCATAATTTTGTCCTCTAGATATTTTAAGTGAATCACATTAACTAAGAAATAATATTGGACATGATGCTTAAAGGAGCTGAAATACATATATATATATATATGTTTTGATTCAGCATTATCATAATTTTCTATGCATGATGCATTCATGGAAGATAGCTTATGGTATAATCATAGTCTCCATTGAAATGCTAAAATGTTGCATTGGCTTCTATCTCAATTGTGCTATAGCATGAGATGCAAGAGTTAGTACTAGACTTAGACATTATATTAAGTCTAAATAAGATGTTTGGTATGAATCATGTTGAGTGCTAAGAAAAGCTTAAACAGTTCCAATTCTATGCCATTTTATGAAAATATTTTATTTTTAAAATGAATTGGAATTCTTGGATGTAGAGATAAAATGTTTATCTCATATGGATATGATTCATAAATCCTTGTTAGAATCATTTGATCAATTCAGATTATTTTGAAAATAAATTCTTTTTTTATTATCTGAATTAATGAGTGAGTTCTACACAACGGAGACATCCTAAAAGCTAAGGCTAGGATCAATATGATTTAATTCAAATTCTTAGCCTGAACTGAAAGGAGAGAATGGTAAGAAGAGAAATTATTATATCAACCATTTGGACAGGCTGGATGCCTTAGTAGTTGTCAAAAGGAAATTAGACTCAAAATCATAACCAAAAGGAAAGTTTTTCTGTTTTGGTAAAGCTAAGCATTGTCCATGATTGTCTTCTAGATGAAAATTTACATGTTTTAATTTTTAAAGAGAAAGTTTTCATCCTTTGTAATTGTATTTTTTGGCACTTATGTCTAGATTTTATTAATCTAAATGATATTCAAGATTGGTGAAAGATGGGCTTCTTAACCATTATTTTATTATATTCCCAGTCTATGAATTCTATTTAGAGGATAATATAATCTAGGGCTCCTTTTTGTAAAGGATGATGTTCCAATGTCTTTTTTAAGTTAATGCATACATAAAGGAGGAATAGGGCTCTTTTAAAGGTAGATTGTTCTAGAAGAAGAATGTCAAAATTTGTTAAAAGACAACTATAAAATACATTTAGAAATGAGATGATTGTATTAGATACACTACAAGACATTATTCTGTAGATAACTATTACATCGATACAATATCGTAGTGGGAGGATTATCAAATAAATTTATACTTTTGGAATAAACTTTTGAAGTCATTCCACAAGGATTTGAATTTGATTCTCGGTCCTACATAAAGGCAATAGATAATATGAATATTGATTACTGGATCAAGGTTATGTAAATAGAATTAGATTCTATTTAAAGTCTAGAACTTGTAGAGGCGCCTAATGGCATTAAGCCTATTGTTCTCAAATAGGTCTACAAGAAAAATGAGATTGATAGATTTGAAGGTGTAAACCTTCAAAGCCAATACTAGAGGTGAAAAGATTTATTCAAAAAGAAATCATTCGACTATGAAAATATTTTTTCACCAATAGTCAAGTTTGACTCTATCTAGATTCTCTTATCCATTATATTTTATTTGGATGAAATATGACAATGAATATCAACATAGATTCTCTTATCCATTATATTTTATTTGGATGAAATACAACAATGCATATCAAGAAAGCTTCTTTTAGTAGCAATCTTGAGGAAGACATCTATATGATGTAACTAGACGTGTACATAGCAAAGAAACAGTAGTGATTAGTATGCAAGTTGCTTCAAGTCCATTTATGGACTAATGCAAGCATCTAGGTCATAAAATATTATCTTTGATCAAGAAATCAAATTTTTTGATTTTGATCATGTATTACAAGGCCTAATGTGTGTAAAGTTATATAGAATAATAAATTTCTTAATGTATGTTGATGACATTCTAATCATTTAGAATGATGTAGAGTTATTGTCATCAATGAAGTTTTTTTGTTCTCTAGTCCAGTTTGATATAATGTACTTTGGAAAGACTGGTCACATCCTAAGAATTAAATTTTGGTTAAAATTCAGATATTAGGATGTTGAGTCTATCTCAAACTGCTTAAATGATTAGATTATAGTCAAGTATAGCATGTAATACTTTAAGAAGGGATTTTTTCCTTTTACGTTTGAAGTTCCTTTATAAAGGACCATTGTCCTAAGACATATAAAGGGAAGGAGCATATTAAGATGGTTCCTAATACCATATCAATAGGAAATCTTTATGCTATGCTATATACTAGGCTAAATATCTATTTTGCGGTGGGCATAGTAAGCAAATATCAATTGAATCAAAGATCACTTAATTTAGTGGGAGTAAAGCATATACTTAAATATCTTAGGAGAATGAGGGATTATATGCTTGTCCACAAAAGTGAGGTTTGATTGTTACTGGATGTACAAATATTGACTTGTAGTTTGATTGTGATTCATAAAGTTGGACTTCAAGATATGTGTTCATCTTAGGTGGTGAAGATACACATTAAGCGTAAGTATTATCTCATTAGAGAGATATGAGTACATGAGAAGTAGTAGTAGAAAAGATAATTTATGCAATAAATCTAGATGTAACTTGTTTCCAAACCATGCCTTAGAGTGACTATGAATTACTCTAAAGGGAAATAAGTTTTGGATATATGGTAAATTGTCTTTGAGGGCAAGTGGGAGATTGTTGGGGTTTATGCCCTAAAATCCAATTTATTGGCATGTCATAAATAATTAAATTGCTTAATTATATAAGACTATTTATAAATGAACTAATGAGACATTATCTTAGTCTATGAGATGCATTGTATGTGATTTATGTGAAAAGTCACAGAAGATATAAATCACAAGTTCTTTGTAAACTCAGAATTTTAGTTCGTAGTCGTTGATGAAATTGGGCATTTCATCTGCGAAGACTATAACATATCAACTAAGATGATTTGTCTTGATCATGGAAGTGGAGACTTCTAGTTGATATGTTGATATGTTTTAAGAGTTAAGACATATTGAACTGGACCGTTGTGAGATTTATTATTCTCCTAACAACTGTTAAATGAATAATAAATCTCACGACTTCTATTTACATCAACTCTAAATCCTGAGAGAATAATGGACCTGGTCATGAGATGTAGATTGATTTGATATATCAGGAGTGAGATCTATAAGTTACGGTCAAAAGGAAAAGGACCGACTGATTACCTTAGACTAAGAAGGCTAAGGAGAGGTCATGTTGTATAGCTCACTAGGTGGCACGTGATTTAAGTTTGCATGTGTTTGGCAGTCATGGCAACCTTTCACACTGTCTACACAATCGGTCTCCATCGTATTCCAATAGTACCCTATCCTTAAGATCTTTTTGGTTAACATTCTCCCATTCATGTGAGGACCACAAATCCCTTGATGAAATTCTTCCATGACTCTTTCGACATCTTCTTTCTTCAAACTACGGAGGTGTATACCATTATATGATCTCCTATAAAGTTGTCCTCCACATAGGATTTATTGCATAGCCATTATCCATTTCAAATGACGTTCTCTTTTATTGTCACCATCAAGGTACACTCCCAATTCCAATAATTTCATGATGTCATAATACCAAAGAATGCCTTCTTCTTCCATCGCCAAGACTAAAGACACGGCTTTCCCCTTGTGCGCTAGTTCATAACTCTGTTCACTCTCTAGGGGTTGTGTCCATACTCTTTTAGGTATTTCAACAATGGAGGCTAAGGTAGCCAATATTAGGATTAGTGCCCTTAAATCCAATTGTATGGTGCTATATATGACATTATGTATGACTTAATGTTGTAATTAATAAAGTTATTTTATAATTTTCCAAAATAATGGTAACATGAATATTTGGACATTATCATTTAGTCCATGAGATGCATAGTATGTGACTTATGTGATTTAGTCACAGAAGATATAAATCACAAAATTCTTTGTAAACTCAAAATTTTTGTTCGTAGTCGGTGATGAAATTGGGCATTTCATCTATGAAGACTATAACATATCAACTAAGATGATTTGTCTTGATCATGGAAGTGGAGACTTCTAATTGATATGTTCATATGTTTTAAGAGTTAAGACATATTGAGCTAGACCGCTGTGAGATTTATTATTCTCCTAACGACTGTCAAATGAATAATAAATCTTACAACTTCTATTTATATGAACTCTTAATCCTGAAAGAATAATGGACTTGATCATGAAGTGCAGGTTGCTTTGATATATCAGGAGTGAGATCTAAAGTTACGATCAAAACCTTAGTATGTTGGACAGCCACATTTAGTGTTGATGGAACATATATTCTCAAGATGAAATTCATAATCTCTTAACGGAGATATAAAATATTACCTTAAGATAAGTTTGATGGATTTGGTTATTCAGAGTGTTAGGCCTAACCATTTTAGTAAAGAGTTACTAAAGTATATATTTATGAAATTGGATTTCATAAATATATGATGAATAACTTAAAGGATTAAACCGAGTACTTAAGGATTAAGATGTAGTAACCTTCAAAGTGGCAGTCTACATTCGTGATACGAATATTTTATGAAGGGGTTGTATGTATAATAAAATCTTGTGATATAATTTATTAATAAGGCTTAGAGTGCAATTATATTTATATAGTGGTATTAAATATAGTTAATGGTAATTTTGGGCTTGTCAAGAGCTGATAGAAAGGCCCAAAACCCATTGGAGCTAGTGTCTAATTTGTTCCTTTTTGGTCTCACTCCAAGCCACATACTAAAGCCCAATTGGTATGGCCCAATAGGCTAGCCCAATTAGGTAATCAGTTATAAGGAGAAAAACATACAGAATTTTGTAAGAGAATAAAATGGTTTGTATGTGAGTGTTGGACACTCTCTAATTCTTCCTTGAACACATTCATGGAAACTGATTAGGAGACCATACTTCTTGGGATAAGTGGAATTGGAGTGAAGATTAAAAGTGTTTCCAAGTACTTCTAATCTTTAGTTTTGAATTTCACCGCACCAAGGTACACTCTCTTGTTCTTATATTCTGAAATTTACAAAGTATATGTTATCTATTGCGAATGAAGTAGATCCGTTAATTTTTCGCTACATATGTTTTGTATGCGATACAAACATGTGTTTTTCCAACAACCAAGGCATCTGCAAACTGATTTGAGCCCTAGAGATGATAGTGTATTCAATCTTCTCAAAGGATTTGGTCAAGTCCTCTAAATATTGCTAATAGGGCTTCAAATGTTCTTCCTTTACCTTCCATAATTTACGTGCTTGGGCTATGATTAAAGTTAAATCCCCAAAGACCTCTACTTCGTTTACCCCTAACTCCTAAAGAGCTTCCATTCCGACAGTACAAGCTTCATATTCTACCAAGTTATTAGTTGCCTTAAAGTTCAATTTGACTGCCAAAGGCACATGAGATCCATCGACGAAGATTAAAAGTACTCCTATCCCATTCCCTTATTGGTTCACTACTCCATTGAACTACATATTCTATGCCCCTAGTTCGATGTCCAAAATGTCGTCATCGGGGAATTCCTCTTTTCCATCTTCTCCTTTTACAGGGTTCTCAGCACAAAAATTCGACACGGTGCTTCCTTTGACTGTTTTTCTGGCCACATACTTTAAATCAAATTCTGCTAATAGGATCAACTATCTCGAAAACCTTCCACTCAAGGTGAGCTTCTCAAATAGGTACTTCGATGGGTCCATTTTGGCTACTATTTATATCTGAAAAGGTAAGGTAATGCGTCACAGCTTCTGCACGGTGCACACGAGTGTGAAACATGATTTTTCTATTGGTGTGTATCTAGTCTCATAATCATGAAATTTTTTTCTCAAATAGTACACCGCTCTTTCATTCTTATCATCATCTTCCTGCGCCAACATGCTTCCAACCGTATCTTCTATGACAAAGAGGTATAGTAGTAATGGCATCACTCGCTTCGAGGGTACTAGGATGGGTGGATGGAGGAGGTATTCCTTGATAAGCTCAAAGGCTTTATGACATTCATCGTTCCATGCATGGGGTTCATTCTTTCTCAAAAGCTTGAAGATAGGCTCACAAGTAGAAGTGAATTTGGCGATGAATTGACTAATATACTATAGTCGACCTGGGAATCCTCTTTTTTCTTTCTCAGTCTTAGGTGGAGGCATGTCCAATATGGCTTTGATCTTTGATGGGTCAACTTCTATCCCTCTATCACTTACCAAGAAGCCTAACAATTTCCCAGCTGTTACTCCAAAAGTACATATCTGGGGGTTCAACCTCAATCTATACTCCTTGATCCTTTCAAAGAACTTTCTCAAGTTAATAATGTAACCCTCTCTGCCCTTGGATTTTATAATCATGTCATAAACATACACCTCAACCTCATTATGCATCATGTCATGTAACAAAGTTGTAGCCATCCTTTGATAGGTTGCTCCCGCATTCTTAAGGCCAAACGGCATTACCGTGTAACAATAGATTCTCCATTCTGTGGTGAAGGTAGTCTTAGTCATATACTTAGGAGCCATCTTAATTTGGTTATATCCTAAGAAACCATCCATGAAAGACATCAAGGCACTACTGGCCTTATTATCAACCAAGACATCTATATGAGAAAAAGGGAAATCATCCTTAGGGCAAGTTATGTTTAAATTCATGAAATCCACACACATTCTTACCTTTCCATTATTCTTTGGTACGGGCACAACATTGGCTATCCACTCAGCTTGGTATACGGGTTTAATGAACGATTCTTTCAATTGCTTTGGGACCTCTTCTTTGATTTTTAGGAGCCATTCAGTTCTCATATGCCTTAACTTTTGCTTAACGGGAACCATATGAACATGGGTATCAATGTGGTGTTGAGCTATGGGAATCAATGTGGTGTTAAGCAATCTCTGGATCAATACCAGGCATATCTCCATAGGACCATGCAAACACTTCTTCAAATTCTGTGAAAAGCTCTTTAAGATCCTTTCTTTCTTTCTTATTTAGCGTTAAGCCAATTTTAATTCAGCGTGGATTTTCATTATTGTCCAAGTTGATAGTTTAACAGTTGGTTTCATAGGTTCAATTTTCTTTTCCAATTGTTTATTAATTTCATTTTCAAATTCATTATAATTATTTAAGTGAAGAATTTCAATATTATGGGACACATCAAAATAAGCCAAATCAAAATTTATCTTATTGAAACATTAAAAAGTACATTGGAACTTACTTCAGCATCCATGTAGTCCACCCAGTCAACTTCCTCTTGAACTTCCTTAATCACCACAGTAGGTTTCTCCTTGAAAGTAAGCTTCTCATTAAAGAACATCTCCCAACCTGGATACACTTTTCCATCCTTAGCCCCAATGGGATGAAACCATGCCCTTGCTAAGAGAAGGTTGTAGTTAGGAGTGATGTCTATGTCAGAATATATACCCTTAAATCTTATTGTATGATGCTATGTATGACATTATGTATGACTTAATGTTATGATTAATAAAGTTGTTTTATTATTATCTAAAATAATGGTAACATGAATATTTGGACATTATCATATAGTCTATGAGATGCGTAGTATGTGATTTATGTGATTTAGTCATGGAAGATATAAATTACAAGTTCTTTGTAAACTCAGAATTATAGTTCATAGTCGGTGATGAAATTGGGCATTTCATCTACGAAGACTATAACATATTAACTAAGATGATTTGTCTTGATCATGGAAGTGGAGACTT
Source organism: Lithocarpus polystachyus (assembly GCA_033629205.1). Lineage (NCBI taxonomy): Eukaryota > Viridiplantae > Streptophyta > Magnoliopsida > Fagales > Fagaceae > Lithocarpus > Lithocarpus polystachyus. The sequence continues at coordinate 51,583,111 of CM066166.1, forward strand.
CTAGTTAATATGTTGATATGTTTTAAGAGTTAAGACATATTAAACTGGACCGCTGTGAGATTTCTTATTCTCATAACAACTGTCAATTGAATAATAAATCTCACGACTTCTATTTGCATGAACTCTTAATCCTGAGAGAATAATGGACCTGATCATGAAGTGTAGGTTGCTTTGATATATCAAGAGTGAGATCTAAAGTTACGATCAAAACCTCAGTATGTTGGGCAGCCACATTTAGTGTTGATGGAACATATATTCTCAAGATGGAATTCATAATCTCTTAACGGAGATATAAAATATTCCCTTGAGATAAGTTTAATGAGTTTGGTTATTTAGAGTGTTAGGCCTAACCACTTTAGTAAGAATATACTAAAGTATATATTTATGAAATTAGATGTCATAAATATATGATGAATAATTTAAAAGGATTAAACCGGGTTCTCAAGGATTAAGATGTAGTAATTAACAAAGTGGCAGTCTACATTCATAACTTTGTATTACTACAAATATTTTATGAAGTAGTTGCATGTATAATAAAGTCTTGGGATATAATTTATTAATAAGGCCTAGAGTGCAATTATATTTATATAGTGGTATTAAATATAATTAATGGTAACTTTGGGCTTATCAAGAGTTGATAGAAAAGCCCAAGGCCCATTGGAGCTAGCGTATTATTGGTCCCTTTTGGTCCCACTCCAAGCCACACACTAAAGCCCAATTGGAAAGGCCCAATAGACCGGCCCAATTAGATAATTAGTTGGTTATAACAGGAGAAACATACATAATTTTTTCATAAGAAAAAAGAGACATCATTGTGAAGTGGTGTGTATGTGCGAGTGAAGCCACTCAATTATTCTCCCTTAGAAACTGATTGAGAGACCACACTTCCTGGGCGAAAAGTGGAATTGGAGTGAAGATTAAAAGTGTTCCCAAGTATTTCTAATATTTTTTTTTGAATTTCACCGCACCAAGGTACGCAATCTTGTTCTTAAATTCTGAAATTTACATAGTGCATGTTATCAATCATGAATGAAATAGATCCATCTTTGTTGCTTCTGCTGTGTGTTTTGTATGAGATACAAAACCAGTTTTTCCTACAATCCATCACATGGAATTCCATAATCATCTCCAATGGGCTAATCTTGCAAGGAGCTTTAAAAGTTCCCATAACCTTCCTTGAAGAGTTGTTATATGCCCTAACAATCAAAGGAGAAGGAATGATCGTCTCCATATCTAGGCCAATGGTGAAAGCCGTCCTAAATGGGCACAAATTCAATGCAGATCCATTATCAATAAGCATTATTGGAACCTTGGCACCCATGCATTAAATAGTGATTTGCAAAGGTCTAGTGTGAGTGACTCCTTCAAGAGGTGATTCCTTGTCAGAAAAGGCAAGGAGAGGATTAGATGGGGCTTCAACTCTAATGAGAGATAGCACTTCTTGTGGTGTAGTTTCTATGGGTACTTCTTTTCCACTCGAAGCATCCAAGAAAGCACTATGGTGTTTGTGAGAAGCCATTAGTGTTAGGGTTTATGCCCTAAAATCCAATTTATTGGCATGTCATAAATAATTAAATTGTTTAATTATATGAGACTATTTATAAATGAACTAATGGGATATTATCTTAGTCCATGAGATGCATAGTATGTAATTTATGTGATTTAGTCACAGAAGATATAAATCGCAAGTTCTTTGTAAACTCAGAATGTAGTTCGTAGTCGGTGATGAAATTGGACGTTTCATCTGCGAAGGCTATAACATATCAACTAAAATGATTTGTCTTAATCATGGAAATGGAAGATTTCTAGTTGGTATGTTGATATGTTTTAAAAGTTAAGACATATTGAACTGGACCGCTGTAAGATTTTTTATTCTCCTAACGACTGTTAATTGAATAATAAATCTCAGGACTTCTATTTACATCAACTCTAAATCCTGAGAGAATAATGGACCTGATTATGAGATGTAGGTTGCTTTAATATATCAGGAGTGAGATCTATAAGTTACGGTCAAAATCTCAATATATTGGGCAGCCACATTTAGTGTTAATGGAACATATATTCTCAAGATGGAATTCATAATCTCTTCACGGAGATATAAAATATTTCCTTGAAATAAGTTTAATGGGTTTGGTTATTCAGAATGTTGGGCCCAACCACTTTAGTAAGGAGTTACTAAAGTATATATTTATGGAATTGGATTTCATAAATATATGGTGAATAACATTAAGGATTAAACCAGGTACTCAAGGATTAAGATGTAGTAATCTACAAAGTGGCAGTCTATATTCATGACTTTGTATTACTACGAATATTTTAATGAAGGGGTTGCATGTATAATAAAGTCTTGGAATATAATTTATTAATAAGTCCTAGAGTGCAATTATATTCATATAGTGGTATTGAATATAATTAATGGTAACTTTGGACTTGTCAAGAGTTGACAGAAAAGCCCAAGGCCCATTGAAGCTAGAGTCTTATTTGTTCCCTTTTAGTCCCACTCCAAGCCACACACTAGAGCCCAATTGGAATGGCCCAAAAGGTTAGCTCAATTAGATAATCAGTTGTATATAAGGAGAGAAACATACAGAATTTCAGAAGTCTTTTCATGAGTCTTTTTATAAGTGTTTTTTCATCAAGATTATATAAGGAATGAAATGGTTTGTATGTGAGTGTTGGACACTCCCTTATTCTCTCCTTCGAAACTGATTAAGAGACCACACATCTTGGGCATTAAGTGAAATTGGAGTGAAGATTAAAAGTCTTCCCAAGAACTTCTGATCCTTGGTTTTGAATTTCACCGCACAAAGGTACGCTTTCTTGTTCTTAAATTCTGAAACTTTCATAGTGCATGTTATCAATTGCGAATGAAGTAGATCCGTAAATTTTCCGCTGCGTATGTTTTATATGTGATACAAACATATAGTTTAATCCAACAATTAGCAAGCCCCATATAGATATATGAGCTTGAGTCTTCTTTAATTTAGTCGAAACTATATCTTCTTCCTCTTTCTCTACTTTCCCTTTAGGCTTCGTGGGCTTAGACCTTTCTCCCATGTCCCTACCAAGATGATCCTTCTCTAAAATGGATGGCTTATAGTACTTCCCACTCCTAGTAATGTTTGTCACATTGTCCTCCACGACCTTTTTCTTCAATTTGGTTATCCCCCACACAACCACTGCATTCTTCAAAATCTCAACATCCTCATCCTATATCCCTCGAACTTCCACCACATTAACTTCTATGATTTCTATCAACTTTGAACAATCTCATTCAATCTCATCTATTTGCACCCAATTCTAATATGGTGAAGGAGGTCGGTGATAATCAAGCAAGGGGTTCTTCCTAATGTTAGGCTTGGTGATGATGTTGGTGTTAGGATATATACCCTTAAATCCTATTGTATGATGCTATGTATGACATTATGTATGACTTAATGTTATGATAAACAAAGTTGTTTTATTATTAGCTAAAATAATAGTAACATGAATATTTGGTCATAGTCATATAATCCATGAGATGCATAGTATGTGATTTATGTGATTTAGTCACGGAAGATAATGATCACAAGTTATTTGTAAACTCAAAATTATAGTTCGTAGTCGGTGACGAAATTGGGCATTTCATCTACGAAGACTATAACATATCAACTATGATGATTTGTCTTGATCATGGAAGTGGAGACTTCTAGTTGATATATTAATATGTTTTAAGAATTAAGACATATTGAACTGGACCGCTATGAGATTTATTATTCTCTTAACGACTGTCAAATAAATAATAAATTTCACGACTTCTATTTGCATGAACTCTTAATCCTGAGAGAATAATGGACTTGATCATGAAGTGTAGATTGCTTTGATATATCAGGAGTGAGATCTAAAGTCACAATCAAAATCTCAGTATGTTGGGCAGCCACATTTAGTGTCGATGGAACATATATTCTCAAAATGGAATTCATAATCTCTTAACGGAGATATAAAATATTCCCTTGAGATAAGTTTAATGGGTTTGGTTATTCATAGTGTTAGGCCTAACCACTTTAGTAAGGAGATACTAAAGTATATATTTATGAAATTGGATTTCATAAATATATGATGAATAACTTAAAGGATTAAACCGGGTACTCAAGGATTAAGATGTAGTAATTAACATAGTGGTAATCTACATTCATGAATTTGTATAACTACGAATATTTTATGAAGGGGTTGGATGTATTATAAAGTCTTGGGATATAATATATTAATAAGGCCTAGAGTGCAATTATATTTATATAGTGGTATTAAATATAATTAATGGTAACTTTGGGCTTGTCAAGAGTTGATAGAAAAGCCCAAGGCCCATTGGAGCTAGTGTCTTATTGGTCCCTTTTGGTCCCACTCCAAGCCACACACTAAAACCCAATTGGAAAGCCCCAATAGGCCAGCCCAATAAGATAATCAATTAGTTATAAAGGGAGAAACATACATAATTTTTCATAAGAGAAAATGAGACATCATTGTGAAGTGGTGTGTATATACGAGTGAAGCCACTTAATTATTCTCCCTTAAAAACTGATTGAGAGACCACATTTCTTGAGCGTAAAGTGGAATTGAAGTGAAGATTAAAAGTATTCCCAAGTACTTCTAATATTTTGTTTTGAATTTCACCACACCAAGGTACGCTATCTCGTTCTTAAATTCTGAAATTTACATAGTGCATGTTATCAATCATGAATGAAATAGATCCAAGTTTGTTGCTTCTGCTATGTGTTTTGTATGAGATACAAAACCAGCTTTTCCTTCAATTGGTATCAAAGCCAGGTTTTCAATATCATGATTGTATTGTATGTGATTGTTTTTAGAATTTAAGAAAACCGTTATCTTTGTATTTTAATTTTTTGCAGTAAAATTTTCTGCATTATTGTGTCCTTGAACGTGTTCATTTGTGTAGACATGGTTTGATGATCATGGTTTTATGAATTTTTGTTATTAGCGTTGGAATTCATATGCCATGATTCATTTATATATATTATGATATATAGATTGAAGCCTTATTGTAGTAACCGTCAAGTGCATGAATGATACGGTGCCATGCTAAGTTTAATATATGAGATATATATATATATATATATATATTTGATTCATTCAATCCGCTTTGTCTTGGATATATTAATTGTCTTGGATGTGATAATTGCCGTGGTTGCATGCATTTTGAATCCGTGTAACCGTCCTGTGCATGTGTTTGTTGATTGCACCTTTTGGATTGTTGTTGCATTGCTTGGCAATATAAGCACTGCTTGAAGAATCCGTGTACTATATATAGAATCATATATAACTCTTGCATGGTTTCGTGGATTCATGTCCATTAACATGTTTTCATATATTTATATATATGCAAGTTCTTCATGGCAGCATATGATGATTGCTTTAAAAAATTGAAACGGTATATTATATTATATATATATATATATATAATATGATATGGATTTATATGCAATTTTTTTTTTTTAAGGATTCATCCTATTGTTGCTTGCCTTGGTTTATATATTTATTATAGATTAATACTAGGATTATGAAATTTATTCCTAATGAGATTAGGATTATGTTTTCAAGGTTTCTAGTGTTATTATGGCTCTTGATCTTTAAAAACCTTTAATTTAAAACATCTAGTGGGAGAGAGATATGTCAGTTCGTTTAGACCCCTTAAACCCAAACAGATTAACCTAGTGAATTAGCCAAGTGATTAACTTAGGTAATTTAATTAAATCTAGGTTAACACAAATAAGCAAAAATAACAAAGCAGCGGAAATTAAATAACACAAAGATCTGATGACCCAGGAAACCACACCGTTAAAAACCTGGGGAGGATTTGACCTAGCTATCCTCAAGGTAAACTGAATCCACTATGAAAGAATTGAAGTTTACACAACAAGACTTAGACCACTAACATCTTATTGCTACCCAAGTGTAGGAAACTTACTACCATGACCCCATGATAGCTCCGAGATCCACAGACTCCTTCTTTCTTGAATTTTTCAGCAAATCCACAAGCGCACCTGCTTGTATATCTTTGTGCTCTTTTGATTCTGCAACTGTATTGATCTACACAACTCTTGACATGAGTCTCAAGTTTGTAAACCCTAAGTGTATGTAAAGGTAAACACCTCTAGATCTCACAAAGAGATTCACAAACACAGCATTCAGAACACTAAAAACGTGGCTAGGGTTTTCCTTATATACTTAGGGCAAAACATAAAACCCTATACATTAAATGGACTAGGGCTGAGTTGGAATTTTCTGCAGAAAAACGATCTGCCCGATTTTCGATCGATCGAGTCTAATTTTCGATCGATCGAGTCTGGCAGAAAGTGAACAGTAATTCTGCACAAAAACTCGATTCCAACTTTACATTAAATCCCATACTTTGAGCAAGTCTAACACATGACTAAACATTGTTTTGATCATGGTTTGCCAACATACAAATTGAAGTTCTAAATACATTAGATCCTAATCCTTAGAACCTAACAAACTCCCCCTTTGGCAATCCATGACAAAACACAGACTTAACAAAAAGCTCAAAGTTACAAATTGAAATAGCCCATTACAAAATAAATAGCCACTTAACAATTCAACCTAGACTACTATCTAACAGTTGCAAAGTAGACAGCAGCTCGACTGAAAACAACCTGTATATTCCTGTAACACTTAACAAACACATAAACGCATGTGTGGAAGAAAGAAACAAGGAATATATAAATAAAATTTCTTGATTTCACATGACACAAAATAAAGACATATATCATGATTAACATCATAAATATAAGTCAATAAGCAATGAAGTATAGTGAAATAAGAAACATATACATAAAAAATGTATCTCAACAAAAGTATCTCCTAAACAAGAGCTAAAAAAGAGAATACACAGTGAAGCACCTAGATACAATCTAATAACTCCACAAGCTCCGCAGTATCACTACCAAGTAAACAAAACTCCCCCTAAAATGTAAATCACCACAACAAAATCTCCTAGATACAAATGAACTATGCACTCCCCCTTTTTGTGACGAATTGCCAAAGGGCACTCACTCATCATCAAAAGGAGGCGGAGGAGAATGACGAGAGCTCGCCAAATCCGCTCGTAACGCACGTAGCTCATCAAGAATGTCCACCAAAAGCTGACCATGAGCCGCCTGAACGGTCACGACAGTATCAAGAGTCCGACGAAGGTCAGAAACCTCATCAAACGATGGAGGAACATCAGCAGTAGCAGCAGCAACAGCATGATCAGAAGACGTCCCAGTTGCATGCGTATCTGCAGAAGAAGAAGGGGGTGGAGTGACACCGGAAGGCTCTACCCTAGGACGCTTAGAGCTAGCTCGAAGTTGAGCAGCCCTTTGCCTCAAAAAGGTAGCACCAATAGGAGCAATGACATGCACAAGCTCAGAAGCAGGATACTCACCAAAACCAAGAAAAAGGAGAATCCGATGAATAAAAACGGGAAAAAACAAAGCATGAGCCGTAAAACTAGACCGATGAACCTCGTTCAAAGAACGAAGGAACAAATGCGGAAAACTGATAGGCGCATCAGTGACAAGAGCATACAAAAACACACATCGCTCAAGAGGGATGGTGTGGACATGCGAAATAGGCCACAAAGAATGACACGCTATCCTAAAGAAAAGATAGTGAAGCTCGGAAAGCTCAGCTGAAGTGATCCGAGGATCAGAACCCCACTGGATAGAAGACCCAGTGATGTATGACAGGACGTCATCAAGGGGTGGAGACTCCTCGTAAGGAAAAACGGGATGGTCCACAATGGGCACCCCAAGAGCATCAGACACTACCCGAGGGGTAATGCGACACTCCACACCACGTAACCACACCTTTACCAAGGTGTCGTTATCGTAGACATGAATAGAGAGGTTCGAATAGAACTCTCTAATCAAGGTGGCAGGAGGAGGAGAATGCTCATACTCGAGCAAAGGTAACCAACCCCGACGCTCAAAGTTACGTCGCACCTCAGGATCCAACTCATCTAATAAGACCCTACGCTCAGCCCAGATATGACGTCTAAGGTTCAGAGTCTCATAGGTGACTTGGTTTGACTCACTAGGGAACCGTTCAGTGTCAAAAGAAGGAGAAGGATCAGAAGTCCTATGGCCTCTAGTCTTCCTAGGCATAGTGCTAAGAAAAAGAGATAGACACAGAAAGAGAAGAGCAAAAACAAATACCAAGGGCAGACTGCAAGTTAGCACAGCATAAAATATAGAAAAAAAATCTATATGATGCATGAGCATGAACATAAAATGATGCATGTGCTAATGCAGTGACAAGTTCAATTGTGATTCAAATTAACAAAATTGGCTTGAGCAAGCAAAATTTATCAAAAATACCCAATTTGAAAAACTCAAGTTTTCAAAACACAACAAATTGATTAATTGATCAACACAACATTCGATTAACTCAATATAATGATCAAATTAAACAATCTAACAAGCCAATTTCATCAAATTCAATCAAATTGAACAAAACCCCCAATTTTTCTCAATTTCAAGCCCTAGAACTTCAAATTTTCCTCAAAACACCAAAATATTCAAATTAAACCACATGTAGAGCTTAGATAAGGTGTCCCCACAAAAACCCATGAAAAATTTGAGAAAGAAACACTCAATAACATTCCCAAAAAGACAAAAATCCTAAATGTCGAAAATACCCAAAAATGCATGAAAATAATGCATGAAATATGAAAATAAATTCAAAAGGAGGGGCAAAAAGGTCTTAGCGGCCTTGGGAGAGAGAGATTAGGCAAAAAGTTTGGAAGAAAACGACAAATCCACCCAAAAATAGCTTGACCGGTTGGTAGGGAGACAAAAGTTTGAAAAAGTTTTTGAAAAGGTAAAGAGATCACGTGGAAAACCCCTTTTTAAAAACATTCAGCATGATCTTCGATTGATCGAAAATTACATTCGATCGATCGAAAATACCTTCGATTGATCCAAATTCAACTTGGATCGATCGAGTCAACCAGAAACTTTTTCATTGATTTTAAAACATTTTTGATCGGTCGAAAATCAGTTTCGATCGATCGAAATTCTGGAAAAATTAATTTTTTGAAAAACACACCAAATTCAGTGTAGTCACTTCTCAAAGCATCAGAATTTATGAGAAAAATGCATCAGTATGAGATGAGATGTTTTCCAAAAATATAAGAATTCAACCCAGATTTCTTCAAATCAAAAATTTCTTTCAATACCCCAAAAACAAACAAACAAGCAAACATGTTCTGCATAAATTTCCAGTAATTCTCAAACTTGGTTGGTCAGGCCAAATAACATACACAAGCATGTACACATTTTAGCAAAGAATAACTTGTGTAGTGTGTGCAACTAGCATAAGCTTGAGAAACATGTGAGGTGATATGCACATATTGATCAATCACAATTTCTACAAAATTCATCACATGAATTTGAAAGAGACTATTACTTAAAGAGTTACATCCTATAACTCCCACATCTCCTAGAATAAAAGCTTGCAATCATGTAAGTTTCTTGATTTGCCTCATTATTCAATTTAAATTATTAGAAACTTAATAAAAGCCGGGATAATGTACACACCAATTTTATTTGAATTTGTGAGATTATTATAGCTCAATAATATACACACCAATTTTAATAGAGGCTACACCTTATTTTCTTTTTGTGCATGTGCTACACTTTCTCGAGCACAAAATCTTATGATATGCACTAAGATATTCATGATTGGCTAATAAACAGTGGTGAGATGGTTATTTATGCCTTTCTCAATAAGTTCAAGTCCAACAATCAAAGACATAAGACTTCAAGATCAAGATCATGTGATCAACAAATATAGCATCTTCCCACACAACATGCACACCAAGACTTTAGCTAGTAAAGTGCAATAGAAATAAGTGCATCAAAGCTAAACAAGGTACATACATATGGCATGTAAAATTTGATTGACCAACCTTGTCGTCAAATCTAAGAAAAAATAGCAAAACATAATTTGCAAAAAAAAATTTTTTTTTTTTATATTATAAACAAAGAAACAGACATCCTAGAATAAAATGCATGAATGTAATGCAATGCAAATCCTAGAAACAAAGGTCACAAAAGATTGAGCAATAAAGCACAAGGACCATGAAGTCAAGAATGACTAGGGACAAAGAATCACACCAATGACTTGACGAAGAGTTTCAAACTTTCCTCTATCAAGTGGTTTGGTGAAAATATCAGCATTCTGACGTTCAGTAGGAATATACTCTAGAGCAACAATTTTCCGTTCAACAAGATCCCTAATGAAGTGATATCTAATCTCAATGTGTTTGGTCTTCGAGTGTTGAACAGGATTCTTAGAGATATCTATGGCACTAGAGTTATCACAATAAACAACCATTGTGTCCTGTGATATTCCATAATCACTCAAAAGTTTCTTCATCCAGAGAAGCTCAGAACAACAACTTCTAGCAGCAATATATTCTGCCTCAGCAGTAGATAAAGAGACAGAATTTTGCTTTTTACTCATCCAAGCAACCAAATTAGCACCAACATAAAAACAACCACCAGTTGTACTTTTTCTATCATCAGCATTCCCAGCCCAATCAGAATCAGAAAAACCAGCAAGAGAAAGATTTGACTCTTTACTATAAAATAGACCATAATCACAAGTTCCAGCAACATATTTTATGATCCTCTTAACAGCATTTAAGTGAGAGACCTTAGGATTAGATTGAAATCTAGAGCAAACACCCACACTAAACGCAATATCAGGTCTGCTAGCAGTTAAGTACAAAAGACAACCAATCATGCTTCTATATAGGGTAACATCAACAGACTCATCTGATGAATCATTTGTTAGTTTCGCATTAGCAGCCATTGGTGTCCTAGCATGTGCAGCCTTGTCAAGACCAAATCGTTTGACCAAATTTCGTGCATACTTAGCTTGGTTGATGTGGATTCCATCATCCGTTTGCTTTACCTGCAATCCCAAGAAATAAGTTAGTTCCCCAACCATACTCATCTCAAACATGGCCTTCATTTCATCTGCAAAAGATTGAGCAAGAGAATCATTAGTTGCACCAAAAACAATATCATCAACATAAATTTGAACAACTACAAAATGATTCTTATCCTTTCGTATAAACAGAGTGGTGTCAGCAAAACCTCTCTTGAAGCCATGATCTGTGAGATATGCAGTTAATCTATCATACCAAGCCCGTGGAGCTTGTTTCAATCCATAGAGAGCTCTCTTCAACTTGTAGACATCATTCGGCCTGTGAGGATCAATAAAACCTTTCGGTTGTTCAACATATACCTCTTCTTGTAACAAGCCATTTAAGAAAGCACTCTTGACATCCATTTGATATAACCGAAGTTCATGTGACATGCTATAGCCAAAAGAATTCGAATGGATTCCAATCTTGCTACAGGTGCAAAAGTCTCATCAAAATCAATTCCTTCTACTTGTGTGTATCTTGAGCAACAAGCCTAGATTTATTTCTGATAACAGTTCCATGTTCATCTGACTTGTTCTTGAAGATCCACTTAGTTCCAATAACATTGACTCCCTCAGGTCTAGGAACTAATTCCCACACATCATTTCGAACAAACTGATGAAGTTCTTCATGCATAAAATTTACCCAATCAGCATCTTGGAGAGCTTCATCCACCCTTTGCGGTTCGAATTGGGATAGGTAGCATGAGTGAGTAATCACATTTAATGCTTTGGATCTCAATCTCATGTTATCATTTAAACTTCCCAAAATATTAGTAGCAGGATGATTCAACCTAACTCTTGATGATGGACCTTTGACCAATGAAGTAGTGGTACCTTTCTGATCTGATGGACTTTGAACCTCTCTCTGTTCTTGTGGAACTCCATGAACTGGTGTTGAAGGTTCTGAACTTGATGGCACAGATGCTGTATCATTCAAAACCATTAACTCTTCCTCTGTAGGCTTTCCCACATAATTTTCAGGTAGAGAATCATCAACTTCCATCATCTTTTCTTGAACTTGAGGTGCATGTTCTGAATGGCCTTCTGAGTTTAATTCATCATTGATCACTACATTTGAGGATTTCATGACTGTTTTAGTTCTCAGATTGTATACTCTGTATGCTCTACTGGTGGAAGAGTATCCCAAAAAATAACCTTTATCACTCTTAGCATCAAACTTTTCTAGGTTCTCTCTATCACGCAGAATGTAACAGTCACTACCAAATATTCTGAAGTATTTAACTACAGGTTTCTTTCCTCTCCAGAGTTCATAGGGAGTTTGCTTGGAATTTGGTCTGAAATATACCCGATTGAGAGTGTGACATGCAGTATTAACAGCTTCTCCCCAAAAAGATTTAGGCATCTTCTTATTATGGAGCATGACACGGGCCATTTCTTGTACAACTCGATTTTTCCTTTCCACAATTCCATTTTGTTGTGGTGTTTTGGGTGAAGAGAATTCCTGATGGGTGCCTTGATTATCGCAAAACGTAGCCAGTTTGGTGTTCTCAAACTCTTTTCCATGATCACTTCTTATTCTGGCTATCACAGTTCCTTTTTCTACTTGCAATTTCTTACACAGATGAATCATTTTTTCAGGAGCCTCAGCTTTATCTTTCAAAAGTACAACCCATGTGAATCTTGTAAAATCATCCACAACAACTAGAATGTACTTCTTTCCACCTAAACTCTGAACTCTGGCAGGACCCATGAGATCAATGTGCAACAACTCCAAAGGTCTCGTAGTTTGAACATCAGCTACAGATGGATGTTTGGACTTCACTTATTTACCCATCTGACATGGTCCACAGATGCATTTTTCAATCTTCTCAAACTTGGGCAACCCAATTACTGCATCACATTTTGAAATCTTCTCTAATTGCTTGAGGCTGGCATGTCCCAACCTTTGATGCCATAAGTCAACTTGATTGATCTTAGCACTGAAGCATTTGTTGCTTATACTTGGGGTGATACCATAACAGTTATCAGCTGTTCTCACACCAACACACATACAATCACCCCCTTCATCAAGTATTTCACATTCTTGTTTGGTGAAGAATACATTAAGTCCGTTGTCACAAATCTGGCTTATGCTGAGTAAGTTTGCCTTCAACCCATCAACATACCACACATCTTCAAAAACTGGTAGTCCTGGAATGTCCACAGTACCAATGCCTCTAATCACAGATTTACTTCCGTCTCCAAAGGTAACTGTACCAATCTTTCCTTCGAAGAGTGTCTTGAACAAGGCTTTATTTCCTGTCATGTGCCTGGAACAACCACTATCCAAATACCAAAGACAAGAATCACGTGCCTTTAAGGCGATTAAAGCAGTATAACACATGTGATTATTTTCATATGTGATTATAGCAAGACACTCAAGAAAAAATTTAACAAAGATTGTAAAGGACAAGCACACCAAGTAGATAATGTGACAAACTAAAAAGAAGATTTTAGATAAATCCATAACAACAGGGGTTAAGGATCAGCTAGAAGATCAAAAGATCAAAAACAAAAGCTACCTGCTCTGATACCACTTGTCAATTCGTTTAGACCCCTTAAACCCAAACAGATTAACCTAGTGAATTAGCCAAGTGATTAACTTAGGTAATTTAATTAAATCTAGGTTAACACAAATAAGCAAAAATAACAAAGCAGCGGAAATTAAATAACACAAAGATCTGATGACCCAGGAAACCACATCGATAAAAACCTGGGGAGGATTTGACCTAGCTATCCTCAAGGTAAACTGAATCCACTATGAAAGAATCGAAGTTTACACAACAAGACTTAAACCACTAACATCTTATTGCTACCCAAGTGTAGGAAACTTACTACCATGACCCCATGATAGCTCCGAGATCCACGGACTCCTTCTTTCTTGAATTCTTCAGCAAATCCACAAGCGCACCTGCTTGTATATCTTTGTGCTCTTATGATTCTACAACTGTATTGATCTACACAACTCTTGACATGAGTCTTAAGTTTGTAAACCCTAAGTGTATGTGAAGGTAAACACCTCTAGATCTCACAAAGAGATTCACAAACACAGCATTCAGAACACTAAAAACGTGGCTAGGGTTTTCCTTATATACTTAGGGCAAAACATAAAACCCTATACATTAAATGGACTAGGGCTGAGTTGGAATTTTCTGCAGAAAAACGATCTGCCCGATTTTCGATCGATCGAGTCTAATTTTCGATCGATCGAGTCTGGCAGAAAGTGAACAGCAATTCTGCACAAAAACTCGATTCCAACTTTACATTAAATCCCGTACTTTGAGCAAGTCTAACACACGACTAAACATTGTTTTGATCATGGTTTGCCAACATACAAATTAAAGTTCTAAATACATTAGATCCTAATCCTTAGAACCTAACAAGATACAAGGGTTGGATCTCACGGCTTCCATTATCGGTTCATAATAGTGTGGGTAAACACCTTGTCTTGGCGTATATGTCTCGCGATCCCAAAAGAGGGTGTTTACTTCATAGTACTACAAGATTGAGCTTACTCATTTAAAGTAGTGTGAACAAGCACCTTGTCTTGGCGTATATGCCTTGCGATCCCAAAGGAGGGTGTTTTGTTTCATGGAAATACAAGTTTAAACACTATAAAGGGAGATGAAAGGTGGCTACACATGATTCTAGATAATGGTATACACTAGACTAAGTGTAATGTTAACCTCCCAAAGGAGCTATGTCATTATTACTTAGAGGCTAAAGACAAAAATGGCATATTATTAATGTTTGATAAGAGTTACCATGATAGCATTAATAACGAGAATATTTCTCAACCAATTAATGTGTTTATAATAAACTTGCTACCAAGGAATTATAGACATGGATTGGGTTGTCGTTGCATATATTATTTTATGGTTTTATTAAGGTTGCATATTACATGCTTATATGCTAAATTGATAATGTCCAGTTTACTTATTATATTCATGTTTGTTATTTTTAGATTTAAATCATGGCATCATTTAGCCCACTTGTTGCTATTCTTAATCAAAACAAACTAACTGCATCTAACTATGTTGACTGGAAAAGAAATTTGGACATTGTTCTTACTACTGAAGAGCACAAATATGTGCTTACTCAACCATGTCCTAGCTTTCCATTATTAGATACTCCTCTTAAGAAAAAACAGCGATATGATCGTTGGCAGAAATCTAATGAGATGGCTAAGTGCTATATCCTAGCATCTATTTCAAATGTTCTACAGCATCAAATGCAAGATATAGAACTAGTTTCGAACATTATGCTATTCTAAAGGAGATGTTTGGTGAGCAAGGCCGTTCTGCATGGCAAGAAACTATGAGGCAGATTTATAATACCAAAATGGCTGAAGGTACTTCAGTGAGGGAACATTGTCTTAGGATGATCTCTAATCTGAATACATTGGAAGTTTTAGGTGCCGATATTGATGGAGAATCCCAAGTGGATATGATACTCTAGTCACTACCAAAATCATTCAAGGAATTCAGGCTTAACTATAATATGAATAAAAAGATTTATACATTGTCTGAATTGATGAATGAGTTGGTAGCGGCAGAAAGCATTCTTGGTACTTCTAGTGTTGATGACAATATGGCTAAAGCTTCTATTTCTCAACTTAAGTTGAAAGGCAAGGGTAAAAAGAAAAAGAAGAAGAAGAACTTCACCAAGAGAGATGGTAAACAAGTTGCCTTAGGAGTTGCCAACAAAGGAAAGAAAACCAAAGGAAAGTGTTTCCATTGTGGTGAGAAAGGACATTGGAAGAGAAATTGTCCAATATTTAAGGCTGCCAAGAATAAGGGTATGAAAAGTTCATTTCTTCTTGAAACATGTTTAGTACAGAATCCCACGGATTCCTGGTATGTGGATTCAGGTTGTAGTAATCATATCTACAATACTTTGCAAGGGTTCCAGGAGGCCAGAAAGCTAATGAAGATGAATTGTTTCTTACTTTGGTTGATAGGAGCAGAATACCAGTTGCAGTTGTTGGAGTGTTTAATTTATGTTTTGAGTCTATGGTTTTAATATTGGAAGACTGTTTGTGTGTACCTAATGTTCGTAGGAATTTAATTTTTGCAACTTATTTAGGTAAACATAGATATTATGTTATCCTCAAAGACAATGTTGTAATAAAGAAGGATAAAGTGTTTATCTATTCTGGCAATATTGTGAATGGTCTTTATATTTTAACTCCTAACAAGCATGAATTATACAATTCTGAATTAGATAGTAGCTCTCATGTAAAATCATTAAAGAGAAAGTTTCCTTCTACTAGTGATACATATCTATGGCACTTACGTTTGGGTCATATTAATTCAAATAGAATTAAAAGACTAATCAAAGATGGACTTTTACAGCCCATGGACTTTGACGGATTTTCAGTTTGTGAATCTTGTTTGGAAGGTAAAATGACCAAACGACCTTTTAATGCAAAAGGTAAAAGAGCCCAAGAGTTGCTTGAATTAGTTTATACAGATATATGTGGTCCTATGTCATCCCAAGCAAAAGGAGATTATGAGTACTTCATCACTTTTACAGATGATTACTCAAAATATGGTTATGTGTACCTAATGAGATGGAAGTCTGAAGCCTTTGAAAAGTTCAAAGAGTTTAGGGCTGAAGTTGAAAATCAATTGGGTAAACACATAAAGGCCATTCGATCTGATCGAGGTGGCAAATACCTTCTTGGGGATTTCAAGGATTACTTAATTCAAAATGGGATTGTCTCCCAATTAACTGCACCTGAAACTCCCCAACAAAATGGTCTAGCTGAAAGAAAGAATATGACTCTTTTGAAAATGGTTAAGTCCATGATGAGTTATTCAACTTTACCAATTTTCTTTTGGGGATATGCACTAAAAACTGCTATGCATATTTTGAATTTAATTCCATCAAAATCTGTTCCAAACACACCTAAGGAATTATGGAGTGGACGCAAGCCTAGTATGAAATTTCTCCACATTTGGGAATGTCCAGCACATGTGTTGAAAGGGAAGTCTGATAAGTTGGAAGCTAAAACGGAAGTATGCATGTTTTTAGGGTATTCAAAGGAAACCAAGGGTTATTTATTCTATAATCATACGGATAACAAAGTATTTGTTAGCACCCATGCCAAATTTTTGGAAGATGATTATGTGAATAATTTTAGTCCTAAAAGTAAAGTTGTATTGGCTGAATTAGATGAACTTGTAATTGAACAACCAATGGATGAAACTAGGAATGATGTGGCTGTATTGGATACACCACAAGACATTACTCATGAGATGACTAGTACACAGGTGCCTCGTCGTAGTGGGAGAATTGTTTGGCCTCCTATAAGATTTATAGTTTTGGGAGAAACTTATGAAACTATCCTAGAAGAGGTAGAATCGGACCCCTACACTTATGAGGAGACAATGAATGATATAGATGCACATCATTGGGTCCAAGCTATGAAATCTGAATTAGATTCAATGTATTCCAATCATGTTTGGAATCTTGTAAAGGCGTCTAACGACATTAAACCTGTTGGTTGCAAATGGGTTTATAAGAGGAAGAGAGGGATAGATGGAAAGGTTGAAATCTTTAAAGCAAGACTAGTGGCGAAAGGGTATACACAAAAAGAATGTATTGATTATGATGAAACTTTTTCGCCAATAGCCATGCTTAAATCTATTAGAATTCTCTTATCCATTGCTGCTCATTATGATTATGAGATTTGGCAAATGGATGTCAAGACTGCATTTCTTAATGGCAATCTTGAAGAAGAAATCTATATGATGCAACTTGAAGGTTTCATAGCAAAGAACCAAGAGCATATGGTATGCAAGTTGAAAATGTCCATTTATGGGCTTAAGCAAGCATCTAGGTCATGGAACATCAGATTGAGAGACCACACTTCTTAGGTACAAGTGGATTTGGAGTGAAGATTAAAAGTGTTCCCAAGTACTTCTAATCTTTTGTTTTGAATTTCACCGCACCAAGATACACTCTCTTGTTTTTATATTCTAAAATTTACATAGTACATGTTATTAATTGCGAATGAAATAGATCCGTTATTTTTCCGTTGTGTATATTTGTATGTGATACAAACATGTATTTTTCCAACAAGAGTCACATCAATCATGGTGTTAAAGATATAATGATCCACAAACAACTATACTAGCTCATTCCACACCTTGGTCTTGTTTAAATCGAAGCTATAGTACCACCTTGATGCTTCTCATCCAACACTTTCATTTCAGCAATGCTTAGGTACCTTCTAACATGTTTCTTTTGATCTCCAGTTCCATTAGATTTTTCCATACCAGAATTCTTGAATTTTGGAGGCAATGCAATGGGAGTTTTTGAACATATGCCTCCCATGTTATAGAGGCAATCATTTATCCCTTTGGCCTTGCGAAAGGCTTGTTGCATCTTCTCCATCTTTTCTTTCATGGCCACGGTATCTGCAGTGGGCTTCTCAAATTGCATGTTCCTTTCATAATTGGCCTTATCTCTTTCATCCCAACCTTCCCCCTTTTCATCATCATGAATCTCCACATGTGCGGCCTTTTTAATTTTGGCTTCTTCTAGTTTGGTAAGGAGACTCCCTATATTCTTGAAAACATTATTAGACTCTTCCATTGCCTTGAATATCCTTTGTACGGTTTCATCATTAATTGGAGTAGCCATTGTTACTTGAGATGATTCTCCTTCTTGAAATACCTCTTCTTGATGTGTGTCCTTAATGTTTGACCAAGCTTCTTCCGTGCTTTTCTCGAACCCAAAATGGAGTGGGGACATGTTTACTTGATCTCGGTCGTGCAATGGTGCCTGAAAAGAAGTCTCATTTTATTAAGTCCATGTCCCAATTAAAAGGTTCTTTCTAACTTTTACATGTTCTTAGTGTTGGATAAATACATGTTTGTATCACATACAAAACTTACGCAGCAGAAAATTAACGGATCTACTTCATTTGCAATTGATAACATATACTATGTAAGTTTCAAAATTTAAGAACAAGAAAGCATACTTTGGTGCAGTGAAATTCAAAACCACAAGATTAGAAGCACTTGGGAACACTTTTAATCTTCACTCCAATTCCACTTAATGCCCAAGTAGCGTGCTCTCTCAATCAGTTTCTAATGAGAGAATAAGAGAATGTCCAACACTCACATACAAACCATTTCATGTTCTCATGTGATCATAATGAAAACCACTTAGAAAACTCTCATTGAAAGCACACTCTTGAAATTATGTATGTTTCTCTCCTTATATATAATTGATTATCTAATTGGGCTAACCTTTTGGGCCATTCCAATTAGGCTTTAGTATGTGGCTTGGAGTGTGACCAAAAGGGAACAAATAAGACTCTAGCTCCAATATTAAGACGGTTCCTTATACCATATCAATAGGAAGTCTTTATGCTATGTTATATACTAGGCTAAATATCTATTTTGCGATAGGCATGGTAAGCAAATATCTATTAAATCAAAGATCACTTAATTTAGTGGGAGTAAAGCATATACTCAGATATCTTAGGAAAATGAGAGATTATACGCTTGTCCACAAAAGTGAGGTTTTGATGATTACTGGATGTACAAATATTAACTTGTAGTTTGATTGTGATTCATGAAATTGGATTTCAAGATATGTGTTCATCCTAGGTGGTGAACATACACATTAAGTGTAAGTAATATCTCATTAAAGAGATATGAGTACTTGAGTAGTAGTAGAAAAGATAATTTATGCAATAAATCTGACTGAAACTTGTTTCCAAACCCTGCCTTAGAGTGGCTTTGAATTACTCTAAAGGAAGATAAGTGTCGGATATATGGTAAATTGTCTTTGAGAGCAAGTGGGAGATTGTTGGGGTTTATGCCCTAAAATCCAATTTATTGGCATGTCATAAATAATTAAATTGTTTAATTATATGAGACTATTTATAAATGAACTAATGGGACATTATCTTAGTCCATGAGATGCATAGTAAGTAATTTATGTGATTTAGTCACAAAAGATATAAATCGCAAGTTCTTTGTAAACTCAGAATGTAGTTCGTAGTCGGTGATGAAATTGGACGTTTCATCTGCGAAGGCTATAACATATCAACTAAGATGATTTGTCTTGATCATGGAAGTGGAGACTTCTAGTTGATATGTTGATATGTTTTAAGAGTTAAGACATATTGAACTGGACCGTTGTGAGATTTATTATTCTCCTAACGACTGTCAAACGAATAATAAATCTCACGACTTCTATTTTCATCATCTCTAAATCCTGAGAGAATAATGGACCTGATTATGAGATGTAGATTGTTTTGATATATCAGGAGTGAGATCTATAAGTTACGGTCAAAACCTCAGTATGTTGGGCAGTCGTATTTAGTGTTGATGGACCATATATTCTCAAGATGGAGTTCATAATCTCTTAACAGAGATATAAAATATTCCCTTGAGATAAATTTAATGGGTTTAGTTATTCAGAGAATTGGGCCCAACCACTTTAGTAAGGAGTTACTAAAGTATATATTTATGGAATTGGATTTCATAAATATATGATAAATAACTTAAAGGATTAAACCGGGTACTCAAGGATAAAGATGTAGTAATCTTCAAAGTGGTAGTCTATATTCATGACTTTGTATTACTACGAATATTTTAATGAAGGGGTTGCATGTATAATAAAGTCTTTGGATATAATTTATTAATAAGGCCTAGAGTGCAATTATATTCATATAATGGTATTGAATATAATTAATGGTAACTTTGAACTTGTTAAGAGTTAACAGAAAAGCCCAAGGCCCATTGGAGCTAGAGTCTTATTTATTTCCTTTTGGTCCCACTCCAAGCTACACACTAGAGCCCAATTGGAATGGCCCAAAAGGCTAGCCCAATTAGATAATTAGTTATATATAAGGAGAGAAACATACAGAATTTCATAAGTCCTTTTATGAGTCTTTTCATAAGTGTTTTTCATCAAGATTACACAAGGAATGAAATGGTTTGCATGTGAGTGTTGGACATTCCCTTGTTCTCTCCTTGGAAACTGATTGAGAAACCACACATCTTGGGCATTAAGTGGAATTGGAGTGAAGATTAAAAGTCTTTCCAAGAATTTCTGATTTTTGGTTTTGAATTTCACCGCACCAAGGTATGCTTTCTTGTTCTTAAATTCTGAAACTTTCATAGTGCATGTTATCAATTGCGAATGAAGTAGATCCATTAATTTTCCACTGCGTATGTTTTGTATGTGATACCAACATGTATTTTCCCAACACTTTGAAGATTACTACATCTTAATCCTTAAGTACCTGGTTTAATCCTTTATGTTATTTATCATATATTTATGAAATCCAATTCCATAAATATATACTTTAGTAACTCCTTACTAAAGTGGTTGGGCCCAACACTCTGAATAACCAAACCTATTAAACTTATCTCAAAGGAATATTATATATCTCTGTTAAGAGATTATGAATTCCATTTTGAGAATATATGTTCCATCAACACTAAATGTGCTTGCCTAACATACTGAGGTTTTGATCGTGACTTATAGATCTCACTCTTGATATATCAAAGCAACCTACACCTCATGATCAGGTCCATTATTCTCTTAGGATTTAGAGTTGATGTAAATAGAAGTCATGAAATTTATTACTCATTTGACAGCGTTAGGAGAATAATAAATCTCACAGCGGTCCAGTTTAATATGTCTTAACTCATAAAACATATCAACATATCAACTAGAAGTCTCCACTTCCATGATCAAGACAAATCATCTTAGTTGATATGTTATAGTCTTCACAAATGAAATGCCCAATTTCATCACCGACTGTGAACTAAAATTCTGAGTTTACAAAGAACTTGTGATTTATATCTTCTGTTACTTTTCACATAAATCACATACAATGCATCTCATGGACTAAAATAATGTCCCATTAGTTCATTTATAGATAGTCTCATATAATTAAACAATTTAATTATTTATGACATGCCAATAAATTAGATTTTAGGGCATAAACCCCAACACTTAGAAAGTCTGTAAGTACATTTTAATGACGGCCCAATTACAAAATCACTCCCTTTCCGCTCATGAACTTTGCCCCTCGTTTCATTTGGGTTTTGAGTCCATTTACAATAATGCTCTCATCTTACTCTCACGGGCTTTCATTAGAATGTACTTAGATTTTCAACCCTTTGTCTTAAATATGGGCCTACAATGTATTCATCACCATTGGGCTTCTTCTTCTCTTTTTTTTTCATTTCATTATCATCATTTTTTTAAGTAGCCTTCTAGCTAGAATATATTGTAGCCTTCCTCTCAAAGTCCATGGATTTCTCATTATTTTGGGCCTAGGCATACAACAAAGAGGCCCAAGATTAGGGGATTTCATGCTGACTTGTAGGATGTTGGATGATAAGTCCATGACATACTCGATACTTTAAGCCCAAAGTTCTCTTTTTCAAAAGGCCTTTTGATTTGGGTTTATGATAGCAATTAGGTTATGGTCTTATGAACCTTTCAAGTTAAGACATACTTTTGGATTTCG
This sequence comes from Lithocarpus polystachyus, assembly GCA_033629205.1. NCBI lineage: Eukaryota > Viridiplantae > Streptophyta > Magnoliopsida > Fagales > Fagaceae > Lithocarpus > Lithocarpus polystachyus. Next base: position 51,605,615 of record CM066166.1, read on the forward strand.
GGATAAGCCTCTTATGTGTGACAACCTTCTTTCTTTCATCCCAAATATCTTAGGATATGCCATAACTTTTGGGTCATCCTTCAATTTTACATCTTTTATTTTTACTTGTCCTTTAGAATTAGGCGAACACAAAATATATGATTGAGCAAGCAAGAGATATAAAGGGTACCTTTATTTTTGATAGAATCTAAGATCTCTTTAAGTGTGGATAGGCTCCTTAAAGCTAAAGGGACAGATCAGTAGGTCACTCACAACTAGGTGAGCCATGATTCCAACTGAGGGCCTAAGTTGACCTTTATGTGTTGGTGGCAAACTATTAACGTACTCAAAGCCCATCATAGGCAATAGCACACATTATGAGTTAGTGGGATGAACTTCGAAAGATTTTGGCCCGAATAGGGTGCACTCATCTTCCCATTCATCACCAACCAAGGTAAAGGGACAAAAGAACCAAGTGAAGTGTGTGCAGACAAGTATTGAACAAGCCTTTATTAAGAATAAGAAATAAGACATATTGGAATCAAACTTTCTATCCCTAGTGGAGTCACCACTGTAGGCACGACACGCAGTTGGCCTTTAGGGAGTACGCCTCAGCCGAGTGGACTGGGGTAGAGAAAAGGAGTTGCCACCTAGTTTTATGGTCTAGGAACCATATATATAGCGCCCTTACGTGGAAGGACTGATCTTATTACCAGTGTGTGGGTTCGGAGTTTAGATACGATTTTGGGAAGGTGTTGGTCAACAAAAATTGCTCAACCCGTGGGTCAGGTTCCACTCATTATGTCTTACATCTTAATCTCATTAAAGGCATGTTCAATATTGCATCTTAAACTCACACACACACACACACACACACACACACACACACACACACACACACACACACACACACACACACACACACACATACACACACACTAGCATACATCTAAGCATACAACATGGCATTTCATCCTAAACCCTAACATACTGTTAGGAAATATACATGTTTGCATCGCATACAAAACATACGCAGCGGAAAATAAACGGATCTACTTCATTCGCAATTGATAACATGCATTATGTAGGTTTCAAAATATAAGAACAAGAGAGTGTACCTTGATGCGGTGAAATTCAAAACCGAATGAAGAAGAACTCGGGAAGACTTTCAATCTTCACTCCAATTCCACTTGATGCCCAAGATGTGTGGTCTCTCAATCAGTTCTATGTTTTCTAAAGAGAATATGAAAGAGTGTCTCTCTTCCTTATTTTTATTACATCTTATCACATACAAACCATTTCATTCTATATAAAATTCTATATGTTTCTCTCCACATAACTGATTATCTAATTGGGCTAGCCTTTTGGGCCTTCCCAATTGGGCTTTAGTGTGTGGCTTGGAGTGGGACCAAAAGGGAACAAATAAGACACTAGCTCTAATGGGCCTTGGGCTTTTCTGTCAACTCTTGACAAGTCCAAAGTTACTATTAATTATATTTAATACCACTATATAAATATAATTGCACTCTAGGCCTCATTAATAAATTATATCCCAAGACTTTATTATACACGCAACTCCTTCATAAAATATTCGTAGTAATACAAAGTCATGAAAATAGACTGCCACTTTGTTAATTACTACATTTTAATCCTTGAGTACCCAGTTTAATCATTTTGAGTTATTCACCATATATTTATAAAATCCAATTTCATAAATATATACTTCAGTCTTACTAAAGTGGTTAGGCTTAACTCTCTGAATAACTGTACCCATTAAACTTACCTCAAGGGAATATTTTATATCTCCGTTAAGAGACTATGAATTCCATCTTGAGAATATATGTTCCATCAACACTAAATGTGGCTGCCCAACATACTGAGGTTTTAACAGTTACTTTAGATCTCATTCCTGATATATTAAAGCAACCTACATTTCATGATCAGGTCCATTATTCTCTCAGGATTAAGAGTTCATGTGAATACAAGTCGTGAGATTTATAATTCTATTGACAGTCGTTAGATTTATAATTCTATTGACAATCGTTAGGAGAATAATAAATCTCACAACGGTCCTGTTTAATATGTCTTAACTCTTAAAACATATCAACATATTAACTAGAAGTCACCACTTCCATGATCAAGACAAATCATCGTAGTTAATATGTTATAGTCTTCGCAGATGAAATGCCCAATTTCATCACCGACTACGAACCAAAATTCTGAGTTTACAAAGAACTTGTGATCTATATCTTCTGTGACTAAATCACATAAATCACATACTATGCATCTCATGGACTATTTGATAATGTCCGAATATTCATGTTACCATTATTTTAGATAAGAATAAAACAACTTTATTAAACACAATATTAAGTCATACATCATTTCTCACATAATGTCATACATAATATCATACATAGCATCATACAATAGGATTTAAGGGCACATATCCTAACACATACATCTATCATGCTTCTCACACCAAACCAAGCATACATCTATCATACTTCTCACACCAAACCTAGCATACATCTATCCAAAACATCAAACAAACATGGCAGAAACCATAGGCATGGCAACAAGATATTGACATCAAATGTAACCCAAACATCTAAACATGGCATCCAAACAATAACAAACATGTTCATCATCCAAAAATGCTTGTTCGTGTGAATGCATTGATAGAATTTGCAGAAACATTATAAAATAAAAATTATATTTTCATTTAAAGATCTTTATACCACACAACCATAGATTCTAAATAGAACAAAATTGCGTACCTCTCTTAGCAACCCAAGTGTGTTGCCTCCCAAGGTATTCACGTCTCTCTCCCTGTTTCTTTTTGAGTTTTCAGAAGACTGCAATATATCACTTAGTAGTTCTGATGGCCAACCACTAATATGATATATTAAAATCTTTTTTTTTTAAGACTTCTAAAACCCAAGAGAGAGATTGGACGTGGGATCCTTAGGGATCCTAATCTTCAGCTGTAGGATTCATCAATAACTTTTTGAACGTTATTGACTTATCTTGAAACTCTTTCAAAAATTATTCCTTAATTTTCTCAACCATATCAAGAAAATATTTGAACTTCTACAGATTGCAATAATGTCCATCAACACATTGCAGTTGACCCTTGAAGATTAGAGAATTACAAACGAGGCCCCATTACCTACAATTTTATATCTATGTCCTTCCACCATACTATATTCTCACAAGCCACTAGGATTGGATTAATATCACTGTCATGTCCTTAGCTTATGTCACCCTTAATTTCTTGATTTCATAATTTCTATTGGACTCCAAAATATCTTTAAAAAACTCTTTAAATATATATACAATATTATATATATGAAAAACTTTTTTTTTTTTTTTGAAAAAATGTCACCGGCCGGTTTTGTTTTGAGTCCAACTTCAATATGAAAATCAACTGAATATACTATCTTCTTTAGAGACTGGTGGATTCATTGTTGAGCATTTATATATTTTACTCATTACACACATAACCCAACGTGTCTGTATATAGCCTTTAAAATCAGCATCACCAGTTGACACTGTCAAAGTTATGTGTATAATAAATAAATATACACAAACCTCTCATGTTTGAGAACAATAGAAAAAACTGTGATAGAACAACCTTTTAATTAACAGTGATCACTCCATAAGGTGTTCTTGATCGGATCCAATTCAGTGTATGTACTTGTTATATTACACCCACTTGTCTGCTTAAAGGCACTACCTCAATGATGGAGTAAATCATCCTATCATATAGCAGCACAACAAGTGTAGGCTTTAATGGTAATATTCAATTAATATCCACAGCCTAGAACAATATAATAATCTATGAAAAAACATTACTCCCTGTTTTTGGTTCCTTAACAATTAACATGATTTTTCTATAGAGGTGACATCATATGCCACATTTAAACAATAAAATATACCTATAAAAAATTATGAATGTGAAAATAAAATTTTTATTACCAAATAAAAATGCATAGTATTGTTTTTTAGGGCAAATAATTCTAACATGCATGACTTACCTTACTTACCTTACTACATCACAGCACCGATGGCATCAATGCATGATCATATTAATGCATGTTCATGGTATCAAAGCAAGAAATAAAGAGGAAACCCTAATGTAACATGTTAAGGACAAGAAAACAAACAAACAGAGAGATAGAAACTCAAAAACATAAAATAGGGACAAAATAGAAGCATATCATATGAAAGAAACAAAGAAACAGAAGCAGAAAACTTGAATTAGGGTTTCTAGGCACGAATGTGCGTGCGCATACATTGGACTGCGTACGCATCCTTCAAATCTACATGCACATGCAGAAAGCATGTGTACGCAGACACGCTCAAAAACCCTAACCCAAAACAGAAATGCAGAAAAATAGAGCAAAGCTTTAAAACTATAGATCTAACAACCTAGAATGCTTTAAAACATAAAAACTACATAAACCTAAACTAAGCCAACATATTAACATATAAACAATGTAAGAAAACATATTAAAACATCATAAAAAGAAGAAATGAAAATGAAAAGTTTAGAACTCAATACCTCAAACAAGAAGTTTTTCAAGCTTGATTTTGACCATTCCCCTTAGTCAATCTATTCACAATCAAATAAAAAATGGTTAGCAATTTTAAACTCAAAAAGATCAAGACCAAAAAAGGTCCCAATCAGAAGAAAATTGACTTGTGGATGTTTGTGAAAAACTCCCTTTTTGATTCACTATTTCTAGTAAATCTTAAGTTTTCCCTTAGAATTTTCCATGTGTTTTGAAAAGGTATCGTGTATGGCTTTATATAGTTGAAAAATGGGGATTTAGAACGGCTCCTAAACGATATGGGATTCATTCCAAACCTTAACATTAATGCATAAAAACTCGTCTTTCATAGTTTTAGGAATTCTAGCTGCATGTGCAGGTCCGTGCCTGCGTACGCATGCATTTGACCTACGTACGCAAATCCTTGCCTGTGTATGCACGTCAAGAGTTTCCTTGGTCTTTATTTTTCAAAAATAGATTTATTTGCTTGTAAAAAAGTTATATTTTCCATTTTAACATTTCTCAAGTCAATTTGCAATCTGATCAGGCCTTAAACCAATCTTGGTTTTTAAAATTTTAGCAACATTAAGGAACGAGGGCCCGAGTCGTAAAGGGTACAAAATGCGGTGTCTACAGACCAATTGCACCCTGATATAAGCATCACATTTGAGTATCACCATGTGTAGGAAAGTGCAAGAGAAGAGAAAGGAAAATGAAAAAGAAAGGATACATACTTCTGTAGAGAGGGAGGGCATGAGACGAGTCTCATTAAACTCGGCATAGTCCATGTCATCCACAAGCCGCTCAGCATAGGGAATGCCACTCCTCCATAGCTGGTACTCAGTGTCGGTCATAGAAAGTGGGGCAAACATGAATTGTGGTGTAACACCCGTCTCATTTAAATTTAATTTAATCACTTCTAGAGAGTAAATTTGATAAATTGCTTATTTATTTTGGAGGAAATAATTAATTTATAATGTGATTTTTACAATGATAATAATAATAATATCAATATTAATATTAAGGGGTAACGTGAATAACTATTTTGTGGTCTATTCAAAAATTAACTATTAGCCTCTTATCAGTTAAGGAAAAGGTTAAAAAGATTTGAACCTTTTTGGATTAGGAGTTTTAGTGTCTTTGGAATTCTTTAGAAGTCCTAGCCTATGTTAACAACCTTATAATGAGTTTAGTGGGAATATAGGTGGGTCTTGGAAGTTTATTTTAGTTGTAGTGGGCTTCTAAATTTTCAGCCCAAGTGAAATTAGCCTTAACCTGAAATAGGCTTCTGAATTTTCAGCCCAAGTGCAACAGCTTTATATGAAAGAAAATTAGGGTTTCTCAAAAACAAAAGAAGAGGAGGCTGTGCACTTCAGGGCAGCCAGCAACTTCATCTTGGTTTTGAGGTAAGCATCATTCTAGGAAAGCCTTTTTTTTTCTTTTATTTTGCTGGGATTTCATCATTGACATGTTAGTGTTAGGGTTAGTATTAAGTTTGCTGGAATTTCAATTGTGTTTGCTGGAAATTCAATGATGGTTGCTGGAATTTCAATGATAATAATGTATAAATTGGATTGCCGAATATATATATATATATATATATATATATATTACATCAATAGTTCATCCATTGGATTCAATTGGATTGCCGAATATATATATATATATATTACAATGATTAGTTCACATGGTTGGCCGAAAGTGGAGATTGGTGCTATTAGGTTTTTATATAAGTATATATATATATATATATATATATTACATTATATCATTGTTAGTATAGTAAATGGTCCTTTTGCCACCGTGGTGTTTGGCTATGGCATTGATATTGCAAATGTTTTTATTATTGATGATAATGTCATGGAACCAATTTCTTGGGTGCCGAATTGTGTTTTTTTTTTTTTTTTTGACTTTCATATTCACGTTGTTTGGACGAAATGGAAAATTGTAATTTTGGGTTCATATATATGTATATAGGCACATAGGTTATAGGGTTGCTTATGGTAACGTGTTCTTATATAAATATTAGATGTTAGGTTAGGGAATGCTATACTATTATTTTAATCTAGAATAGGTTTGGAGTTATATTAGAAAGACACGTTAAATTTTATCTTGCCAAATCTTCATAGTGGTTGAGGAATTGTTTTATCAAGAGGACTTTGTGGTTATTAAAGAACCTGCCCTTATTGAGTTATCTAATTATTATTTAGGTTCTAGTTGACGTCGTTTCGAGCAATTGAAGTGAAGCTTGGTTTAGCCACTAGAGGTAAGTAGACTTCAACACATGACGTCTCTCAAGACGTATATTTTATATATATATATATATATATAATTGTGGTAAAAATATATTTATATATATATATATACATACACATAATTGCAAAAATGAAGTTTCAAAGACTTATAACATTGTTAGTGCTTTATACATACTCAAACTCTATTATTTATTGTATATTTTTGTGAAACTGTATATGTCAAGAGTGTTTCAAATGGTCAACTAGACAGTCTGCAACCTTTGCCAACATAGGGTTAAGTGTTGGTCTTCGGCCGAAGTAGTGTTAGTGTGGTGTGGTGCAGTGTTATTGTTGCTCTTCGGAGCTAGTGTTGCCTCTTTGAGGTTAGTGTTATTGTTCCCATGGGAAATCACCCACCGAGTGTTTAGCAGCTTTTGTCTGTGTTTGACTAATATTTTTCATATTGAATTACTGTTTATTTACTACTGTTCTTTTAGGTGGAAAATTGCTTATTTTCAAAATAAAATTGTTTCTACCTATTTGGTGCATATTGGCATATAAATGTGGTCATTATTTTATTAATGTTTGCAGTGTTATAGTGAAGTGTTTTATTTTAACAGCTTTGTAGAATATATTATATTACAGTTTAAACTAATTTTAATTGTATCGTGATGACTATATTTTGTCAATGATATTATCGTTTTGTTTTTGGAAGACATCCTCATGTTTGTAGTCTCTTATTGAGCCTTTAGCTCACCCCTTTTTCCATCCTTTCAGATTAGAGTTATGGAGTGTCTTTTGGTGGTAGATCAGTGGAGCCTTAGATTGACGACTTCGTTTGGAGCTTGATAATTGCAGAATTGTTTTAGTAAAATTGTTTCAGGAAAATGAGATTATTATTTTGGAACTATTTTGAGATGTTATTTGGAGATTTTACATTCAAGAATATTATTGTTGTTTTGTTTTTATGGATTGTTAAGGAAATCTGATGATATTCAAGAAGTTTATTTGAGGATAAATATTACGCTCTGTTCCATTATATCATTGTTGATTATTTCTAAGACAGGTTATGCATCTAAATCCTTCTTAAGGGTTTGGGGTGTTACATGTGGGGGATCCAACTGAACCCACGATGCATTCACTAGCTAGCAATAGATCCCCTCAGCCAGGTAGAGTACCCTCAAAATTGCACCCTCCAAAGGCTAGGTGATCCCAAAAGTAATAAGGGCAGCTGCTTCCAAAGTAAGGTCCGCAACAGGAGGAATGCCAGCCCAAGGACTCCATATGACTAGTGATAACACATAGGTTAAAAGGAGGACCCTAGGAAAAAAGCAAAAGAAGGTAATTAGAGAAGGTAGAATTTCTACTCACCTCTTTAGAAGAAAGCCCATTGAAGTAAGCCCTAACCGAAGTAATGCTCCTCAAGTCTACCTCTGCTCCATGAGCAATGAGTCTATATTTCATGGCCCAATGCTGAAAAGAGAAGGCATAGTTTACAAGATAACCAATTTGCAAGATACAAGTACATTTTGCAAGATGACAGTTTGCAAGATGATAGTTTGCAAGACAAAGACATGAACACAGTTTGCAAAAGCGTAAGATGCAATTTTGTAACCAAGATGGCATATTGATGAACATAGTTTGCAAAAGTATGAAGAAGTAACAAAAGGAAAGGAAGAAAGAACTAACCTCAAGGAGCTTCTAAGGCCCCACCAGCTAGCGTAAGGTTCCCCGGCTAAGTGTGTCCAAGGATGAGTATAGGTAGGCAAGACAAGCCTGGCCTTAGTTAGCCTCCCCAAAGTCGCCAAAGAAAGCCAACCACCTCAAGAACACCGTCTACCCACTGTTGGTAAAGAGGTATGCCCCCAGTATGTATAGCAAGAATGCCCTAGCCATCCACGCACAATCCTCAGGTGTCTCCTGAGGAAAGGGTCTATGGTCCGTCTTAATGTCGAAGTAACGGACTATCTCTTCCTGTGCCTCCGCCCCAACAACTCTATGCTCAGTTCAATACCTGACGCACTCTCCAAATTAATGACAGGACTGTCACATCAAAGGCCAGTCATCCGGTGAAAGTCATAAGGAGTCACTGTCATCTCCCTCTTAGCAATGTGAAAGGTGTGGGTATTGTCCCACCACCTCTCAACTAGTGCCTACTTTAGGATGGCATGAATAAACCTCTCTAGAAGCAGAGGGAGGATGGGCTTGAAGCTAGCGTCAAGCACCAAGGCTTTTGTGTCATCAACTAAGGCCCTATACCAAGAATAGACATGGCCAGTACTACCTCTGCCTAAGAAAAGGGGCAAAAATTGCAAAAATATGAAAGGAGGAGATAAGAATTGTCGTTGGATAAGGAAATATGTGAAAAGGAGTCAAAATAATGAAAATTAAGGTTTCTAAGAGCCAAAATGCGCATGCAAGCTCGCACATGCATGCGCAAGGTCCTTGCATACGGACGCATGTTAAACCATGCATCCGTATGAACTGATGAACACGGATGTGTACGTATGAATGTAGCATGCGTACTCATGAATGATGGTTGCATATGCATGAATGCAAACAGAGAAGGCCTTTCGATATTCTGACCAACTTTTGATCAAAATTCATCCTAAACATGTTCCTACCCTTCCTAAGACATTAGGTTTTTGTCTAAACCCATCCCACAACAAAACCCAAGCATTTACAAGTTTAAAAATGGATTAAAATGGAAGATCAAAGCAAAAATTGAAAATTAGAAAAGTTTGAAAAACTTACCAATCTGGCCCTTGCACTTTTTGAGAGATGATTTTGTGGCCTGTATGTCAATGGAGGAGACTCAGTCAGCCTTGTAGCCCCATTCCAACGTGTGAGATTGAAGACATCACCGAAAATCAAGTAGGAGGTTTTCTTGGTTTTAGACTTGGGTACCATTGGAGAGGATGAGAAAGTTTGGGAGAGAAAGAGGATTAGATTGTAAGGAATGAAGAAATGAGAGAAAGGCAGAAGGTTTTGTAAAGAGAAAATGGAAGTTTAGGAGTTAGAAAGAATATAAAGAGTTGAAGAAGACAAAGAAGAATAAGAAGAAAAAGAAAAGGTTGGTAAACATTGGAGAAAAATGAAGAGGCGGGAAGGTCTGGTGATTAAACTACATGTAGTTTAGGCCTCCCACAAAACTATGTGTAGTTTAGCAAAAACAAAATTCAGAATATCCCCAGTGGAATACCGGAAGGTGGGAAATGCAAAGAAAAATTCAAAAAGGCACCCAAAAATGACAAAAATACCCTTAATAAGATGGAAGACACAAGAACCCTCAAAGCATCCCTTAGTGGATCAGAAATCACTAAACAAACTCCCTCGTTAGTTAAAACCATTAACCAAATCCCTAGTAAGTTACGAAATAAACAAGTTTCACCTAAATATCATGAAGGACTCCCCCGCTGGTCCAAGGCACAAGGACAACTCCCTCGAAGGTTGTGAAGAAAAGAATTACCCCAAAGGGTTAAGGAAACTCCCTCGTGAGTAGAATCAACACAAGTTCCCTAGTGAGTCATGAAGGAGAAGAAGAAAATTCTCCCCAATGGACTACGCACCATTAGAGACTTCCTTGTAGGTCAAAATTACCAAGAAGGCTCCCTCGTGGGCCACCAACACGCTCCTTAATGTGTTATTCTCCCCAATGGATCTTACACCAAAGACTTCCTCGTGAGTTAGAGCTACCAAGGCTACTTGTGCACATATCCTGAGGGAATTGAATATGCAAGCATAGGCTCTATACAAGTCAGAAAAGAAGAGTACAGAACTTGTGCACATATCCCAAAGGAATTGAATATACAAGTACAATAGAAGAGATAGAGATAAAGACAAAAGTCACCTAGAGGCAAGAGCCTCAACAAGATAGAAGAGATAGAGTTAGAGACAAAAGACAAGTATTACCCAGAGGTACAAGCCACTTGGAGAAGTTTGAGGCAAGAGTCCTAGATGGACAACATAGATATATATATCTTTTTAAGCTCGTAAGAGCACCTTGTTTATTTGGTTGATGGTTGCTGATGATGCAAAAAATCAGCAGTTAAACTCCTTGTCGTAGTGGATGGACGAACCTATGATTGGGGTTGACTTTTTTGGAGGAAAAACCTACAAAATGAACTAGGTGGAAGGGTAACACGCAGGTGTGGCGTTAGCCAAACTGCCTCTGATGCTTAAGTCAGTAAGGGAAAAGGATTCTAGAGAGAATAGACTAGAGAATGATTTTTGTAAAGTATTTGTGTGTACCTTTCACTTCTATTGCTCTTTCTTTTATAGTTGTATGCCTCATTAATGGGCAATGAATAGCTGTATTTATGCTCAACGGCTAGTGCGTTACAAAATCTTTGTCTGAAGTTCATAGTTCACTATATAACCGTTGCACCATCTGTTATGCTTTGTCATCAATAAGCATAACAAATGCGTAACACTATCTGTAGGTTAATGACAATTTCAACTTAATGACGATCCTAAATTTCTGACTCATCAGTTGCCCCCTTATTTGAATTTTCATCTGTTAGACGAGATATAAACACATTCGTCTAATGCTTCATATTCCGTGTACTGCACATTTCTAACAAGTTAATGTTTGACCAGTTTAGTGCCACATGTACAATCAGGATGCATTCGTCGTGCAGATTTTTCTCAGTTTTCTCGTGCACATTTTGGCCCTTTATTTCGCATTTTTCCCTCCTATTCCATTTTTTTCGAACTCCTTCCTTGTTCAGTTGGCATTCTAGGGTTTGTCTCTCCTTTCTCTTTTCCTGTCTTCTGTGGTATATTACTCTTCTGTTAGGGCTAATTGTCCCTCAATAGCTTTTGTTTTTGCTCGCTTAGGTTGTTTACTTGAGGTTGTAGAAGGAGAGTGCCTCAAGTGGGTTAGTCTCTTCATAGGGGAGGACTGCCCATATAGGTTTGTCCTTTCTTCCTTATTCCCTCTGGTTTCTCATTCTGTTAGGGTAGCTAAGTCACTGAAGATGTCTGGGGAGGTTAGGTCTAGTGAGTTAGAGATGGGGTTATCCTTGTTTGATGATCATGTAATTCCTGAAGTTACTTCCCCTTCCACTCCTTATAAAGCTTGGAACATCCAGTGTGCCCTCTTAGAAAAGGACAAGAAGAGGATTAGGGATAGGTTTCAGTTCCCTAATTCGATTGAGATTAGGATTCCGAGTGACAAGGATAGGGCCCGTCACTCTTATGCTGATAAAGTCCATTTCTATACGGCAGACTTTACTAGTGGTGTTCGTTTTCCCATTCATTCTTTTGTTAGGGAACTTTTTGCATATTTACATCTTGCTTCAGCACCATTAGTGCCCAATCTTGGAGGATCGTCATTTCTTGTATTGTGGTGTGGATGTCCGCCAATGATGGGGATATACCCCTTTTGTTGAAACTTTCCAGCAAAATGCCCTATGTTTGAAACTATTTAGGGATATGCCCCTGTTTTAAACTTGATTTTCTAAAAATCAAGTTTCAATGAAAAACTCGATTGGGCAAAAATCAAGTTATAGGCAATCGAACATAAAAAATAAAAATAAAAATAAAAATAAACTAGCATGGAACTCAAGTTCCATTCATGGAACTTGAGTTCCATGCTGGTTTTTTCATGAAACTCGATTTTCGCCAAATCGAGTTTTTCATTGAAACTTGATTTTCTAAAAATCGAGTTTCAAAATAAGGGCATATCCCTAAATAGATTCAGACAGGGGGTATTTTGCTGAAAAGTTTCGACAAAAGAGGTATTTTGCCGTTTTGGCCCCAATGATGGTGATGTCATCAAGAAGAATTCCTTCATTTTTATCGTCTGAGAAAATCGAAAGACCCCGGCTACTATGAATTTAAGATGTGGGATAGGGCTTCTAAGCTAATACTTGGTTATCCATCATCTCTTCGAAATTGGAAACGAAATTTCTTTTTTGTTTCTGGCACTGGTTGGGAATTCGTCCCTGGTGAGGACCTGGACGATGCCCCCAAGTTTTTTCTTAGTTAGGGAATCCCTTTGTTTGGTGCATCGTTCTTGTCTGTTCTTTTTGTCTTTTATTTGCTCTTTGTGAGTGACGATGAGGTGTATTATACCATAACTTGTTTTTTGAAATTCCTCAACACCCTCGTATGAAGAAAAGATTTATTGTTCAAGTTGAGAAGGTAAAGGAATACTTGGAGACCGTCAAAGACTTTGATGAACTCGTCTCTCCCCAATTGCTATTTCTCCATTTCTTAGGTCCAAAACTGTCTACTAAGGTTCGAAGATATCTGGAAGTTGTGAAGAAGAGTGAGTGTTCCATCTTCTCTTCTTTTTCTTTTCTTCTTCTTCTTCTTCTTCTTCTTCTTCTTCTTCTTCTTCTCTCTCTCTCTCTCTCTTTCTCTCTCTCTCTCTCTCTTTTTCTCTCTCTCTCTCTCTCTCTCTCTTCTTCTTTTTTATGGTTTCTCCTTCCTTTCAAGAATGACAACTAGATTTAGCAAGAAGAAGTTAGCCGAGGCTCAAGAGAAGAAAGCGAAAGGTGGCCTCATCTGTGGCCTTCTTTCCAAGAAGCATTCAAAGGTAGGTGATGTCTTCGAGGATGATCCTGTGGTAACTCCTCCTTCTGCCCATTCACCTGCTAAGCATCCTGCTTCTCCCACCTCGTCTTTGGAGGTAATTGCCTCTACTGGGGAGGAGACTAAGAAGAAGAAGAAAGTGGGTGGCAAGTATTTTCTTCCTTCTATCTGGGAGGATGCTGATGCTGTCGCTCTGAAGGCCCATGAGGCACTCTCTGTGGATGACCTAAGTCCTTTAATGGTGAAGTTGTCCAATGAGGTGATGTCGTCTCATATTCAGAAGCTTGTGCAGGTATACGTTGATAATGTAGGTTGTCTTTTCTCCTTGTTTCTTTACTTTGCTTTTGCTAAGAGAGATTTCTTGTAGGCTTTGGGGGAGTCCCTATTCATTTTTGGGAAACTTCTAGATTTGGAAAAAAGGGTGGCCACGTCTGAGCCTATGATCAAATCCCTTTTTGTTGAGAATGAGACGCTCAAGAACAAGGTTGCCATTTTTACTATCGAAGCTAAAAATGACAAAGAACGTGTGGCAGCCTCGGAGAAGAACCTACAAGTGGAGAAGGGCTTTTGCAAGCTAAAAGACAAGCAGGTTGGTGATCTAGAGTTGAAGTTGCAAAAAGCTGGGACCTCGACATTGTAGGAATTCAAGGATTCTGACAAGTACTCAGACGAGTTGTGTGGATACTACGTGGAAGGCTTCGATCTTCTCAGAAAATGGATGGCGAAGCATCACCCTGACTTGAACCTTTCTGGTCTTGTTATTGGTGATGTTGAGAAGGAGCTCCTGTCTGATCTTCTCTGAGGCTATGGCGAAGAATGTAATGGAAGAAGCCACAACTGTAGCTGAGGTGGCTGAAGAGGCGCACCTATAACCCTACAGATCCTGTTCCGAACGAACAGTAATTTACCCCCCTTTTTTTTGTAAGATGAAAACAATATCTTTTTATGGGCTCGTTGTTTTGAGCATTTTTACTCGAACAATTTCTTAGGCTCATATGTTTTGGGCATAGATTCTCTCTCTGACAATGATAAATAGATTTATGAACTTCAAGCCTTAGCTATAGTAAACAACCTTTTATGCTTGGTTGTGTTTAGACAACCTTTAATGATGATATTAGTTGCGCTAAAACAACTTTTACACTTAGCTTGTGTTTGAACAACTTTTCATTTTTAGTTGTGTTTAAACAACTCTTTATTGAGTCATGTTTAAATGACGATCTTAGTTATGTTTGAACAACTTAGTGTTCTTAGTTGTGTTTAAAAAACTCTTTATTGAGCCATGTTTGAATGACGATCTTAGTTGTGTCTGAACAACTTAGTGTTTTTTAGCTGCATTTGAACAGCTTTTTGCTGAGTCATGTTTGAATGACGATCGTAGTTGTGTTTGAACAACTTGTTATTTTTAGTTGTGTTTAAGCAACTCTTTGTTGAGTCATGCTTGAATGATGATCTTAATTGTGTTTGAACAATTTAGTATTTTTTTAGTTGTGTTTAAACAACGCTTTATTGAGTCATGTTTGAATGACGATCTTAGTTGTGTTTGAATAACTTAGTATTTTTTAGCTATGTTTAAACAGCTTTTTATTGACTCATGTTTGAATGATGATATTAATTGTATTTGTACAACTTGTTATTTTTAGCTGTGTTTGAACAACTTTTTATTGAGTCATGTGTGAATGACGATGTTAGCTGTGTTTGAACAACTTATCATTTTTAGCTGTGTTCAAACAACTTTTTATTAAGTCATGTTTGAATGATGATGTCGTGCTATACTTGTGACTTGGAGTCATGGTATTGGAGTGTCTTTAGGTTAACCATTTTTTTGTTCATGCTTGAATGATGGCCATATTAGTTGTGTTTAAACAACTTTTGATTTAGTCAACTTTGGTAGTTGTGTATTAGCGGCTTTGGTGGCTCTGACGCCATTGGCTGTGTATGAACAGCCTTTGATTTGAAATTTTAGTGACAAAGATTCTTAGGACATCTCCCGAGGATAACTCCTAAGTGTTGCACATATTTTTATTTACAAATAATTCATGGATAGTCATTGATAAATACGTATGGATAATGCTTTCATGTATTATTGATCTATGATTGACGAAAGTAATAACAGTCGTACATACTTGATATGAAGACTAGGCAACTTGAAATATAAAGTATTCCTTACTGGAAGTATTTCTTCAAGTGTTCTATGTTCCATGGTCGAGGTAATTCCTGACTGTCTAAAGGATTTAGGTAGTAGGAGCCTTCCCTGAAGTGACGGATTACTTCGTAGGGGCCTTCCCAGGCTGGTCCCAGTTTTCCTTGGGATGGGTCCTTTGTTGCCTATGATACCTTCCTAAGGTCTTCTGTGTTGAACCTTCTTACCTTAACCTTTCTGTTGTAGTATCTAGCCATTGCTTCCTTGTGTTTGGCCATTCGCTTTATCGCTTCTTCTCTGACTTCATCAATTAAGTCCAAGTTGCTGTTAAGCTCTATCTTGTTCTTCTGATCTTCATAAGTTTTGACTCAGAAGTTGGTCAATCCCACTTCCACAGATATGACGGCCTCAATGCCAAATGTCAGTCTGAATGGTGTTTCTCTTATTGGAACTCTTGTGGTCGTCCTATATGCCCAAAGGACATTTGGTAGTTCTTCAGGCCATGCCCCCTTTGCCCCCTCAAGCTGAGGTTTGATGATTTTGAGCAAGCTTCTGTTCGTCACTTCTGTCTGCCCATTGGCTTGAGGGTGTCTTGGAGAAGAGTAGTGGTTCTTGACTCCTAAGTCTTGGCAAAATTTTTGAAACTTGGGATTGTCGAACTGCTTTCCAATGTCTGATATTATGACACGTGGGACTCCAAACCTGCAGATGATGTTCTTCCATACAAAGCTTATGACTTTGGCCTCTATTATCGTTGTCACTGGTTCTACTTCTACCCATTTTGTGAAGTAATCAATTGCGATGATTAGAAATCTAAGTTGCTTCTTCCTTAAAGGGAATGGGCCCATAATGCCAATCCCTCATTAGGCGAATGGCCATGGCAAGAATATGGGTGTCATCGTCTCTCCTAGTCTCATCTGTACATTTCCTGCTAAAGATCTTACCCTAGCATGATTTTCACAAATTCCCTCGTGTATCTCGGGAAGCATATAATCTACTTCTTCTGAGCTAGCACATCTTAGATATGGGAGTGAATACCCTCGTTTGTACAGCACATCGTCAATAATGACAAAGCAGGCTATTCTGATCTGTATCTTCCTTGTTTCCATCTTATCTTCTGAGAGCCATCCCCTTTTCAAGTAACGAACGATGGGATTCATCCACTCGTCACTTCTTTTATCTTCAGAACTTGCTCACCTTCTGTGCTTGGTTGCCCCTTATCTCTATACATAGTTCAAAGGTCGCATTGTAGTCGTCTAACGAGGCCAATCTTGCTAGGAAGTCAGCTTTTGTGTTTTTGGCCCAAGGGGTTTGCACAAAGTCTCGGCTGTTAAAATGCTGTGAGAGTCGTTTGACGATCTTCAAGTACTTCTACATTCTTTCTTCTCTAGCTTCATAATCCCCCTTCACTTATCCAATTATTAGCTAAGAATCAGCTTAGACGATAAGATTCATTGCTCCTAGAGCTTTTGTTAAACTTAGCCCTATTAGCAGTGCTTCATATTCGGCCTCGTTATTCATTGCTGAGAATTGCAATCTAACTACATATTTCAATGTTTCTCCTTCTGGAGATATGAGAACTACTCCTATTCCTCCTACTTTCTTCGTGGCAGACCCATCTGTTTGGACCGTCCATGTTTCCGTGGAGGGTTCTTCTTCCTTGGGGTAAGTGAATTTTGCAATGAAGTCCCCAGCACTTGTGCTTTGGTTGCTGCTCGAGGCCGATATTCAATGTCAAATTGGCCTAGATCAATTGCCCATTAAATGAGTCTTCCTGTTGCATCTATCTTGTTCATCGTCTTTTTTATTGGTTGGCATGTCATGACAACAATGGAGTGCACTTGGAAGTAGAGACGAAGTTTCCTCGAAGCGACCAATAATGCGAAAGCTATCTTTTCCATCCTAAGGTAATTAGCTTTTACTTCTTGGAATTCCAGGCTAGTATAGTAAGGCTTCTGAATATTTTCTTCTTCTATGATCAGTGTCAAACTTACGGCAGTGTTAGATACTACTGAGTAGAGGTATAGCTTCTCTCCCATCACCGAAGGGCTTAGCAGTGGTGGCTTCATCAAGTACTCTTTTAATTTGGCAAGGGCTTCTTCGCATTCGTCAGTCCACTGGAAGGCCTTTTTTAATACCTTAAAGAATGGCATGCACTTGTCTATTGCCCTAGAGACGAATATGTTTAGGACTGCGACCTTTCCTGTCAAGCTTTGAACCTCCTTCATTGTTTTTGGTGATTTAACCTCGATTATCACCTTTACTTTGTCTGGATTTTCGTCTATACCTCATTGGGACACTATGAATCCCAAGAACTCTCCTAAAGCCACAGCGAAAACACACTTTGCATGGTTTAATTTCATATTGTACTTACGTAGTGTGCTAAAGGTTTCTTTTAGATCGTCCAAGTGGTTGGCTTCATCCTTGCTTTTCACTAGCATATCATCTACGTATACTTCCACATTCCTTCCAATTTGGTGAAAGAACATGCGGTTCACCAATCTTTGGTATGTGGCTCCTGCGTTCTTCAATCCAAAGGGCATAACTTTATAGCAGTACTACCTTTGGCTGGTAACAAATGAGGTTTTCTCTTAATCATCTTCGTCCATAAGAATCTGGTTGTATCTAGAAAATGCGTCCATGAAACTTAAGAGCTTGTGTCCAGCAGTTGAGTTTACTAGTTGATCAATCCTCAGCAAGGGCTGGCTTTGTTTAGGTCTATGAAATCAACGCACATTCTCCATTTACCATTGGTCTTCTTTACCATTTCTATGTTTGCTAACCAATCTAGATAGAATATTTCCCAGATGAAATCAGCTTCTAGTAACTTCTCTACTTCTTCAATTATAGCTTTATTGCACTCTTATGCAAATATTCTCTGCTTCTACTATACAGGTTTACATTCTTGGTTGACATTGAGTCGATGCTGTATGATCTTCCTATCAATTCTGAGCATATCCTTATGTTTCCAAGAGAAAACATCTTGGTTTGCCTTTAAGAAGGAAATCATCTTCTCTTTCTCTAAAGTTGGGAATGCTGACCCTATCTTCAATACCTTCGTCAAATCCCTTGGGACAATCTCAACTTCTTGTGATGTTTTCAACGGTTTGGGGATGAGCACTGCTTCATTGATCACCGACGTGGGGTTCTCCCCAAATGCTAAGGTAGCTCGGTAGCATTCTCTTGCCAGAACTTGGTCTCCTCTAATTTCTCCTACTTCATGGGCTGTTAGAAACTTCACCTTCAAGTAATATGTTGAAGTCGCTGCTCTTAGCCTATTAAGTGCAAGTCTTCCTAAGATAATGTTATATGTTGAAGGGCAATCAACTATGAGGAAATCAATTTCCTTGGTAACCTATGCTGGGTAAGTTCCTGCAATTACGGTTAGAGTGAGGATGCCCCTAGGACGATTCTATCCTCTGTGAAGCTTACCAGAGGCGAGATGAAAGGCTAGATCCTTTTCTTATCCAGTTTCATATGCTGAAACGCAGGCAAGTAGATGATATGAGCTTCCGTTGTCAATGAGCACCCGGTGGATGTTGAATTCTTCTACTCTAAGCATGATTACCAGCAGATCGTCATTGGGTTGCCTGATGCCACGAGCGTCTCTCTCTAAGAAAACAATGTCAGGTTCATCATTCTTTGGCATTTTCATTGGAGGGAGCTGCAAATGGACACTATTTATTTCTTTCCCATAGGCTTTTTCCAGGGACTTCAGTGTTCCACTTACTGTTAGTCCTCCCAAGATCGTCTTCATTGTTAGGACATATATGAATCATATTAGGAACATATGTCAATATAGAATTGGCTAATCTTTTGACAAAACGCACTTTGCTTGTAATTTGGTAGATCTAGGATGTGTTTAATGCTACAAGAAACAATGTATCAAGTTCAAGTGTTAAAACCATGCAAGTCTGTCCAAGAATCAAGTGAAGAAGTGTTGGATTTTAAAGCTCAACAGCTAGTATCTTTCAAGGTTTAAAATTCGGTTCAAGCCTGATGCTCGACAGCTTCTCGACAGATAGGGTATCTATCGAGATTTAAGAAAGTTAGATTTTCCGTTCTGATTTTCTTTCAATCCGTGAATAGATACTTAGGATTTCTTTTCTCACGACCCTAAACATATATAAGGATTGTATTAAAGGCCGTCAAAGGTCACGTGAGTGTGAAGCAAAGTTTTGTTCGTGCAAATTATGACCGAAGACAGAATTTGCCCTAGTTTATCTTTCTCTTGAAAAAGCTGCTGCGTTTGTACACCGTTGGGTTTTGTGACCAAGGAGCTTTGTGATCTTCATCGTGTGATGAACTGAAGAACTTTGCAGCCAACATCTTTCTCAAGTTGGTGAAGAAAGTCGCGTACTGGGATCCGCGCATCTATTGTTTAGTCACATACTAGGAGCCATGCATTAAAAGGAGGGATTGTTACTATAGAACAAGTCCAATTGGGTATTGAAATAAGGGTTCAACTGTAGGTTGGTATAAGGTGCTGGGATTCCTTTACTTGTAACCGCTTGTTATGATAATAGTGGATTCTCAGGAGTGGTGACCTTAAAATCACCCGATGGGGTTTTTGCCGTGTAGGTTTTCCTCATTCGTAAACAAATCGCCATGTCCATTTATTTTCCGCTGCATATTTACTTAGTTGGTGATTTGTTTATGCTGCCACGCGTATTGTATGTTAATCTGATTAATTAATTAACTTGGTTAATTCATCACAAAGTGACAATACATTTTTGGCCTATCAAGTGGTATTAGAGCAGGCACACTTTAATTAGGGTTAATCTCTTATTATACCTCCTTTATTTGATGGCACTAACTATGCATACTAGAAAGTACACATGAGAGCTTTCTTGTAATCATTAAATGAGAAAGTATGGCAAACTATGGAGATAGGCTAGACTAAGCCGAAGGAAGCACCGGCCGATTGGGATGATGCAAAGATCAAGGCGGCAAATTTCAATAGCAAGGCACTAAATGCATTATTCAGTGCTGTTACGAATGAGGAGTTCAAGAAGATATCCTCTACTAAAACTACGAAGGAAGTATGGACCATCCTCCAGACAACTTATGAAGGAACTAAGACTGTCAAGGATTCAAAGCTTCAGAGGCTCATTACCAACTTTGAGGAGATAAAAATGGAGGAGGATGAGTCAGTTGATGAATTCTATGCCAAGCTCAAGAGCATAGTGAACTCTGCCTTTAATCTTGAGGAAACCATTCCCGAACCTAAGATTATTAGAAAGATGCTCAAATCTCTACCCGAGAGATTTCATGCCAAGATCACCGCGATTGAGGAATCAAAGGATATTTACAAAATTCCTTTGACAGAGCTGGTTGGCAATCTACAGACCTATGAGTTGGGTTTGTCTCGGATCGAGAAATCGAGCAAGAGTAAGAGCATGGCACTGAAGGCCAAGAGTAGAAACACAGGTGAGTCTTCAGACATTGAAGATTCTAAAATGAAGTCCTACATTACAAGGAAATTAAAGAAGTTCATGAAAAATGCCAATGGGAAGGGCTTCAACAAGGACTATAGGCAATCTAGTTTCTCACAATTCAAGAGCCAAGATAAAGGGAAGAAGGATGCTAGGGATGGCGGTCAATACACTGTTCCCTCAAGACTAAAGTGCTTTAGGTGTCAAGGCTTCGGTAACATGAAACAAGAAAGCCCTACGTATCTCAAGACCAGTAGGAAGAGCAAGGCACTTACTGCTACTTTGAGCGAGACCGAGCCTGAGGATGATTCTGACAATGAGGATGACGGAATCCTAAATGCCTTCACCACCACTGTAAATCCTACTGGGGGGATTGTTGAAGATATGGATGAAGAAGAGGACTTGGTGGAGTCTAAATTTGAAAAGATGGATGAGCAAGATGACATCCACACAACCTATGCAAAGTTATACAAGGTCTCAAAAAAGCATGAGAAGTTGTATATGTTGGCCACCAAGAAGCTCAGTGATGTGGAGCTTGAACGAGAAGAAATCTCCACAAAGTTTGATGAAGCCAATCAAACCATTGGAGCACTAAGATTTGACAATAATTTCTTGGCTGAAAGGACCAAAAAGTTTGAAGTAGAGCTATTTTAAGTCAGAGCTCAGCTGAAGAGGACTTCAAGTGCAAAGCATGATGAGATACTCAATATTCAAAAATCTACTACTGATTGAACTAGTTTAGGGTATGATTTCTCTTCTCCTAATAATGTTTCTTCTAGCACTACTGTTTTTGTTTCTTCTGCTAATAATGTTAAATTTAAGAATATAGATGTCAAAACCGTTTTAGCTAGTGAGAACATAGACAAGGGTAAATCTATCATAGGAGCACCCCTAAGCTGGATAAGAAAGAGACTAAAAATCCTAGGGCTAAGAAAGGAAACACTCAAAAGCCTAAACAGAAGAAACAGCATCTCTGTTATCACTATAAAGTAGCTAGACAAACACGACCTAATTGCTATAAGTGGTTAGCCACTCAACAGAGCAACAGTATAATCTCATCGGGAAACTAAAATCAGTTTCCGTCCTCCTTTGCTCCTCTTGGAGATCTACTCAAAGCCCTCATGTTCCTTTCGAATTTAAACGGTTTCAATTCTTCCCCCTCACCTCCAGATAAGGGTTTGCAAAATGGAAAGGTTCCTACAAGGTGTGCAAAGAAAAAGGCTCGAAGTGATTTAGTCACTTTTCTCTCTTTCTCTTAATTTTTGGTTGCATTACTTGTGTGTTTTGCTTTTTCTTTTGAGTTAGTCTAGTTTTTATACTTTGCTTTTTTTTTAACATGTTTTTGTTTGTTTGTTTTCAATTTTGCTTTATTTTGTTTTTCAAAAATAAAAAAAATGAAAAATACAAAAATAGTGTGTGTATATGTACATTGGTACTTATGTACCTTGGATGGCCATTGAAACAAAGTTTTCTAAACTTTGTATTTTTTATATCTTAGATGAGCATCTCCATGCACAGCTAAGCAAGTAAGCTTTGTGGCTCGTGTTTGTGATGAGTAAGATTAAGTAATCTCTTGTACTTAACACTCGTATCACTCTTTTTGACGAGAATGACTAGAAAATCTTAAGAGAATGGCATAAATAAACATCTCACCAATGTTGTTCGTCAATCATAAAATGACATTTGTATGCTTCAGCATAGCAAAAATGCAACGTTAAAAGCTTAACATAATTGGGTATTTCTTTTCTCTCTCTTATATGCCCATGCATGATATGCTTAATAAAAGAAAAAATGCAAAGAAGAATAAAAGCAAAAAGAATCAAAATGCTTTATATATGATTGCAAGCATATCTTCTAGGAGATATAGGAGTTATAAGATGTACCTCGAAAGTGATAGTCCTTATCAAGCAGTTATGATTGTATATGAGTTAAAGTGATTTTCTCATATCTCAAATCGTCATAACATGTAGACACTTATGCAATCTTGCGATGTTTTTCACACACAACACGCAATATTCTTTGCTACTCTTGATACATGTGCAGGTACAATGTGATTTGGCCATTACAAGGAATACATGTTTTAATGTATGCTCACTAAGCTGTCTTAACTTATTTTTGAAATATAAAATTGGTTAGATTTGTTTAGTGTGTGTGTATGTGTGTGTGTGTGTGTGTGTGTGTGTGTGTGTTTTGGATCTAAACGCTTATCATTTTTCCAGTTGAGAGATGATCTTGAGAGCTCAAAATGTTGTTTGGATCTTTGGTTGAGTAGCATGTTTGATTGGATTCATGTCTATATTTTTCTCTTCTTTGAAAAACTGTTTTTAAGCAATCTTAACAGCTTCTCAACACCTCTCGATAGTTAGGCTATCTATTGAGTCTCTTAAGCTTCTTTTCTCGATAGCTGTTATCACAATCTCGATCCATCGAGATTCTTGGGATTCAATCTCGATAGCTACTCAATCCATCGAGGAAGTTTCTATATGCTCGACAGATACTCGATAGCTTCTCGATCCATCAAGACCCTATTATTGTGGACACCTCTCAATAGCTTCTCAATAGCTATTTCTCGCTTTTTAATTCTCGACACCTCTTAATCCATCGAGAAACTAGGATTTCTATATATGGGGTTTGCGCAACATTTCTTTCATTCCTCCTCGATCTCTCTCGATAGTTTCTGACTTCTCACCTTCCTAAACACTTCTCTCTCACTCCAAATCATTTCCCCACTCTCTGTTCGGTCTTAAGATCACTTCCTTTCTCTAGTATGATTCTTTCTCACTCCTTTATCATGCATTTATCTTTTGTGACCTAAATTTCGGGATTTGTTGACAAATTTGGGGTTTTTCAAGTTTAATGAGGTTTTTGCAAAATTTTTAGGATGGGTTTTTGTTCAAATTTCAAATCATCATGCATTGCATTTGAAGTGCATTTTAACTATATCTTCATGCATTATAGTTGTGTTATATATGTTAAATTGTTGTGTGCTGTTAGGTTTGGATTGGGCTGAGTCTATGATGCTTTTAATATTGCATGTCACATGCTCATGCATTTTTCATGCATACGTACCTTCACTTCTTTATATTCTTATATTGATTTGTGTTGGTGCTTTTCTGTTTGTCTCTCTCTCTCTCTCTCTCTCTCTCTCTCTCTCTCTCTACGCATTAACTTGCTCTATGGCACTTAAGCGTAAATTTGCTCTATGGCACCTAAGCTTGCTTGGGGTATCTTCTTCTGATTCTACTCCTTTCTCACGTCAGGTTCCATGATGATAAAACCCGAAAGGACTTTTCGAAGAACTTTTCTCAACGAGGCATTCATTCGAAATGCCAAGTCATCCTTTCGGATTTCTCCGAGGTGCTACATATATCGAGGGTAGCACATCCTGACTACCTCAGCAATGATCATCTGAGGACTGTGTCCAAAGACGAACTCATGTCTCTATTCTGTGAGACGCCTTCTTCTTAGGGTGATTGTCAAAACACTTGTTACTCGACCTTTGCTAAAGGTCTGAGATTCCTTAACATGGTGATGACATTCGTTCTCCATCCATTGTTTCACTATAACTCTATCACAGAGCCTCGTGCTCAAGTTTTATTATCCCTCTTAGAGGACATTTCTATCGACTTCACTTCTTACTTCATCCTATCCCTTATAGATGTCTATCGAGATATAGCAACCTGTAATAAGCTCATTTTTCCTTCGACTATCACTCAAATCATTCGCCATTTTTCTATCTCCTATCCCGAGTCTGTTCACTTTTTCGTCATGGGTTCCATTGACGCTGCTACCGTTAGATGCAGTGATGCCGAGCTTCGCCTGAGGCGGAAAAAGACCAAGACGGCCGATCCTTTGACTTCTTCAGCTCCATCCACATCCGCTCCTTCTTCTTCTGTAGGTGGAGTGAATCTCAAGGCCATCATGGCACAACTTGTGCGCATGGATGCTCATCTTGACACTCTCTATGATTAGTTGTGTCAGGTGAACACCCATGTTGGTCGTATTGCACAATAAGTTGTCATAGGTGGTTTCACTGCTGCTTCTTCTCTATCTCCACAGGCTTCAACAGATGAGAGTGATGATGGCTCTGATAGTAATGATGCTGATGAGGATGATGGTGCTAACTCTTCTAAAGATGATGAGATGACTGCTTCAGTCACTTTCCCTTTGTCATTCATTACAAAAAGGAGGAGTAGTTTTGGGTATGAAAGTAGTCATGTACATAGGGGGAGAGTTAGCATAGGAGATTTTTGTTAGGAGTGCTTTTTCTTTTTGAGGGATGTAGTGAGGACTTATGTATTTTTTTTCTTTTCTTCTTTTATAGATACATTTTCCTTACTTTGTGATAGCAAACCTTGTATTCATTATTGATGTTATATATATGATGAGGTTCTTATTACAGTTCTTTCACCTATCTCTACATGTGTTGTTTCTTTTCTCTCTTTATGCACATACTTTTTATTTATTGTATGCAATCTTTTAAATCTATTTCACACTAAAATGCCTTGAAGAGTTTTGTTTAAAGTGTTTTAGAAATACAGGTTGTTAAAGTCTTCCTTGCCATGAACTCTCTTCTTGCAAAGTTTTTCAAGAGTTTATGTTAGGATAGATTTTATTGTATTCAATAAGTGAGTATAAGTTGAGCGATTTATGACTTCTCTCATATGTTCATTTGTTTGTTGTGGTTTTATCACAAATTGCCAAAGGGGGAGATTGCTAGGACATATGTGAATCATGTTAGGAACATATGTCAATATAGAATTGGCCAATCCTTTGACAAAACACACTTTACTTGTAATTGGATAGATCTAGGATGTGTTTCATACTTCAAAGAACAAGGTTTCAAGTTCAAGTGTCAAAGCCATGCAAATCTGTCCAAGAATCAAGTGAAGAAGTGCTGAATTTTAAAGCTCGACAGCTAGTATCTATTGAGGTTTAAAAGTCATTTCAAGCCTAATGCTCGACAGCTTCTCGACAGGTAGGGTATCTATCGAGATTTAAGAAACTTAGATTTTCAATTCTGATTTTCATTCAATCTGTTAATAAATTGTTAGGGCCGTATTTTCATGTAATTGGCACATCCTTTGACAAAACGCACTTTACTTGTATATGGATAAATCTAAGTAGGTTCAAGATGATCATTACAAGTGGTTAAAATGTAGACATGAAGATTACTCAAGAACTGCTCAAGAAAAGTGCAATATGCAGGTCTCGATACCTCCTCAACAAAAGCTCAATCTATCGAGATTTATTAAAGCTTGACACTTGTCTCAATCTATTGAGCTTATGGAATTCAGAATATAGCTAGCAACGTTTTTATTCTAAAAGGCTATTTGTTTATGGGTTTGTATAATCTTTATTGGACTAAGAAAGCCCAAGGTTTGTGTAAACCTATTTGGAATAAGAAAGCCCATTAAGCTCCTATTTAAAGGAGGTGGAAAAAGAAAAACCCTAGCCATAGAGAGCTTCATAAGTTTTTCTTTTTGAAATCCTAGCCTCCTCCTACAAAAGAAAGAGTTCTTGCTGCGTTTCTTGTACGCCTTTAGGTTCTGTAACCAAGCAAAATCTCTTGCACCAACATTGAAGATCTTATTGGTGTTTCTATGTGAAGCTGCTGCAAATCAACTACAACAATCAAAGGGCTGCTGTGGAGTTAGTCACGTACTTGGGTTCGTGCAAAGGAGTAAGCCGCGTATTGGAATCTGCGCATCAAATTGGTTAGTCACGTACTGGGAGCTGTGCATCAAAAGGAGAGGTTTTCACTACAGAACAAGTCCAATTGGGTATTGGGGTAAGGGTCCAATTGTAGGTTGGTATAAGGTACTGGGATTCATTTACTTGTAACCGCTTGTTTTGATAATAGTGGATTCTCGGGAGTGTTGACCTTAAAATCACCCAGTGGAGTTTTGCCTCGATGGTTTTCCCCATTCGTTAACAAATCACCCGTGTCAAATTTAATTTCCGCTGCATTTAGTTTATTTGGTGATTTGTTTGTGCTACCACGCTTTTGCATGTTAATTTGATTAATTAATAAACTTGGCTAATTAATCAATTAATTCATCACAAGGGGTCAATACATTTTTGGCCTATCATAGATGTTTGGGCTTTCATTTCTCAGAACCCTAAATATATATAAGAATTGTTTTAAAGGCCGTCAAAGGTTGTGCAAGTGTGAAGCAAAGTTTTGTTCATGCAAATTGTGATCGAAGACAGAATTTGCCCTAGTTCATCTCTCTCTTGAAGAAGTTGCTGCATTTGTACGCCGTTGGATTTTGTGACCAAGGAGCTTTGTGATCTTCATCGTGTGATGAATTGAAGAACTTTGCAGCCAACATCTTTCTCAAGTTGGTGAAGAAAGTCACGTATTAGGATCCGCACATCTATTGGTTAGTCACATACTATGTATTGGAGTAAGGGTTCAACTGTAGATTGGTATAAGGTACTAGGATTCCTTTACTTGTAACCACTTGTTGTGATAATAATGAATTCTCAGGAGTTGTGACCTTAAAATCATCCAGTGGGGTTTTTACCGTGTTGGTTTTCCCTATTCGTAAACAAATCACCGTGTCAATTTATTTTTCGCTACATATTTACTTAGTTGTTGATTTGTTTACGCTGCCACGCATATTGTATGTTAATTTGATTAATTAATCAACTTGGCTGATTAATTGGCTAATTCATCACAAGGGGTCAATACATTTTTGGCCTAGCATTTATTTCTCCTACAGGAGGTTTGTTATCTCCTGCTCCCTGATTTCTGTCTTGATCATCCTTTCATTGGTATCTGTGGGGCTCTGTTTTCTTGACATACTTCTGTAACTTTCCTTGCCAGATTTAAGTCTCCACCTGATCTTTCAAATGCCTACACTCGTCGATGCGATGCCTGTGGTCCTGGTGGAACATACAGTACTTGCTCTTGTCTCTTCTTTCTGCTGGAGTGCTGATTGGCTTAGGCCATTGTAGGGAGGGATTGTCTCTTATTTGCATTAAAACCTGCTCAATTAGCATTATTAAAGGAGTAAATTTAGTGACCTTTGGCTTCGTGTCTGGAAGTTCCATCTTTTTCCCTGTGGTCTACCTAACACTTCGTGTCTCTTTCTTTTTATCGTGATTGCTACTTGTTCCTTCGTCTCTCTTCCTTTTTCCTTTCATTTCTTTTGTAAGCACTGCATATTCTGCATTCATGTACTTTTGAGCTTTTCGGAGCAGCTCCACGACTATTTTTGGTGGACTTTTAGTGATAGAAAAGAGAAAATCTCCGGGCAACAACCTTGCTTGGAAAGTTGTTAGAATGACTTGATCTTCAATTTCTTCTACCTATAGTATCTCCTTATTGAATCGGGTAACATACTGTCTTAGTAATTCTCCTTCTACTTGTTGAATGTTGAGAAGGTGACTAGTTGGTTTCTTGTGTCTTTACCCCCCAATGAAATGACAAATAAAACCCTTGCTGAGTTGCTCAAAATCTGCAATAGTTCCTGGGGTTATCCTGCTGAACCATACTTTGGCTGCTCTTTTCAGTGTTGTTAGGAATGCACTGTACATCACCTTGTCTGGGGTCATCTGCAATAGCATCAGTGTCTTGAACAATTCAATGTGATCCAACGGATCCTTGGAACTGTCATATGACTCCAACTGTGGGAGACGAAATTTTGGTAGGAGGGGTCGATTTAGTACTTCAGTAATTAATGGTGAGTCCATCCTTTGAATCATCCCATCCAGTTTCTCCCCACCTCTGTCCTTCATAGCACTTTTCAGCTCATCCATCTCCTTCCTCATGTTGCGAAGCTCATTCTCCATTCTAGAGGAATCTTCTCCTGAGGTCCTGTCTCGTCTGTTGGCTTGAGATTTTGATTCTTCTTCATTTTGGTTTTCACCTGATCGCCGATGTTCTACGTTTTAGGATTCCATTGTCTTTCGTAACTTTCATTCTGGCGAGTCAGCTCTTCCACATTAGCCAATAGGGCCAGGATTTGTTGCTATTGGATAGCTTCTGGCCGTTGTGCAATTTCTACTTCCATTTCATACTTCGAGGAACTCCTTTGTCACTGGGAAAGATGGCTTGAATGATTAGCGCTCCCCACAAACGATGTCAAACTAATGATGCAAAAAATCAGTAGTTGAGCTCCTTATCGTAGCGGATGGACAAAGCTGTGATTAAGGTCGACTCTGTTGGAGGAAAACCCTGCAAAATGAACTGGGTGGAAGCGTAACACATCGATGTAGCGTTAGCTAAACCGCCTCCAATGCTTAAGTCAATAAGGGAAAAGGATTCTAGAAAGAATAGACTAAAGAGTGATTTTCGTAGAGTATTTGTGTGTCCCTTTCACTTCTGTTGCTCTTTCTTTTATAGTTGTATGTCTCATTAATGGGCAATGAATCGCTATATTTATGCTCAACGGCTAGTGCATTACGAAATCTTTGTCTAAAGTTCATAGCTCACTCTATAATTGTTGCTTCGTCCATTACTCTTTATCATCAATAAGTGTAATAAATGTGTAACATCGTTTCTTGGTTAATGACGGTTTCAGCTTAATGACAATTGTAAATTTCTGACTCATCAGTTGCAACCGTTAGCCATGTTTGTTTTCTTTTATAGTGACTCTAGGATAATGAGTCACTTGCATTTTGCTTGTAATTGGCAAAATAGGTTCTGGGAAAGTGAAACTGTCGTTGCTCATATCCCGAGTAACAAAGGTGGGACTTTGGACATACGAATCACATGCAACTCTGTGGAGTTTCACCCAGCCCCATGTATGCGTGTTATTTGCCGTGTGTGTGGGTTAGGCCCATGCCGTACGTCTAAACAAAAAGGTTTTCTCTTATTCTTTTGATTCCATTAGCAGAGCTCACAAATCAAAAGAGGGGAATCTGTAGACACTGTATTTTGTACCCTTTCGACTCAAGCCCCTGTTCTTCAATGATGTTGGAATTCTAAAGCCCAAGGTTGGTTTAGGGCTTAATCAGATTGAAATTGACTTGAGGAAAGTTTTTTTGGAAAATATAACTCTTTTATAAACTAAATAATCTATTTTTGGATAAGAAGGGCCACAAAAACCCTCAGGCATGCGTACGCATACACATGAATGAGCACGCATGCTCAAGATTTACGTGTGCATGCTTTATGCATGCGTGTGCATGCTTTATGCATGCTAAGGTTCCAAAAACTATGAAAGGCAAGTTTTTCTGCATTAAAATTTGGTTTTGGAATGAATTACACATCGTCTAGTAGCCGTTCCAAACCCCAATTATTTTACTATAAAAAACCATAAATGGTACCTTTTCAAGACAGAAAATCCTAAGGGAAAACACAAGATTTACTAGAAATAGTGAATCAAAGAGAGAGTTTTTCACAAAACATCCTCAAGTCAATAGTTTTATGATTAAGGCCTTTTCTTGCCTTGATCTTTAAATTTCAAGATTACTAATCACTTTTATTTGATTATGAATAGATTGACAGAAGGGAACGATCAAAATCAAGCTAAGGAGCTTTGTGTTTTAAGTTATAATGTACTAGTTCCTTCTCCTTTTCTTTTCTTTGTTTTGATCTTCTTTTTCTTGTTTTCTTTCTCTGTTTGTGTTATAACATGTTTGTTTAGTTTAGGTTTATGTGGCTTTTCTGTTTTTAAGCAAGTTAGGTGGTTAGATTTAGTATCGTTTCTGTCTATATTCTTGTTTTCTATGTTTAAGGTTTAGGGTGTGTATGTGTACGCATGCTTACTAAATACGCATGCATACACGAGGTATGCGTATGCATACAATTGGGCGGCGTACGCAGGCCCTATGTATGCGCACGCATACTTATGCCCAGAAACCAAAATCCGAACCCTTTTTGCCTTTATTTCTTTATTTTATTTATGTAATAGGCCTCTGCCTTATCTTGTTTTGTGTTTATGAATCTTTGCCTTTGTGTTTGTTGCTTTGTTTGTTCTTTGTATGATAGTTTAGGGTTTAATCTTGACATTTTTCCATAAACACGCGTATAACATGTCCATGCATTGATGTATAGGTGCTGTGGTACAGTGAGGTAAGGCATGCATTTACATGAACATGCATCTGTTTGGAGATTTGATTTTGATCTTGCTTTTGATGAATATGAATGTATGTTTGCAATGCTTTGCCTTAGATGTGATCGCATATTTGTTTGATCTTAACATGTCTACATTTCCACCTTGGATATGATATATGTTTGTTTGTTTACTGCCATGGATATAATATGATAAAATGCATGATAGATGTATGTTAGGGTTTGGGACAAAAAATGTCATGTTGTTTGCTAGATATATGCTAGTGTATGTGGGAGTCCAGAATTAATACAAGTTTTGAGCATGTTGGGGTTTATGCCTTAAAATCCAATTTATTGGCATGTCATAAATAATTAAATTGTTTAATTATATGAGACTATCAATAAATGAACTGATGGGACATTATCTTAGTCCATGAGATGCATAGTATGCGATTTATGTGAAAAGTCACAGAAGAAATAAATTGCAAGTTCTTTGTAAACTCAGAATGTAGTTCGTAGTCGGTGATGAAATTGGGCGTTTCATCTGTGAAAACTATAACATATCAACTAAGATGATTTGTCTTGATCATGGAAATGGAGATTTCTAGTTGGTATGTTGATATGTTTTAAGAGTTAAGACATATTGAACTGGACCGCTGTGAGATTTATTATTCTCTCAACTACTGTCAAATGAATAATAAATCTCACGACTTCTATTTACATCAACTCTAAATCCTGAGAGAATAATAGACTTGATCATGAGATGTAGATTGTTTTGATATATCAGAAGTGAGATCTATAAGTTACGGTCAAAACCTCAGTATGTTGGGCAGCCACATTTAGTGTTGATGGAACATATATTCTCAAGATGGAATTCATGATCTCTTAACGAAGATATAAAATATTCCCCTGAGATAAGTTTAATGGGTTTGGTTATTCAGAGTGTTGGGCCCAACTACTTTAGTAAGGAGTCACTAAAGTATATATTTATGGATTTGGATTTCATAAATATATTATGAATAACATAAAGGATTAAACCGAGTACTCAAGGATTAAGATGTAGTGATCTTCAAAAGTGGCAGTCTATATTCATGACTTTGTATTACTACAAATATTTTAATAAAGGGGTTGCATGTATAATAAAGTCTTGGGATATAATTTATTAATAAGGCCTAGAGTGCAATTATATTCATATAGTGGTATTGAATATAATTAATGGTAACTTTGGACTTGTCAAGAGTTGACAGAAAAGCCCAAGGCCCATTGGAGCTAGAGTCTTATTTGTTCCCTTTTGGTCCCACTCCAAGCCACACACTAGAGCCCAATTGGAATGGCCCAAAAGGCTAGCCCAATTAGATAATCGGTTGTATATAAGGAGAGAAACATACAGAATTTAAATGGTTCTTGAAAAGGTTCTTTTCATGAGTTCTTTTTCATATGAGTCTTTTCATAAGTGTTTTTCATCAAGATTACACAAGGAATGAAAAGGTTTGTATGTGAGTGTTGGACACTCCCTTGTTCTCTCCTTGGAAACTGATTGAGAGACCACACATCTTGGGCATTAAGTGGAATTGGAGTGAAGATTAAAAGTCTTCCCAAGAACTTTTGATCTTTGGTTTTGAATTTCACCACACCAAGGTATGCTTTCTTTTTCTTAAATTATGAAACTTTCATAGTGCATGTTATCAATTGCGAATAAAGTAGATCCATTAATTTTTCGTTGCGTATGTTTTATATATGATGCGAACATGTATTTTATCCAACAGAATATGCCTTTAATGAGATTAAGACATAAGGCACAATGAGTGGAAGCTGACTCACAGGTCGCGTAGACTTGGTTGCCTAACACCTTCCCATCCCCATACCTAAACTCCGAACATGTGCTATGGTAGTAGATCACTCCTTCCACAAAGGATGCTGTATTTATGGTTCCTAGATCTAATCTAGGTGGCGACTCCATTTTCATTCTATGCCTCGGTCCACTCAACAAAGGCGTACTCCTCTCATTGTGCCCACTCCATCCCTGATATCGTTATTCACCATAGGGAGGCTTTGCCAGTCCCCATCCATTTTGAGTTTAGGTAAAGGTCAGATACCTCTCCTCAAATGTATGGTAAATAAAAAGAGGGTATAGATTGTTAATGCCTACTTTTGACAAAAGGCCCAATAGCAAAAGAAGCCTAACAATATGAAGAAAATGGTAAAGCAAGCCCAGCAAGTTGAAATGGCAGGAATAATGGTCAGCACACCCACAAGAATGATAAGAGGTAAGGAAGAAGCAAATGGGCCGAGGAAGCCCAATGAATGAAGTAGTAAAACCATGGGAACAATAAGAGGTAAAGAGGAGGTAAATGGGCCTAGAAAGCCCAAGAAATGAGTTAGTAAATTCCTTGGGTTGGCTTAAAAGCCAATAAGCCTGAAAAATAATAAGAGGTAACAATGTGGTAATTAGGCCAAAGAAGTACAAAGGATTTAGCAAAAGCCTATGAGAGTAAAAGAGGTAAAGAAAAAGTAAATAGGCCAAGGAAGCCCGAGGAAAGAGATCAGCGGGCACAGCAAGAATGCTGGCTCATAAGGCCCAAAAGAGGTAAGGATGTAGAAAATGGGCTAGCAAAGCAAGAATGTTGGCCAATAAAACCTAAAAGAGGTAAGGACACAAAAAGTGGACTGGCACGACGGAAACATTAGCCCATAAGTAACAAGGAAATAAAAGAGAGGTAATGATATAGCAAGAGCAATGCAGTGGCATGGCAGGATCCCCAGCCAATAAGCCCACGAACACAGGAAAGAAGATGGGCTAAGCAGGAAGGAGGTGGCTGGCACCCAAGCAATGCCCAGTCTAAAAAAGAGATGGAAAGCAAAGAACGTGAGCCTATATGTCTTTCATGTCGCAAGAGTTGAACACCTACTAGAACGTACAGTAGAATCAGACAAACA
The DNA here is from genome assembly GCA_033629205.1 of Lithocarpus polystachyus. Taxonomy (NCBI): domain Eukaryota; kingdom Viridiplantae; phylum Streptophyta; class Magnoliopsida; order Fagales; family Fagaceae; genus Lithocarpus; species Lithocarpus polystachyus. Next base: position 51,639,442 of record CM066166.1, read on the forward strand.
TGAAGGCAATAACAAAGGTGTGAAAGCCAGAAAAGTAATGGATTCAGACAGAGGTGGAGCATACACACAGGGCCTAGGCACCACCTACTTGTACCCAGCCAATACATAGGAGGCGGCCACGGGTCAAGGGTATGAGAGGGTGTGGTTTAGCGGGGGGAGAAACAGTAAGTCTATTTTTGGGATTCCTGCTCAAACTTCTTTGGGGAGAAATGTACTGCTAGGATAGCATTTCACCCAGAAGAAATAAGTATGAGCTAGAACCACTAGATGCATGTCATAGAGGTAGGTGAGGGAAGGGTTTAACCCTTATCCAGATGTGAGTGGTGAAAACAAAGAGAGATAAGAGACAAGACAAAGCCATTTTTTCTAGGAATAAGGCGTGGTACAGCCATCACAATGTAATGGTAGTGGCTAGGCAGCCGGTAGGCCAGTGGGTAGTCTTAGAAGGATACCCACAACGAGCCAAAAGTAGTTGAGGGGGGGTAAAAATGGTAAATCTTACCATGGTAGATAGTATAAAAGGCAATAATTGATGAACAGTGAAAAGAGGGGGAACTACCAGGGCAAGAAAGAAAAGGAGATAGAGCAAGGAAGAAAAAGAAAGAAAAGAAAAACACAAAAATCAGAGAAAAGCATGAGTGATAGGAATAGAGGCGTGCATCAATAGGCTGCCCATTTCTCTCCCTCTTTGACAGACTCACTCTCTGAGCTGTTAAGAATTAGGGTTTAAGCTATCTAAATCATTTTTCCAAAGTGTGCATTCTCTATGGCAGGAGTCTTCTCTGAAGTTATCCACATTGGAGATCGGCTCCCTTTTTGGACTTGTGTTTGCTGAAAAGCTAAAGCCCATTTTCTTTGGTAAACAAGTTTTACTTTTTGGTTGATGAATGATTAACTTGTTATCTTATTACCGAATTGCTTGTTGTAATCTTGTTATTCGTGATGGTATTATTCTACCACAACCTTGTTATATTCCTTTGTTGTGTTTTTTAGGCGTTAGTGTTATTCGTAAAATATTTTAGTTATCTTGCCATATTATGCTTCCTACTGTAATATTTGTAACAGTTTTTCTTGTGTGAGCACGTTGTACATTCAAGACTCCTGCCAAGGTGCATCTATACTGAGATGGCCGAACTTGTGCACAAGCTGGCCTAAGGTGTGCTTGAGCCAAATTTCAACTCTCCTACCTCAGAATCACGAGCAGTGATGCAGTAGGAGAAATCAAAGCAAAGCAACACAAAAGGCCCACCACATTTAAATTGGTGACTCCGCTAGGGAGTTGGGAAAAAGACAAGGAAAGCAGATAAATCCCTCGCAAGTTATGGCCCTAAGATGAAAGACGATGTGAAACATGAGTACCATGCTATCGCAGGCAGAATCAAGGCCAGCCATGCCACACCAGCCCATCCAAGCAAAAGGTGCTAACGGAGCGAACACTGGGCCGCTGCAGCAACAAAGGATTCCCACTAACAATATTAACTTCTTCATTAAAGTGTTGCAATTTGTATAGCATTCCCAGCAGCAGTTGATGGAAGAGATTCGCTAGCTGAAGCCAAATAAGACTAAGGAGAAAGGAAGCCAACATGACCCCGAGCATGTGGTAGACAAGGAAGAAACCCCTGTGTGTGGTGGCCCATAGAACACAGAACAGCGTTTCATTACAATGGCTGAAGTTGCAGCACTTTTAGAGTAGGAAAGGGCCAAGGCGCCCAAGGAGAGATTCTATGCACTAAGACCTCCCTATCCTTTGAGGAAACTCAGCAAGTCGTATCCCAAGAGATATGAACTGAAAACTTTCACATAGTATGATGGCAGAAGGGGAAGTGTTGTTGAGCACGTAAGTAAGTTTATTAACACCCTCGGTCCCTACGCAGCAGATTAGGACTTGTGTCTCCGAGAGTTTTTGAAATCCCTGTGTGACCGAGCATACATCTAGTACAATGGCTTGAAGCTAGGATCGATCCCGACGTAGGATGACATGGTAGACGTGTTCTGCACCAAGTATTTCCATGAAGAGGAGATAGTAACACTTGCAACTTTGCAAGGAACTAAGCAAAAGAATAATGAATACTTGTTGGAGTACATCAAGCGATTAGGGGACATAGCCCTCAATTGCTATAACCACCATGAGTAGAAAACGCTGGTGGAAATGTGCATGGGCAATATGATCATAAAATATAGAGTTGTCCTAGAAAACTTGGAAATCTCACAGTTTGTGCAGCTATTGCAAAAAGCCAGAAAGATCGCCCAATCAATCAAGCCTAGTTCTAATAAGCCTAAGGAGCAGACATCCATGCCGCAGGCCATGACACTGTGGTGAGAAAAAAAGGAAGTCGGACGGAAGAGAGTATGAGAACCCTCCGCCAAGACCATGTACACCAAAGGAGCTAGATGTGCTTTTGGACAAATGGATCACAAATGGGGTTTTCAAACCCAATCAAGTTTCTAAATAACCCACTGAGGAAGAACGGAGGGACCCACATTTCTGCCGTCTACATAATTATGTGCAACATGCCACCGCAGAATGCTGGGCACTCTGCAGACTAGTGCATCGCAGAATCAGAGAGGGAACTCTTGAGTTGTCCCAACCAAAAGTGCAGAGAAACCCACTCTCAAATCATAAGGGAAAGGGAGTAGCAGTAGTTGTCATTTGTGTAGATTCAAGAAAGGACGAAGAAGAAAGACCGGCTCTGCCTACCTCAACCATTACTACCTCATAGAGGAGTTCCTGGTTCAAGAACTTGTTTGACCAACTAGAGTTGATAGCTAACGAACAAAGGATTGCCACGGAGGCTCTAATAAGCATTGCCTCAGGAGCAAGAGTAGAATGTTTCACAACAAAAACCAGAGCTGACAAAACTTTCCTATAAGACACCAACGAGATTTCTTTCAGTGACGAAGACATGGAGGTGGAGTACTCAGACCACAAGAGGCCCCTCTACTTGGCAGCCTCCATAAACCAAATTCCCATTAAAAGAGCCCTGGTTGATACGTGTGCTTCAGTGAATCTCATCCCATTCAATACGCTGCAAGCAACAGGAATTCCAGAAAGCAAGATTCAGAGATGCCCAATGGAAGTAACAGGGTTCGGAGGAAGAGGTGAGTATACCGCAGGCCACATACAGCTATGGCTGAAAGTGGGTCTAATAGCCTCTTTGGCTCGTTTTCATGTGGAAAGGACAGAATTTTCCAATCATATATTACTGTGAAAACCATGGTTGCACAAGCATCGCCTGATTCCTTCTACTTATTACCAACGTGTGAAAGGGAGATTGAATGCAGGATGATTTGGATAGTAGCAAATCCATCACCATTCGAACAGGCAGAAGTCCATCTGGTAGAAACCATGATCTACAACGAATGGGCACCATCTGGAGAAAGCTCAGTGTCCAAGCCGCAAGGCCCCTTTGTCCCCAAGTAGGAGGACGTCCAAGATGACCCAGAGCTTGACTTGAGAGAGTTGCTAATGCAGAAGAAGAAAAGGAAAGAAGCATCAACTTCGAAGCTGAGTAATATGCCGCGATGTGTCAGGGTCCAAACGCCTGACGGCAGAATAGTGTATAAATTATGAAGGTGCGTGGGACCTACCTGCGGCATGCAAGAGGGTCCCGGAGGAAGGCCGCATCATAAGAGTCTAGTATGTTGTGTGGCCCAGGATGGTTCAGATGAGGAAAGTGACACGAAAAGTGAAAAAGAGATTGCGGCAGAAAAGGACGCATAAGTAACGGCAGAAGAAAAGTTAGAGGAAGTTGACTTGAGCACAGACCCACAAAAGCCAAGGCCGATTTCAACAAGCTCAAAGTTGTTAGAGGAAGAAAAGGCAGAATTGATCCTGCTGTTGAAGGAATTTAAAGATGCCTTTACATGGGAGTACAGTGAGATGCCTGGGTTAGACCCAGGGCTGGTGGTGCATACGCTCAACGTGGATCCTGAAGCTAAGCTAGTGGCTCGACCTGCTAAGGTATTTCGCATTGAAATAAAGAAGCAAATAGTGAAGAAAGTATAGAAATTGTTAGCTGTCAATTTCATCAAACCGATCCAACACCCATGGTGGTTGTCTAACATTGTACCGGTGAAGAAGAAAAATGGGCAAACACGGTGCTATGTTAACTTCAGAAATTTTATCAGGTCTGTCCTAAAAACGAGTTCCCACTACCCAACATGGACCTGTTGATAGATTCCACCGCAGAAAATGCCATGTTTTCTTTTTTGGACGAGTTCAGCAAGTACAATCAAATCCGAATGGCACCAAAGGATGCAAAAAAAAAAAAAAAAGCTTTCAGAACGCCCATTGGGAACTTTTGCTACGCTGTGATGCCTTTCGAGCTAAAAATGTAAGTGCGACTTATTGCGCACAATGACTTCCATATTTCACAACATGATGCATTAAGAACTGAAGGACTATGTGGATGACATAGTGGTGAAATCAAAAATGCAAGAAGATCATGTCAAAATATTAAGAAAGGTATTTGAAAGGTGCAAACTTTTCAAGCTGAGAATGAACCCACTAAAATGCGCCTTCGGAGTATCTGCTAGGAAATTCCTGAGGTTTTTGGTCCACAGCAGAGGGATGGATGTAGATCTAGCCAAAGTAGTTGCAATAGCAGTCATAAAGCCACCAGCCACAATTAAGGAATTAAGGAGTTTTCAAGGAAAAGTCTCCTACATCAGAAGGTTCATCCCTGGTTAAGCATCAATCACTTCAGCTTTTACAAAGTTACTGAAGAAAGGACAAGGCCTTGAGTGGGGGGAAGTACAACAGCTAGCTTTTTAGAAGCTACAGCAAATCATGATGAACCTCCCCACGATATAAGCCTTAGTCCATAAGAAACCATTGCCGCTTTACTTAGCTTCAAGCTCATCTACCATTGGAGCTTCGATAGCCCAGGAGGATGGAGGTGGAATTGAACAGCTAGTCTACTACATAAGCTGGGCCTTGAGGGATGTGGAGACCCGATATCCTAGAGCGGAAAGGGTATGCTTGGCAATAGTCTATGCATTGCAAAGACTCTGCCATTATTTCTTGGCCTATGAAATACACTTAATGACAAAGTCCCATGTGATTAAAGCTCTTCTCCAGCAACCCATTCTGTCCAGCATAATATCTAAATGGTTGTTATAGTTATCACAATATGACTTGAAGGCGGGAACACCCAAGGCAGTGAAAAGTCAGGCCATAGCGGACTTGTTGGTTCAATTTCCAAGAGAAGAGGAACTCCTACTAGATGATGAGGTACCGAAAGAAGTGGCTACTGCAGAAGCGGTCGAAGAACAGTGGGTCATGAAGTTCGATGGCTCTTATATAGCAAATTCAGTAGGCGCAAGAGTGGTCCTTTATCACAACGATGAGGAGACCGTGGCGCTCTCATTCAAGTTGGATTTTCCGTGTTCAAACAATACCGCAAAATACGAGGCCTACCTGACGCGGTCAGCAACAACCCTCAAGATAGGGATTAAACATTTGAAGGTGATAAGCGGCTCCAATCTGGTATTCTGCCAAGCTAAAGGGAGTTTTTCTTTAAAGGAACCAAGTCTAGCCCCGTACAGAACACTAGCCTAGAGAATGGAGGAAAAGCTTTCCACATTTGAAATAGAGCACACTCAAAGTAGTGAGAATCGATACGCGAATGCATTGGCTGCATTGGGCTCACAGATAGCCTTCGAAGAGAGTAGTACTAGAGTTATCAACAAGCGAAGAGAGCCCATCATTGAAATAATTCAAGAAAGGTTTTAGGAGAAGCAAGGATGCGAAGAGGATTGGAAGGTTCCCATCAAGGAAGCCCCATTGAAGGAGGGAGACGTGGCAGAATTAAAGACATTAAAGGACTATGTCCTGATGAAAAGGGAGTTGTATCGTAGAATGCTAGGAGGAATTTTTTCAAGGTGTGTAAGGCATGAGAGGCCCAAAGAAAACTGAAGGAAGTGCACGGCAAAACCTGTGGGTTCTGCGACAAAATCAGCTTGTAACGAAGGTTGCAGAGAGGGGGTTTCTATTAGCTAAGGATGTAGACTTGACCCAAACTCAGTGTGAAGCCTGCCATTTGGCTGTAGACAGGGAAGAGAGCTCTACCATTTTTGCCACTAAGGATTGGACAAGTCCATTCATACAATACCTGATAGAAGGTGTCCTGCCACAGAAGTATAGTGAAAGGTATGAATTCAAGAAGCTAGTAACCCGCTACTTCCTACATAAGGGAATTCTTTTTAAGAAGGGATACGATTGGGACCTACTGCAATGTTTGAGTCCAAAAGAAGCCGGCAAGATGTTAAGGGAGGTGCACGAAGGAGATTATGGAGAACACTAAGGAAAGAAGAAGCTATATCGGTGCATACTGCAGATGGCCTACTACTGGCCCACTATTAAAAGGGATATAGCAAAATTTGTGAAAATGTGCCATAGCTACCAAGTGCAAGCCAATTTGATCCATACCCACCCATAAAGTTTACATAGCATGGTCACTCCATGGCCCTTTCACACATAGGGGCTCAATTTGGTAGGACCAGTCAATCGACCTTCCCACGGGTACATATGGATCCTTGTGACTACAGAATATTTCACTAAATGGGTAGAGGTCATACCACTCTGTAAAGCCACCAAAGGAGCTATGGCGAATTTCATTAAAGAAAATATAATTGTCAGATTTGGGATGCCTTATAGAATCATAAGCGACAATGGTACTCCATTTGTTAATAGAGAGGTAAGGAAGATGTTAAAGTTTTATCAGGTGAAGCATTATCGGTCATCGCCTTATTACCTCAGGGGAATGGGTAGGCGGAAGCAACGAACAAAACCCTCATCAAGATCATCAACAAGATGAGCTAGGAGTACAGCAAAGGTTAGGCAACGCATCTGCCAGACATGCTTTAGGCTTACCGAAGCTCGCCCAAATCTACCATATGATTCTCTCCCTTCTCCTTAGTTTATGGGACAGAGGTGATAAGCCCAGCAAAAGTAATGATACCTTCCCTGAGGGTTATGTAGGCGCGAGGGAAGGAAAATGGGAAAGAAGTCTTTACGACAAAAAGTTTCAAGGACTTAGAAGGGTTAGACGAAAAAAGGGAGGAAGCCCAAGAACGCAGCTGCAGATACAGGTAAAGAATGATTGAAGCTTATGGTAGGACAATTAAAGAAAAAATGTTCACAGAAGGACAGCTTGTGTTAAGGATAGCAGACCATGTCAGACGAGGTACGATAGGACCATCTAAATACTCGCCAAATTGGGAGGGACCATTCGTGGTAAGGGAAATACATGCCAGTGGGTATTACCGTTTGGCCCAGATGGATGGAAAAGACTTAATGGAACCCATTAATGGCAAGTGGCTGAAATGTTATTATGCGTAGGAAATATTATGTAATTATTCCTTTCCTTCATGTTTTTCTTTCCTCCAAGTGACCACCCTTGCAAAAGGATAATGTCACAAGAAAGCATTGTAACACGTTTCACTTGTAATTCATGATTATGAGCAAAAACGGAAAGCAATGAAGGCCATAAAGTATTAGCAAAATATACTGTATCATAAAGCATAGTAGTGGTTGTAGCAGATGTAGCATAATAGATTACAAACCCAAAATATATAAGTCATATCAAACTTATCAAAATAAGTGCTAGAAATAAAGTGTACTGTGTAAAAAGAAAAGGGAAAGAAGTAAACATGGAGAAGGAAATAAAGCTACATAATGGTCCAATCAAAGGCCTGAAATAAGGGCCTGATCCTCGAAGCAGCTGGAGCCAGCAATGCAAGGAAAAAGACACTCGCAACGTGCCTCTAAGTTTGCCACCTCCTTTTTCAGGCTATTTATGCGAGCATCTATAACATCCATAATAGGCTGGACCTTCTTCGTAAAAAGGCCCAAGAAATCTCTCACAAGTGATCCAACAAAAACTCTATAGCAAATCCGACTCTGATCAACTCCTGGCAAAATCCTCTCGGCAGACACGGTGTCGATGAAGTTATGCTCAATGTCGCTCATCACGCTCCCTAACAACTTGAGGAAGTGTTCCCTCGCAAAATGACCAAAGAGGAATCCCTGCATGAAATCTTCGTGGCTGCTATATACCGCCTCCAAGTGGGTGAAACACTCCTCAGGAACCCGGAAGCCATGAAAGTCAACATAAGGAACTCCAGCACTTGAGAAGTTCGCAAGATCAAGGTCATTGGTCTCGCCTTAGTCAAATCAGGTAAAGAAGGCAGCGGCCTTACTCACAGGGTCAAGAATGGTGGCAGAACTACTACCAACCTCAAACTGAGAGGTCGAAGCCACCTCAGTAAAAGACGGACTTGAAAAGAGACGTAAGACATAGCGCAAGTCTATAAGGGATAAACAAAGTAAAGAAGTGAACGCAACAATGAAGGCTCTAATTGAAGAAAGTACGAGGGTGAGGAAACTACCAAGTCCCGCAGGAATGGGAGCTATGAGTACTGCAGAAATAGGGGCTGTGGGCATCGTGGGCCCTACTACAGTCTTAGGCTCCTCAGGTATATCTGTAGTTGTGAGGATGTCATGCAAAGTGAGGGATATGCTAAGAAATGGCAAGAAAGGAAGAAAAAGAAGATTTATTAAGGATAAAATACACATACCCATAGCCTCGGCCTCTTGCTCAACACCATTGTTGTCCTCATTAGAGTCAAAAACTCTTGTCTTCATAACAAGTTCATCCTCGAAGTCCTCAATGACCTCCTCCGACCCCTCATCAGAAGACAAATCTGCATCAGGCCCTCAGGTGGTGGAACTAAGGATGGAAGATGGAGTGACCACCAAGAAAGAACCATCCTTCACGGCCTGGGAAAGGGCAATGAAGGGATCGCTAGTAGAAATGACTAGAGGAGTAGCAGGAGAAGTACTCTCGGTCTGGGACGTGCCTGTAGGAGTAACTTCCTTTTGAGGAGTGGGGATCTCAACGGGAATAGGAGTAGACTCATCGCTAACAGCTATCTCAGCCTGGGTACTCTCCTCGGCAGGAATGGGCTCAAATGAAGGGACTAGAGCTTCAGCAGGAGCTCCCTGTGCAGCAGTAGAAGCAGAGGCCATGGCTTCAGCCACAACATCTACCCCATCAAAGAATCTCTCAATGGTTGTGCCCATAGAAGCAGAAACCTCCTCGCTCGTGGGGTGATAAACGAAAAAGGGTTTAGGATTAACCTAAAGGAAAAAGTGTAAAGGCACAGAAGGGATAAATAAACATTCAAAAAATAATAATAAAAAAAAAATAAAAAAAAAGGAGAGAGGAAGCACATGGCAATGTGTGATAATGACAAAAAATGAAGATGCATGTAAAGGAAAGGAGTATACCTCAAACTTGGACTTATCAGCAATATAGGGTGAGTGGTTGAAGTGTCTTCCTTGTGATTAGACTACCAAGGAAGAAGGAAAAAAAAAAACATATACATATAGAGTTAGTTGCAGGAAAGCCCCATGAATAATTAAAGTAAAGAAAGAATGAAGTTTAGAGATAACATACTCTCCTCTCGGCAATGGCAAATGGGGTTGATAGAGATGTCTTCCTTTTATTGCCACTAGTCCTGCTGGAAGGAGGAGCATCAATGGATGGCGTTGGAGCGGAAAGCTTGAGCTTGCTTGTAGTAGAACGCCTGTTGGAATTGGTACGAGAGAAAGGGGGAGGAGAGCACTCAAGGACTATGTTGCCGATAGGAGGAAGGCCACCCCCATACAGAACAAGATCAGAACAGGTCTCAGAGGAGTCATCCCCTCTCTTGGTAGGCATGGACTTGGCGATCCAAGACATCGAGCCCTTCTTTATAGGCACAAGAAGGTTCACCACCTTCACCTTCACCTTCTTCTCTCAACCCGAAGGATACTCACCAGCATACAAATACCATCCCTTCTCCTTCTCCTGCCACTCAAACATGGCGGACCTGCTTTGCTTCCTAGCATACAGACTTGGTAGGAAGTAATAACCATGGGTTGGCAGAGAAATAATGGCATGAAGATCCTCAGGAGGAATAAGAGAAAATGCATGGCCACCTAGCAACTCTTGACCAAAAGAAGTCATCACGACCTACCAATACCCGTGCATTGGAGCAGTACAAATGCCCTCTTTCTGTGAGCTCAAAATGGTGATTGTTGTGAAGTGCTTGCTTTAAAACTCAAAAGCACTAAGGCGTAAGAAAGGCCAAACAAAAGTAGTAGACTCCAAGATGGTAATGAAATCATTGAGCATATCCTGATCTAGCCCAAACTACCTCCTTACCCTGCTGGCATAATAATGAACAAAGCAGATGTCCTCATCGGCTAGATGAGGCAACCACCCAACATTGGTGGCTGCCAAGTATGTGATCCCCCCCTCTTATCAAAAGTAGTTAACGGGGTGTTGGTCCTAGCAGTGGCCATAAAGGGACCCATGACCGAATCAGTGTAAGTAAATCCACTGCCCAAATCTTTGTAAGCCCTCCAAGAAAAACCAAATTTTTATCAAAGAACTCAACAACAAGATGCCCAAACGGCTTCAACCCAACCTAGCAGTAAGCCAATGGAAAATCAGAAGCAAAACGACCACAAAAATCAGTAATCACTTTCAGTTAAGATTGGTACTTCTCTTTGGCAAAATGAATAGACTTGCACTTAGCCAAATGCCTGACACAATGTTCCCACAGCAAATGCTACAATATGGTACTGTGGGCAGAGGTAGCTATGTGGCAGGAACCTATTTGCCTTTCATCACCTTGCAGAATATCTAGCTGTACATACAAATGACCCAGAAACATAAGGGCCAATGGCAAACTCACCCCAGCAGAAATTTTTATGGCTAACCAAAAGTAAAGAGGCTTTACAGCATAATGTGGATGAAAGCCAAAGATAAACTTATAAAGCCAAAATGCGGACGGCAGTGGAAGCCTTGGAGAAAGCCCCAACCCAATGAGACAACTTCGCTTTCCCACTCATCCCTTTCCTCAGCTCGGCCTCCACGGTCTCCTCATCAGTGGAAAGCTCAATATCCTTAGGGTCTATGTCACTGAGGATAGGTAGCAACAGTTGGTTCGCCATATCCTTTTAAGTCACAGTGATCTCACTACAAGAAAGGAAGAAGGTATGGGTGGCACTACACCATCGGCAAACCAAGTGACGGAGGTTGAACGAATCTCGATAGTTGGACAAACACCAGGATGAAACGATGGCCATCAACACACCAGCCTACTGTAACGCTGCCATGAAGCCCACATCGGACAACTTCTTGTCCACCCATTCTTTCCAACCCATAGAAGTGCCTAACCCAAATTCGAAGAGAATAGGCATGGGTAGTGAAGTTCCCTAGCAGATATCAAGGTTGGGAATAGTGGAAGCCAAAAGGGCCTAAGAAACCTCAGTGTCATGGTGGTAAATAGAAAGCTACACGCGGCCCGACGGAGGAGGTGAATAGTCACCAGGCACCAAAGGGAAGTGGATGTAGGTGTCATACCAATGGTCAATAAGGGGAGGATACTCACTATTCAGATTGCGACCCCCCTCCTTCTCGGAACTGTCCGATTCGGAATGGGGAGTCTTTTTACCCATAGTCTTGGCAGGCGGGTCATCAACGGCAATCACTTTCCCCTTATGGCGGGAAGAACCTTCACCTTTTGGCAGCAACATGATGGGTTGTTTGAATGGAGAAGATGGGTAGTGAAGTTTTGGGGAAGACGAGACGGTGAAGAGAAAGGAGCAGAAGAGTTGTGAAAGAATAATGAGAAAGAGAAAAGTGCAAGGATTAAAGACAGTAAAAGTGACGTGAAAGGAAGCAACAAGTCAACCATCAAAAGAAGCATCGTATTAATGAAGCAGAGGCTATGTTCCAAAATAACTGCTAAACTGAGAATTCGAAGAGACAAGCCTGTTCATGGAAAGAAAGGAAACAAGGCAAGGCCTGTCGATGCCCGGGCCGCGAATGGCTGGAAAACCGCCGCTAGGCCTTCATTTGACCACCCACCGTGGTGACACTACCACTCGCGCGGGGCCCGTTGGAGGGCCCTCTCGATGATCGGTGTGGTTCACGCAGAGCTTTGGGTGCTCTCTCTCTCTCAAGGAAGGAAGGTAAGTCTACCTTTGGAAGTGTGGCAGGAATCTTGGCCAAATTTTAGGTGATTACCAAAGGTAAGTAAAGTCGCCACCAATCATTGGGTTTTTCTAAGGTGTGATTAGTCGCTTGTTTCTAGTTGATTTTATTACCAATCCTAGTCTAAGAAAAAGGGCATTTTTCCTAATTTAATGTGAATGGAAAAAAATCTCGATTCTTGAATACGAAAGTTTGGTTAAGTGTGGGAATGTGTTAGGCAGCCCACAATGTCTGTCCAAGGATAGTCCTTTATTTTGATAAAACCTTAATTTTCGAAGATTGGCAGTAAAAAACATGATTTTGGCATTAGCTTTTGGAGCTTTGCATGCATGGGGAGCTTTAAGGTTTGGCTTTTGAATAGGTGTGGTTCCAATCTATGCTTTCCTAAAGCATTCAGGTAAAGTACCAGATTTTCGCAATGAAAATCCGACGACATATCACCTTACTTTCGCAGCGGAATTAGGCATCACTTTGTCTTAGGTGACATGGACTATGACAATCACACCAGAAAGCGCGAGCAAGTATATATATACATACATCATGCACAATGCAAGCACACAGAGTAAGAAAGTAAATGCCTACATCCCTAGAGCATGGCCCAAGATATAGGTGCAGGAAAGTAAACAGGGGTTGCCATACTCTAGAGATGAGGACGAGTGGTATATGGCATGATATACCTAATACAACCCATCTAAGAGAAAATGGAGGGAGGAAGGGAAGGGTCTTAAAAGAGTACATAGCCAAATGGGAGAGGCTAGACCCCTAAATCTACTAAATATAGCCACTTGGCTTATATCCACATGCTCACATCCACGCCCTTTTTGCTTGCGCCTGGGTGACCATGCCTTGGCTCTGTGCGTCCTCGCTCCATGTGTGTACATGCAAAGGTAAAGACAAGAAACTAGTAGACAAGCAATGGAAGGAAAAGATGCAAAGAGTATATGAATGAGGCATAAAGCAAATAATCATGATAGTCATGGCAAGCAAAGAAACAAGAAAGCAAGCAAACAAGCTAAAAGGCAAACAAGCAAGAAAGCAAACAAAAGGTGGTGTCCACGAGGAACAAATGTAGGTTTGGATCGAATGTCCATAACTTCACTATGTTGAAGTATGGATGACACACTAGTAAGCAAGACTCATGCATGTGTTGGAGAAATTTATGTTTGTATCGCATACATAACATATGCAGCGGAAAAATTAACGAATCTACTTCATTCGCAATTAATAACATGTACTATATAAATTTTAGAATTGAAGAACAAGAGAGTATACCTTGGTGTGGTGAATTTCAAAAGCAAAAAACAGAAGTTCTTGAGAACACTTTTAATCTTCACTCCAATACCTTGGTGTGATTTATGTGAAAAGTTACAGAAGATATAAATCACAAGTTTTTTGTCAACTCTAAATTTTTGTTCATAGTCGATGATGAATTTGGGCATTTCATCTGCGAAAACTATAACATATCAACTAAGATGATTTGTCTTAATCATGGAGGTGGAGACTTCTAGTTGATATGTTGATATGTTTTAAGAGTTAAGACATATTAAACTGGACCACTGTGAGATTTATTATTCTCTTAACGATTGTCAAATAAATAATAAATCTTACGACTTCTATTTACACGAACTCTTAATCTTGAGAGAATAATGGACCTGATCATGAAGTGTAGGTTGCTTTGATATATTAGGAGTGAGATATAAAGTAACAGTTAAAATTCCAGTATGTTGGGCAACCACATTTAGTGTTGATGGAACATATATTTTCAAGATGGAATTCATAGTCTCTTAATTGAGATACAAAATATTCCACTGAGATACAAAATATTCCTTTGAGATAAGTTTAATGGGTTCGATTATTTAGAGAGTTAAGCCTAACCACTTTAGTAAAGAATTACTAAAGTATATATTTATGAAGTTGGATTTCATAAATATATGATGAATAACTTTAAAAGGATTAAACCGAGTACATAAGGATTAAGATATGGTAATCTACAAAGTGGCAGTCTACATTATTGACTTTGTATTACTACAAATATTTTATGAAGGGTTGCATGTACAATAAAGTCTTGGGATATAATTTATTAATAAGGCCTAGAGTGTAATTATATTTATATAGTGGTATTAAATATAATTAATGGTAACTTTGGACTTGTTAAGAGTTGACAGAAAAGCCCAATGCCCATTGGAGCTAGTGTCTTATTTGTTCCCTTTTAGTCCCACTCCAAGCCACATACTAAAGCCTAATTGGAAAGGCCCAAAAGGCTAGCCCAATTAGATAATCAGTTATAAGGAGAGAAACATACAGAATTTTGTAACAACAAGTGCATGAAACGGTTTGTATGTGAGTGTTGGACACTCTCTAATTCTTTCTTGAACAAATTCATATAACTGATTGAGAGACCACACTTCTTGGGCGTTAGTAAAATTGGAGTGAAGATTAAAAGTATTTCCAAATATTTCTAATCTTTGTTTTGAAATTCACCACACCAAGGTACACTCTCTTGTTCTTGTATTCTGAAATTTACGTAGTACATGTTATCAATTGCGAATGAAGTAGATCCGTTAATTTTCCGCTATATATGTTTTGTATGGGATACAAACATGTATATTTCAATCAGCCACCTCTACTAACTTTTAGCAATTATCAAGAATCTTTAAAAGAACTTGGTTATGAGCCATAGCATTTTCTGCTTGCCAATTCAAAGCTGCTCCTGCTGACAAGACTTGTTTTCGGGTTCCATCTGGATTGGTTCCAACAGGAGTTTCGATTTTCCAGGCATGCTTTGTGTTGGCTTGAGGTTGTTCAAAGTTTTCTAGTGGAGGAAAATCCCAGGCATAAGAGGGTGGAGTTCTGTCAAATGTGTAGCAAGGTAATGGTTTTTGTGTTTGGGTTTGTGTGGAAGGAGCAAGATGATATTATGTAGTTAGGAGAGGATATTCTGGTAGTATGGGATCAATGGAGGTTTGGACTCGTGGTTAATCTCTTGTCTAGGCTTGGTTTCTTTACATGGAGGGAGATGAGGTTTCTGCTTTCTAGTTCTGGGATAAAAGACATAACAGTCAAATTTTTCAAAAGGTTCTCCAAGGAGATCTACTTCAAGATCACCTACTTCATGTATTTCTTTCAAGCTTTGTTGGAGCATTTTTTTTTCTTTCTTCTTCTTGGTTGATCGTCATCATCAATTGGCTATTCTTTGCATTCATCATAATCACAAATATCCCACCATATGTGCCCAAAATGTGATTTTCCATCATAATAAGGTTTTCTATCTTCACAGAATGCTTTAATTACTAGGACTTTTTCACCAACATATGGTACGAACTACAACACTGCCATTTGGGTTGGAAAGATTGTTACATCTTTCTTTTCTGGTGGAGCCTTCAAGAATCTTGTCTCTACTTCTCCATTTTCTTTCCTAATAAAGAAAGGATTGTTAGACTGGATTGGCTAGACTGCTTGGTGAAGTGCCTCACACTTCTTGATCCATGACTCTGGAAAAAGGGATATTATCCGATCCCTTGTAAGTTGTCTAGGGACAAATGTACACATAGGAGTTAATCCCAGGTCAACTTGGATAAGTAATGCATCATCGATTTGGGCCATTTCCGGCACTGCCATATCAAAGGCATGATTTAAAAGCCTATAAGCAAGCTGATAATGGAGTGTGGCTACATAAGTATCTTGTACTTGGGAGGCTCATGTAATTTGAACTTGAACTTTGAGGGCATCACAAAGATAAGGGTATTTTACAGGCATATTAAAATTTGGGAAAAGTGTAACAAAAACAGTTCCAGCATTCAGAGTTGTCCGAACAGTTCTTATAATTGCATGTTGATACTCCAAAAATCTGGAGTTAAGAAGTGCCATTCTGGAGACTGCAGGGAGTCCTTTTCTTCCGTGGAAAGTTAATGCCAACCTTACAGCACCAAAGTGAAATGAGTGTATCCTTGTTTTTGCCATGGATTGACAAATTCTCTGGGGAGAGCAAGGCTAATGAAGTTTTCTCCGTTGTTTGCTGGAATATTGAACTGGTTAAACCTAGAGGCTTAGACATATTCTTTTACAGTAGAAGGTTGAGAAGGGCTAATATACTTTTTTACAGTTTTTTTTTTTTTAGAGAAAATTGGGGTTTATTAAATATAGTGTAAGGATTTACAATGAGGAAGTCAGTAATATGGATTTTACTGTTTTTGGGTACATGGGAGATTTCATATAAGTAGTCTGTAGATCTACGAAGGGAATGATCAAAAGGAAATTTAGAGGTATCATTATCTGCAGAAGATGTGCTAGCCATTGTGGTTTCCTATAGAAAGAATTGCTTTCTACAAACCTAACAAGACAACAGTACCAACTCTAGGCTAATGGGTCCATAAGGTAACTATGGAAAAACTAGATTCTTTGGCTCACTAGAAACAGACTCCTTAGTGTTCTACTTGGTTATATAGTCCAATGTTCTGATGTGATTAGAACAGAGGATCCATGTATTGTGGCTATTGTAAATCACAGAGCATAATAATCAAGACAATAATCCAAGTATACTAATCAATGGAGATGAAAACATTATATGGCTCTGATACCAAATATATGAGAATGAATGGAAGACACAGATACAAAGGGAAGATATATATATATATATATATATATATAGGTAAAATTTAGAAAAAGTTTAATCAGAATTTGAAATTAGAATCCAATTTTGCACCATGTGTCTAAATTTATATGGGAACCACACTATAATTATTCACTTAAGTTTGTACCATGTGTTCACTTAAGTTTTTTTAATCTTTATGCCAAGTGAGTTAATGAGTGCAAAATACTAAGAATCTAATATTAATAAACTATAAAATAAATAAATAAATAAAACAAATCACATATGCTCAATAAAAATCACCACATAACAAAGATTACCATATATTCTATCTCATTAAAAATTAGAAGAATAAAAATGACCATAAGTAGTATTAAATTTAGGTAAGAATTTTAATATGTGACTAATTATGTTTACTTAAAAAAAAAATTTGACTTATTATTATTTATATTTTTATGATAAAATTTTTTATTTATTTTAAATGTAATTATATATGTATGCATGTGTTGCTTGCTATTTTTTTTTTAATAATTTGACTAATTATTTATATTTTTATAATAAAAATTATATTTAATTTTAAATATATCCATGTGTTTACATAGATTACATGCTAGTTGCATATAATTTTTAGATATTGAGAATAATTATTAACGTCATCTTTAGCATAAATTTTAGGTATAAAAATTATTTTTGATAGCAAAGAAGTACCAAATTATTTAAGGACTTATCATTATTGGTATTGATATATTTTTTTTCCCTTAAATTGTAACTTTTATTTTCAAGTGGTCATAATTTGCATGGTGAAAATCTAAAACTTTGTTTACCGGAAAAAGAAAATTTAAAACTTTTGTACGAGTCTTTCGTGCATCGCACGGGGGAATTATAAATAAGAAAGGAGTCGTTTAGTTTTTAGAAGAAAACAAAGAAAAGACGTTACACTTCCACATAAACTGAGGCTGGGAATCATAGTTGATTGAAAAACAGAGAGAATTGGAGAGATGAGCAGCACAGGTTCACAGGCACAGTCACAGTCACAATCACAATCACAGGGCTCGCACTCGCTGGCCTTCCGGGTGATGAGGTTATGCAAGCCCTCCTTCCACGTGGACCCTCCGCTCCGCCTTGACCTTTCCGATCTAATCGCCGGCGAGGACATCTTCGACGACCCTATCGCCGCCTCCAATCTAACTCCACTCCTTGACCGCCACGTGGCCAATCCCACCGACTCATCAGATCTCAGTTACCGCACCAGATTCCTCCTCCACGACTCCTCCGACCCCATGGGCCTCTCTTCCCTGCTCGTTCTCCCCCAGTCCTTTGGGTGGGTCTCTCTCTCTCTCTCTCTCTCTCGATTTAATTTAATTTTTTTTTTATTGGCTAATTGCGAATTTTTGGTTTTTGGTTTTTGATTTGAAGAAATTTAATTTGAACAGGGCGATATACTTGGGAGAGACATTTTGTAGCTATATTAGCATTAACAACAGCTCCAACTTCGAAGTTAAGGATGTTATTATCAAGGTTTCTTTTTCCCATTTCAATAGATTATTCATTTTTAATAACTGCACTGCTTCTTCTAGTTCTAGTTCTAGTTCTAGTTCTAGTGGGTGGGTCAGTTATCCGCAGGTTTTACGGAGTCCAAAGGGCTCTTCTTTAGAAATGTTCCCGATATTTAAAAAATAAAATAATTAATTAATTGCTTGCAAGCTATTGAGCAGTGGTGTATCTATTTTGGTATTACTTACTACAACTTAAAAGAGTTGTTCAGTGATTACACAATGCTGTTGATTTCAGGCTGAAATTCAAACGGAGAGGCAGAGGTTATTGCTTTTGGATACCTCAAAATCGCCTGTTGAATCGATACGTGCTGGAGGGCGTTATGATTTCATTGTTGAGCACGATGTGAAGGAACTCGGACCTCACACGTAAATTATCATATCTCACCCTTTTTAGTATATATATGTTGATTCAGATTCTAGCACAATTTTATTTAGTTCTCTTAATTGATTTATGATATATGTTTGTCTCGCAATGTTTAGGCTGGTCTGCACTGCATTGTACAATGATGGCGAGGGTGAGCGTAAATATCTTCCACAGTTTTTTAAGTTCATGGTCGCCAATCCACTTTCAGTTAGGACAAAGGTACCATCCCCATGCCTTGCAAAGTCCAATAAAAAATGTTGGGTTTTTATATTGTTTTGTCCATAAAGTGGGAAACCTCCAAATCTTAGGTGAAGAAATCTGAACACGACACAATTTATAGGTGCAAATAAAATCTTTTCAATATGATAGCAACACATAGTTAATACCAGGGGCATTGGTTGCTTCCTGGTATGTTATTTTGATTTTTTTTAGCTGAGTTACATCAAAATTTTGTGTTGCAAATTTTAATATTTGCTAATTTCTCTTTTGCAGGTTCGAGTTGTCAAGGTATGTTGAGGTTTGACTGTATTCGTTCATTGTAAGTTTGAGAGATCTTCCTGCCAGTCTTATTAGATGTTGCAAAACTGACGTAGGATTGCTTTTTATATATCCACTGTCATATACCATGTAGGTTAATTTATATCCAAACCAATTGGGCTAAATGGCATCAGCTCCACCAAGTTATTGTTTGGTCACAGCAATCTTGTCACTTTTGTATGTTATTTTATTTTATTATTTTTAAAACTTATTTCTTTCTTTGATACTATTAAAGTGAGGTGGGCTCTTCTTCTTCTTCTTCCTCCTCCTCCTCCTCCCTCCCTCTCTCTCTCTCTCTCTCTCTCTCTCATGTACAATGCTATTTAAATGAATCAAGTGATGAGTGGAAGCTTTTGCAGATACTGTGTCTGTGTCTGGTTCTGTAAATGCTGATCAAATGCACAGCACCATAAGGCCCCCTCCAAAATTTTTATAGATATCAGTAAAAAATTGCATACATTAAAAATCCATATTGGAAATGAGGTGGTTAAATACATTGTCGTACGCCTAAGTTGGTACAAAGTACACAGTGTAGATGCTGCTTGAAACTAACCAGTTCTTCTCATTTCTGACTTTTTTTATGGTTATATTGGAACTCTACTTTCTTCCCTCCTTAAGTAATAATATCTCATCATATGACATTTTTTTTATGCCTTATCACAAGTTCTCAAGTTTATAAATAAAATTTATTTGGGTTTTTTTCTGAGTCTTTTTAGCCTCCCTATGATAGCACCATCTTCTATCTCAGGAAACTACATATTTGGAAGCTTGCATTGAAAATCATACAAAATCAAACCTTTTTATGGACCAAGTTGACTTTGAGCCCGCTCAGCATTGGAGCGCAACAATATTACAAGCCAATGAGCACCATCCACACAGCAATTCCCAGACTAGGTGTGTGGCATATATACTATTTCAGAGTCTCAACAATTGATATGCCTTTCTTAATTTTTGTAACAAATTTTTTGCCTTCTTTTTTTCTTGCCGCTTGGGGGGGGGGGGGGGGGGGGGGGGGAGGTTATGTAAGTTTTTTATTTATTTTTATCTTAACTTATTTTATCACCTTCTATTTCTTAATTATTGATCATATGTTAATTTAAACTTTTAGGGATACATTTAAGCCACCAATCCTTATCAGATCTGGCGGAGGAATTCACAACTATCTTTATCAATTAAAATTGTCATCACATGGTTCTACACAAATGAAAGTTGAGGGAAGCAACATTCTTGGTAAACTTCAGATAACATGGCGTACAAATTTGGGTGAACCTGGTCGCCTACAGACACAGCAGATTCTGGGCACTGTAAGTGTTCATTCTTCAATATCAGTAAGCTTTTTAATTTATATGGATACATTCCCTGGAACATAGACCAATAGGAATATTTTCCAGTATTTGTGCCAATGAGCTCTAGCTCAAATGGCATCTCCTTCCCCTGCAAGAGCAAGGTGCAGGCTCAAGTTGTGGGTTCAGAGTCGAGACTCTCCAGGAGCTTGTGTAATTACCAATAAGAAAAATGTCTGCTATTTGTTCATTTTTTTTGTGTCATTCCCTATTTCCAACTGTTTTTTCCCTCTACCCTGCGTGTGTATGTGTTTGTTTCTCAAAAAGAAAAAAAAAAGAATGAGAAATTGTCCCACATTGCTTAGGAGAGTGTGTTAGTGTTTGTTTCTCAAAAAAAAAAAAAATTGATTTTTTTTTTCTTTTCTTTTTCTATTGGAAGTCTGATTAGGAATTTATGATTGAGTGCATGCTAATTTGTTACTTTGTTAGTTTCTTAGGCTGTTTCACTTATGTGTGGAGTGTTTCTTTTGTAGCCAATCACTCGCAAAGACATTGAGTTACATGTTTTGGAGGTTCCTTCTGTGATCAACTTGGAAAGATCCTTTTCGGTAATTATAGTCATTTGATGCCCTTTTTCTGTCTGTTATGAACTAGAGAAGTGCATTTTAGCTGACAGGATTTTAAATATATAACTAAGCCAATAGAAAATTTCATTCATTGTATAGTGTCCATTAGAACTGAATGTCCATCTTAAAGTTTGTCATTTTCCTTGTTCTTCAAATATTTGTCCTGAATGTTTTGGTTCCTGTTAAATAACTAAATTCTTAGGAAACTGAGCAATTAATTGCTTTCCCTACAGTTACACTTGAAACTTACAAACCAGACAGATAGAGAATTGGGGCCCTTTGAAGTTTCATTGTTGTACGATGGTTTGCATGAGGAGAAGGTTGTAATGATTAATGGTCTCCAAACCATGGTAATTCTTCCTTCTTTTTTCCTTTTTTTTTTTTTTTTTCAAAAAAAAGTAAAACCATGGTAACATGTCTAAAGTGTTTAACATTATGTTTTTTAAAGACATTTTACATTGACCGGTGGTAGGCTCATTGCTCAATTAATGATTTACCATTCTGGATTTTCTCTCTATTGGGAAACACTCATCAGAGTACGCAAATGAGTAGGTACATAGTTGCTTATTTTGCTTGCAAAGTCATTTCACTTTTTAAAATTGGGTACAGACCTGGCACCTGAAAGTTTTTTGTAGGCCTTGAAACTTTTTAGGTTTTGAACATTAATTGAGTAAATTACAGGGATTTCACTTGATGAAAAATTGTTCAAAAAGTCAGAGTCACACTAACTCTTGCATCTTCTTAAACCCTTATCCTTATTGTCTGTGGCACTGATTTTATGGATTTGATAAATGTTTTACAGGCTTTACCGCAGGTTGCAGCATTTAGTTTCACAGACTTCCATCTGGTAAGGAGAAATTGAGCCCCAACTTATTGCCACTTTAGTTTTGAAATACGGCTTCAACATATGCTTCAGTTGAAATTTGTGTCTACTTTCATTTAAATTTAGGAATCATTTTTTATTATTTGTTTAAAAATTAACGTATATTCAAATAATAGCCCAATAGTAATGACATTGTATATGGTGCTTAATGTCTGTAGTTCAAACCCCACCTCCCACCTCCCTCTTCCCACTATTTACTTATCTTAAAAATAATAATGTCTTAATTTATAAAGCACCTACATAATAAAAATGTAATATTAGCCACATCAATAGCGGAGGCTATCGGGTAATCAAAAGAAAAATACATGAGCCGCAACTTACTATTTACTTATCTTTAAAAATAATAATATCTTAATTTATAAAGTACCTTTATAATAAAATTGTAATATTCTAGCCATATCAATAGTGGAGGCTATCGGTTAATAAAAAATAAAAATAAAAATCACATGACCCAAAACTTATTGCCACTTTAGTTTTGAAATACAACTTCAACATATGCCTCAATTTACATTTGTGTCTACCTTTATTTTTAATGTAAAATAGTTGTGTGCAGTTGTGTAAAATATTGTATGTGGAGCCATCCAGGCTTGCAAAGAGTAGAAATTAGAGATTTTTCAATTCACGTGACTTCTATTATATTTTGATCCTTCTAATACTAACTACTAACCTATCAAATGGTCTATCAAGTTACCGTATTTAGCATAGACAACTTTTTGTTAGCTTCATTACTCCCTCTTCCTCGTATCAAGTAAAAACCTTTTCAGTTTTCCACAATGACTACTTATCAAAACCAAAAAAAAAAAAAAAAAAATTCCACAATGATTGTGGACAAAGGCAAACAAACATACACATATGGTGATACGTGCATATAGACTTGATCATTTGTGTTATTGGGTTACGAATCATGGATTTCTAACTCCCTTGAATCACATTTATTTGGCTATCTTATCATCTCTAATGAAGCATTTTTTTCCTAGTTCTAGATGAAAAACTGAATTCTATTTGATATATTTAGGAGGCCTGGCTACCTCGGATTAGTCACAAAATTGTCTAGTTTATTTCGGATCTTATGGGTGGTTCCATTTTCTTTTTTGTGGAGTCCAAGACTTTCAAATTCTCCGTTGAGGAGGGAGGTACCTCTACTACATGTTGCGCATTTTTGAGAGAAACTGGTATTCTCTGCGATCAGTTTTTATGGCCAAAGATAGTGCAAAGCGTTTGCTTGCTATTGTGGAGGATATCATGTCTAATGTAATTCCTAGAAACTATGCACGAACTTTCAGGGATGGTGATAAAGTATTTATTCTACAATTGGGTTCCAATGCACATGGTAGTTTCTTTATGATCTCAGAGCTTGTCCATGGCAGACGGAAAGGCTTCATTGTGGTGCTGGCAGGAAAATTGGGTAGTGGGTGGAGAGGGTTTTGGATTTCATCTTCGGAAGGCTATTGCTCCTGAAACACTAGCCGGCAAACTGCCGTCAAAATCTGACTTGAAACCGCCAGTGGAGAAGTTCCGACAGCAAAATTCCAAATCCTTTCTGATGGCAGTGACGGGAGGTGATCGGAGAGATGGAGGTGGTAGTAAGAAAGGAAAGCAATTAATACCAAATATTCAAAATTCAAACAAAGCAATTTTGAACAATCAGAACCATGATTCACGCGATATGGATGCTGGGAAGGAAAGAGCGCTGTCTGAGGCTAGAATTATGTTTGTGATTAATGAATGCGTTAGCAATGGCACTGATTTATCTCTGGATGTTTGCTTGAGATTGGACCGTGGACCAGATGGTAGGTGGGAAGTTAAGTGGTCCAAAGTCTAGGAAGTGGGCCAAAATGTGAAGCCCACAGAAAGTTATTTTAGGCCTACAGCCCCATTCAACCAAGGCAACCTAGTCAAGGCCAAACCTGTCCACACTTTTAAACCCAAGACCATCCCTGTTTGGCGGCCCAAAACAAAACAGCTCACTTCCTCTTCTTTTCCAGCACGCGAAACCCAAATCCCAGGGATATCTTTGGCATCAGTCACGGTGAGTTCTGTGAGAGGTAATAAGAGCTCTGATGTAGTGATTGCCGAGCCGATGGATCCTCTAGCAGTTCTTGGTAGCTCACCGACACTAGCCCACTCGACAAAGGTTGCCGATGACGCCAATAATGAGATTCTCGGCTCCGATGAGGCCGAGGAGACTAGGTATGGGTTGGCACACACCTCCGATGGTGAAGAGAATTTGCAACGAGACATCCAGTTGATTCTTCAGGAGCATTCTGAAAACGTTATCAAGAAATGGGGGAATTCAGAGCAGTGGGTGCTTGAATTGCGAGATGGAAGGAGGGTGGCGGTTTCGATCCAGATCTCTTTGCCGCCGAGTGAAGCCACAGAGGTTTCGGAAGACCAAAATCGGTTAGCCTTGGTTCCGATGAAATCTTCAGACTCCTTGGAAGTGTCATTAGCTCAGTATGATGGGGATGAAGTACTTGTGGAGGATTGGGTTTCGGACACCTATTCGGAGGATGCTAAGCTGCCTCTAGCTGTTGAGCCACTTGCTTTCTCACTACCCTTGGCCATGAAAGAACAAGAGGTTGTGGGTGTGGAGAATTCGGTGGGTGTGGATAGTTCAATGAGGCAAGAACCTTACTCAGACTGGTTCCAAAGCAGATTCAATGGCTTTGATAGCTTCCTAGGCACGTCCCTAGAAGGTTTGGAAAATCAAGCAAGTAATTTCTTATTGGCTGTTGAAGCTGAATTACAACGGAGGGCTGCTTTGAACAGGAAAGCACGTGATTTGAAGAGTGATTTAAAGAGTTCGGGGGTGAAAGGGTTAAGAGAGTTGAAGGGTCTATTCAATTCTATTAATTATGGCTCTACCTTGCTCGACGAAGTGGTAATAATAGGGATCGGGCTCTCTTTGTTCCTCAATGAACTTAAAATTGCTTTCCTAGAATGTTAGAGGGTTGAATGGGGTAGAAAAGAGACTTCAGATTCGTAATTTGCTACGAACTTGGAGGGCTGATATTGTGTGCTTGCAGGAGACCAAACTTGAATGGATTACTAGAGGAATTGTTCGTAGTATATGGAGCTGTCCTTATGTAGATTGGTTGTACCTGGGCTCTGAAGGTGCTTCTGGAGGTATTTTATTGATGTGGGATAGAAGGGTTGTGGAGAAGGTGGAGGAGGCAGTGAGGCATTTTTCAATTTCATGCAAATTCAAAAATGTTGGTATCCAATTTGAATGGGCTTTTACGGGTGTTTATGGACCAAATTTGAACAAAGAGCATAGGAATATGTGGGAGGAACTAACTGGGCTGATTAGTTGGTGGGATTTGCCTTGGTGTCTAGGCAGTGAATTTTAATATAATCCGTTTCCCATTAGAGAGATTAGGGGCTGCAAGTTATACTTGAGCTATGTGTAGATTTTCTGACTTTATCTCTCTTCATGGGCTGATGGATATACCTTTGGAAGGGGGCCTTTACACTTGGTCCAACACATCTTCTGCATCTAGAATTGATCGGTTTCTTGTCCCTCCCCTCTTGGCAGATCATTTCACACAGTTTTCCCAAAAAAGGATGTCTAGAGTACTTTCAGACCACTTCCCAATTCTGATGGAGGGCGGGATTCAAAGGAGAGGTAGAATTCCTTTTCGTTTTGAAAATATGTGGTTGAGGGCGGAAAATTTTGTTGAAAAAGTGAAGGCTTGGTGGGCATCCTATTTGTTCCAAGGAACTCCTAGTTTTATCTTAGCTAAAGAAATTAGTAGCTTTGAAGTTGGATCTAAAAAAGTGGAATGAAACGGAGTTTGGTAATGTCACATATAAGAAACAGCAACTTTGGAGCAAGTTGAATGATTTGGATACTAAAGAGGAGACTCACCCATTAACAGTTGAGGAAAAGTTAGAAAAAGTTAATCTCCGTACGCATATTGAAAAATTGACTCTTTTAGAAGAGATTAGTTGGAGGCAAAAGTCTAGGATGTTGCACTTGAAGGAGGGAGACGCCAATACCAAATTCTTTCATAGAATGGCTAATTCTAACAGAAGAAATAACAGTATTGAAAGCCTTATGGTTAATGGCAGCTTGTCCTCAGATCAGGGTGAGATTGCAGATTGTTTTACTCAATTTTTCAAGAAGTTATATTCTGAGCAACAAGTTGATCGACCATTTCCAGATGTTTGGTTTTTCCAATGATATCTAGTGACAAGGCGCTTTGGCTAGAGAGACCTTTTGAGGAGGGAGAAATATTTGATGTTATACAGAATTTTAATGGTGATAAAGCTCCTGGATCAGATGGTTATCCAATGGCTTTTTTCCAAGCTTGCTGGGGGGTTCTCAAACCTGATCTAATGGCCGTATTCCATCACTTTTTTGCTAAAGGCCAGTTTGAGAAAAGTTTAAATGCAACATTCATTACTCTCATCCCTAAAAAAAATGCAGCAAGTGAAGTTAAGGATTTCCGTCCCATTAGTCTTGTTGGGGGGGTTTATAAAATTATTGCTAGTCTTATCCAACTGTCTTCGCACAGTTATGGAAGATATAATTTCATCATCACAGAATGCTTTTGTGAAGAACCGACAAATCCTTGACCCTATACTTGTTGCTAATGAATGTCTTGATAGTAGATTGAAGGCTGGTTTGCCGAGTTTACTTTGCAAACTAGATATTGAGAAGGCTTTTGATCATGTAAACTGGGGTTTTCTCTTGAAGTTACTAGAAAGGAGTGGGTTCTCTGCTAAGTGGAGGCCATGGATTTTCTTTTGTCTATCTACGGTTCATTTCTCTATTCTGATTAATAGCTCTCCTTGTGGATTTTTTGAGAGTGCTAGAGGGTTGAGACAAGGTGATCCATTGTCTCCTTTATTATTTGTTTTGGTTATGGATGCCCTTGGAAGAATGTTGAATAAAGCTGTCCATGAAGGACGTAAGTCAGGCTTTAGGGTGGGTGACTTAGAGGGAAGATCCTTGGCGGTGTCTCATCTCCTCTTTGCGGATGACACCTTAATTTTTTGTGATGCTGATCTAGATCAGATTTTGATTCTACGTATGATTCTTTTTTGGTTTGAGGCGGTGTCTGGTTTAAAGATAAATTTGGGCAAGTCAGAATTGGTCCCTGTTGGGACGGTGCATAACATTGAATTATTGTTGACTGTACTTGGCTGCAAGCAAGGTACTCTTCCAATGAAGTACTTGGGTCTTCCTTTGGGTGCTAAATTCAAGGATAAGACCATTTGGAATCCAATTCTAGAGAAGATGGAAAGGCGATTAGCGGGGTGGAAACATTTGTACTTATCCAAGGGAGGTAGAGTCGCTTTAATTAAAAGCACTTTATCTAATGTACCCACTTATTTTCTATCTCTTTTTCCTATGCCTGTTGATGTGGCTAACTGGATTGAGAAACTTCAGCGGAATTTTTTATGAGGTGGCATTGGTGATGAACCTAAATTTCATCTGGTTAAATGGGCTACTGTTTGTTCCCTTAATTCTTCGGGTGGCTTAGGGATAAGGAATGTAAGACTTTTTAATGAAGCTTTGCTTGGGAAGTGGCTATAGAGATTTGGGATTGAGAAGGATGCTCTTTGGAGGCAAGTGATAGAGGTGAAATATGGATGTGTATGGGGGGGCTGGTCTACCAGATCTGTTAATGGTCCATATGGTGTTGGTTTGTGGAAAAATATCAGTCGGCGATGGCCTTCTTTTTCATGCCATATTCTGTATGATATTGGTGACGGGTCTAGGGTGAAGTTTTGGCAAGATCGTTGGTGTGGTGAGACATCCCTTGCAGTCAGTTATCCTGAGTTATTCAGAATTTGCAGGGATAAGGAGGCTAGTGTGGACTTATGAAGTACACCAATGGTGTCCTTGTTTGGGATATCAGTTTCTTTCGGGGTGTGCATGCTCAGGAATTAGAGGCTATGTCAGGCTTCTTGGATACCATATATGGTTCTTCAATAAGGGGGATTGGTGAGGATAAGATGTGTTGGAAACCTAGTAAAGATAAGGGGATTAATTTTAATGACTATTATAGAATTCTAGTGGGCTCTACTGATTTCTATTTTCCTTGGAAAAGTATTTGGAAACAGAAGATTCCTTTTCGAGTAGCTTTCTTTGTTTGGACTGCTGCTTTAAGGAAATGCTTGACAATTGACAATTTATGAAAAAGGAAGGTTTGGATATTGAATTGGTGTTACATGTGCAAGTGTAATGGTGAATCAGTTGACCACCTCTTCCTCCATTGTCCAGTTGCTATGGATCTGTGGGCTATGGTTTTGGGTTTATTTGGTGTAAGTTGGGTTATGCCACAATCCGTTTTGAGGCTCTTAGAGTGTTGGCAAGGCAGGTTTGGTCGTCATCAAAATGGTTTTATATGGTTAATTGTACCCCATTGCTTAATGTGGTGTCTTTGGAGGGAAAGAAATAGTAGGTGTTTTGAGGATATTGAGAGATCCGTACCAGACCTCAAGTTTTTTTTCTTTAACACTTTATTGGATTGGTTGGTTGCTATGCAAAACCAATCATTCCGTTCTTATCTTGATTTCCTTGATTCTTGTAATTTTTGTCTTTGAATTTGTTGACCCCTTGTACACTCTTTGTGTACTAGGGTGTTCCTTTTTTGATATCAATAAAACTTATTACTTATCAAAAAAAAAAAAAACAAAGGCTTTTTCCAAACCAAGTTGGAGAAATCTCATTCAAACCATTAGGTGACGGTTCATAAGACAATCCATGATTTTAATTACATGGCTAATAAATCATTTAAACAAGTCTTGACTATAAAATAAGTCATGTGATTAAGAATATACATGGATATTCACTTGAGTCAGAGGGGTTGGAGGAACGTTCCTCCAAGCCAATTTGGGAAAAGCAATTTATACAATGATTATTCACAATCCCAAACTTTTTTCCCCCTCTTCTTCATTGGATCCCTATGGATCTGGTCCCAATCAGAGTTTACTTAACAGTTGACAGGAATACAAAGGAATAAATAGTTTCTCATGCCATCATGCATGATAGTAGGTGTCACAGTCCTGAGTCTCCTGACATTCTTTGAGGTTCACAAATGTAAATATACCTAAACTTTGGGCCTTTTGGACCTGTAAACACTAAAAGTGGGCCCACAATAGTAATGGGTCCCCGGCTGGTTTTTTTGGTAGCTCTCGTGGTCTTCGTCAAGGAGATCCTTTATCTCCTCTTTTGTTTTTGTTGGTGATGGAGGTGCTGAGTAGGTTATTGAAGAGGACTGAAGAGGGTGACTTTCTTAAGGGGTTTCAGGCATGCCCCAATGCGCGAGGAGGTTCTCTTATTTCTCATCTTCTGTTTGCTGATGATACTATTCTTTTCTGTGATGCTTCTAGGGAACAATTATTATATATACGGATGGTGTTGATCTTTTTTGAAGCTATTACAGGCTTAAAAGTAAATGTTGGCAAAAGTGAAATTGTGCCAGTTGGTGAGGTTGGGAATTTGGATGCTTTGGCTCGTATTTTATGTTGTAAGGTTGGTCGTCTGCCTATGTCTTATTTGGGAATGCCTCTTGGGGCTCATTTTAAGGATGCTTCGATTTGGAATCCTATTTTAGAAAGGGTGGAGAAAAAGCTCTCTGGTTGGAAGCGGTTGTATTTGTCTAAAGGAGGTAGGCTTACTTTATTGAAGAGCACTTTGTCCAATCTCCCAACTTATTATTTATCACTATTTTCAATTCCACAACACATAGCAGATAGACTAGAGAGGATTCAGAGGAATTTCCTTTGGGGGAGTTCTAACGAAGTTTTTAGATATCCGCTTGTTGCTTGGGATAAGGTTGTTTGGCCGGTGGAGATAGGGGGTTTGGGGGTTCGAAAGATCGGGCTTTTTAACCAAGCTTTACTTGGGAAGTGGCTTTGGCGGTTTGGGAAGGAAGCTACCCATTTATGGCGTCAAGTAATAGCCGCCAAATATGGAGAGGGGTGTGGGGTTGGTGTACTAGAGTTGTGAGAGGGACTCATGGTTGTGGGTTATGGAAGAATATTAGGAAAGGTGCAGACAATTTTTTCCGTCATGTGGTGTATGCAGCGGGAGAGGGCAATCGTATTCGGTTTTGGCATGACTCTTGGAGTGGTCCTAGTTCTTTGAAAGAATTATACCCAGAACTGTTTGCTTGTGCTGTGGATCAGGAAGCTCTGATTTCTGACATGATTATTTGTGCACCAAATGGGGGAGGTAGGAGTTGGAACTTCCTTTTCTGACGCAATTTCCATGAATGGGAGTTGAGGAGTTTTTATTCTTTCTATGAGCATGTCTCTGCTAGGTTACCTAGTGGGGAGGGTGAGGATATCTTGATTTGGCAGTTGAATCGTAGTGGTGTTTTTGATGTGCGATCCTTTTATATTGCTTTATTGAAAGTCCCCTCTGTTTCTTTCCCTTGGTAGAGCATTTGGTGTGTTAAGGTACCTCGAAAGGTATCTTTCTTTCTATGGACGGCTGCTAGGGGTGGGATTCTGACAATAGATAACCTTGTTAAGAAGAACCTGCCCCTTGTTAATTGGTGTTGTCTATGTAGGAGTGATGAGGAAACTGTGGATCACCTCTTGCTTCATTGTAAGTTTGCATCTGCTTTGTGGAGTGCGGTCTTTATTATGTTTGGGGTTCAGTGGGTGATGCTAGATACTATTGTTTCTCTTCTTTTTGCTTGGAGGAATTGGTTGGGAACTTACTCTTCAAAGGTTTGGAATATGATACCAGCTTGCCTTATGTGGTTAGTTTGGAAGGAACGCAATGCCCGTACTTTTGAGGACATTGAGAGACCTATAGATATGTTGAAGATCTTGCTTGCTAGGACTTTGTATAAGTGGTCTCGTGTTTGGGACCTCACGAATTCTAGTTCCTTGTCTGATTTCCTTATCTCTTTAAGTTTTTCCGTTTGATTTGTTTGTATTTGTTTCAAGGGCAATGAGTTTACAACCGTAAACTCATTGTTTCTTTTTCATCAATAAAACTCTTATTATCTATAAAAAAAAAAAAACAATAGTTGGAAAAGCTGTACAGCCCACATAGTACTTTTAATGGGGCATTTGTATGTCAAACAAAACATTGTTTTACTACAGTTTTAGCTGCATTTTTATTTTATTTTTTTGGAAGAGAGAAGAGGGAGTAGATTACTGTTGCATGTGCCATCCGAGTTTTCTACTTTTACCATAATGAATTGGTGAGATGGCCAGGAGTTGATATGGCTTAACATTACATAACTGAATGGCCATTTCATGCCATTATTTTATCTCTCTGACAATTAGGAAGGATGTTATCCTGAAAATACTTCTGCTACGTAGTTTATTTTATCTCTAGTATAATTCCTTAAAGCTGCCTTTTCTAATGCAGGACCTCATTGCTACTAAACTTGGAATTCAGAGAATCACCGGCATTACAGTGTTCGACACAAGAGAGAAGAAATCTTATAACCCTTTGCCAGACTTGGAGGTTGGTCAACTATATTTTTTCTATTTTTCAAGACAGTTTGGAGCTAGAATGCGTGCTATTGTTACAAAAAGTTTGGCCAAGGTTGATCTGGCAATAATGTCCATTGTTGGAGCGTAAACTGGTTGCTCAAATGACTCAAAACTGATTAATTCCAGGGAGTTCAGCTGGACTAAAAGCTTAAGCAGTTGGACTTTGCATCCTCTTTGAATTCTTTAATTTAGTGAATCTTCTCGATTGTTGGTTTTGGTTTAAATATATATTCAACTGTGTTGCCGTCTGAACTGTTGAAATTCCATTCTGATCTGTAATTTGGACGTGTTGCAGATTTTCGTGGATTTGGACTAATTTATTGGCCAGTTTCGCCTGATTTTTTCGTCATCTTCTGGTGGGGATTAATCCATTTGCCAGATGAAGTGATGATTTGTATCATCTATGGGCTTCAAATAGATCAAGCAGGTCTTGACAAGCCAACCAAGTTTGTGAAGCTCGATTACTGTTGATGTCTACCCTTCTCAGGCTAGTATGACTTGCTGCCGTGCTTTCATGTGAATCTTTCCATCCTCAGCAATGCACTTTGTAGTTCAATTACTTTAAAAAAAAATTAAAAAAAAAAATACAAAGTTGTAAGATTGATAAGAAAAATAGAATGTTTTCATATTTTCCAGTTGTGAAGAAGCGAAGAACTTTCTAAACTTATTTGTCAGGTGTATCAATTTTTTTTATAGATAATATAATTTTATTGAATAGAGACTACTTCATGCACAAATGACATGAAGGAGCCTAAAGAGACTACATATGTAATGATTTTATGAATAATTACTATCCATAAGATCCACTGCATAACACTACTCATATAAGGAACTTTTGAAGATTGCTAGCAATTGAGTCCTCGTGCATTCCTCATCTTCTAAAGTACATCGATTCCTTCTCCCTCCCTCCCCCCCCCCCCCCCCCCCCCCCCCCCCCACATGTAGTCCACAATAAACATAATTGAACAAGACTCCATATTTTTGAAGAAACTACCTCATTTCTTTGTCCCCATAATAGATCAAGGAAACTAAATACTTAACTCTATTGTTCAAATGTGGCGACACAATGTATTAAAAGTAGGGCTATCTAGGCCACCTGATTGGACTCAATTTGTCTGCTGCTTGATCTGACTACTCTGGCAGTCAATAGCGGGTTTTTGCCTTTAAAGTTTGACATCGGTAGGTTGAGTGGTGGGTAGGGGTGTGCGCGGTTCAGTTGACTTGGTTTTTTCTCAAATTTGGTACCAAATCGATATGGATCGGTTTTGTAATAATTAAAAACGATGCATACCGATTAAGGTCGGTTTTCGACCTATAACAGTGTGGTTTGATCGGCTCGGTTTAATCGGTTTGGTCGGTTTGAAACATTAACAATCTGTTTTTGTTTTTGTTTTTGTTTTTTTTTTTTTGTTTTATAAAAATAATCTGTTCAACCTATTAAAAAAATTTATTCAACAGAAACTTTATAAAAAAATATGTTCACCCAAACAGTAATTATCCAAAACTTGTGCAAAAAATCTGTTCACATGAAGATATATTAGAGTATTAAAATGAGAAACAAGGAACTTAAGAATGGATAAACAATTTGAAAAGCCCTGGCACCTTGTGGCTTCCTTGTGACAAAATACTATTTGCTAAGGATATGTAAGGAAAATATAGGCCACGAAAGAAATGAAATGCTAAAATAATATACTTGAACAGTTGTTTCCTATACCTTATCTAAGAACACCTTTATCAACTCTAGATTTACCACCAAAGAAAAAAGTCTCTAAAGGAAAAGAGTCAACAAAAGAGGCTCTCACGCCAAGCCAACCTTAGAGGCATATAAAACTTTAGACATACTTTTACTGGAAAAGAGAAGTTCCTATAAAGCAGTAGAATGCCATATACGAATAGTCCCATCTTCAGACTCAGGCAAGAGGTGAGAACGAGAGAGAGAGAGTTAAAGGGTTATGGTCACAAAAGAATGAACTTATAGTGGGCAGAATCTGAAAACCTAAACCAAAACGGCACTGTTTTGTCTTTGTTTTTTTTTTTTTTTTTTTTTTTAAATAACACCCAGATTATACGACAACGTTTTATTAAAAAAAATTTTAAATGAGAACTGTGTTCGAACAACGCTGTATCTACCATCTAAACTAAACTAAACAGACTAAAACTTGGGAGAAGAATAGAGAACTCAAATCAGAAGAACTGGAGTAGCCAACAAGTGGGGAATGATATACATATAGGTATCGGTTCGGTTCGGCATGTATCGGTTTCAGATTTCTAGCACTGGTGACCGCACCGCACCGACATCGAGATTCCCTTCACGCTCCGATCGCCGGCATCGGCTTCATCGGTCAGTTGCAATGGCAGTGCGGGACGATCGGCACCGGTCGGTTGGATCAGTGCCGGTGAATTTCTGCTCACCCCTAGTGGTGGGTCTCCAAAATCCAACTCAGCTCAATCTGACCATAAGTTTCCTTAAATTCTAATGAGATCTCACCAGATCTAGTGAAATTTCCATCATTGCTCATCTCTGTCATTACCTGTTTCGCGCAAAACTGAAGAGCATCCAATCCAACCTCCCTAACTGGTCAACAGCAGGTTTGGTTCTCCACCACCTGACGAGATCAAGTTGGGTGCAAGTTAGACACAAACCCGACCCAGGCCAAGTCGTGGGCACCCCTAATTAAAAGATGGTTCACAGTCTACTCACTCAAATGTCACACTACAGTGTATCTAATAAAATCTATTATTTATCAAAAACTTATTTGTCAAGTGAATAATATATCGATGAAGTAATGAAGTTGGAAAGGTTAGCCAACGATCTTTCTCAATGGTCATAATACTACTGTTGCATCATATATTCATGACTGTAGTGAAGTTGTTCTTTTCTTGGCCTTTGACCAATCAGTTTAATTCATTCAAGGCCAAAATGGGCTCTCGCCCCTTTTTTTTTTTTTTTTTTTTTTAAATATCTAGTAAAATACCCCATGTCTGAAACTAATTAGGGGAATGCCCCTGTTTTGAAATTCGATTTTCTAAAAATCGAGTTTCAAATATATAACTCGATTTTTGGAATATTGAATTATAGCGAATGTAGGCTTAGAAAAAAAAAATTTTGGAACTCGAGTTCCAGAATTTTTTATTTTATTTTTTATTTTTAGTTTGCTATAACTCGATTGTCCAAAAATCAAGTTTTAAATTGAAACTCGATTTTTAGAAAACCGAGTTTCAAAACAAGGGCATTTTACTGAAAAGTTTTTGCAAAAGGAGCAAATGCCCATTTTCTCCATTCATCTGATTACATTTATAAGTTGGTAGTTGTGTAAATGAGTTTCTTGCCAGTCCTGAGTGCAAATGGGCGAATGGCAAGGAAATTTTCCCCTTAATACCTGGGAGGAAATTCCATGTCAATCATATTGCACTCTCACTAAGTTCTAGTGCTTCTAAGTTATCCATAGACATGGCAAAACAGGTCAGAATTTTTTGACCAGACCCGACCCGAAAAATACCTGACTCGAACCCGATATTTTTGACTTGAAGCAAAAACGGGTTGACCCATGACCCGACCCAATTTTTTTTGCGGGTCAACCCGACTCGACCCAAATAACCCGTGACCCAACTCGTTAAAAAAATTCGCTAAAAAAATATTTAAACTATGTCATACTTTGTGCTTTATGCACAAAGCACCAAAACCAAATCATTAGCAATAGTCAATAAATTGACAATAGCTTTTCACATGCAATTTGACTATTTGAGGGCTTCACGAATCACAACCTATAAAAGCTATAAACTTCAACTCTGCCTCCACATAGACATGACATGAGAAAGAATGAGACAAGACTTAGAGTCTTAGACAACACAACCATTAAAAAAAAGAAAAAAAAAATCTAGTTTGACTAGCTTAGCTTAACTGTAGTCCAAAACCAAAATTGTGATTCAAAACATGAAAGACAGAAAAAGTGAAACAAAACGTGACAACCACACATCCACAAGGGCCAAAGCGGTAAAGCTTCCTCTTCCCTTCTTTTCTTTTCACACTTACACACTTTTTATAGTCATAATTAAAAAAAATTTAATTCTTTATTGATTTACTTTCATGACACATTAAGTTATATTAAAATATTATATTGTAAATGAAGATGCTGACAAAATTGGCCAACTTGAACTACAATTTGCAAGTATGAATATTTGTAGTGCTGAATCTGCTACCATCGTTGAGTAGACTGAGATTGAGATGTAATCTATTATTTTAAATGCAAGAGGAACATGTGCACTTAAGAAGACCGATAACTTACTACTTTGCTTACTTACTTATTTTGTTTTTTTAAGATCTATCTCTTTTTGAAGCTGTAAACTTGTAATTATATGTATTTTGACAGTGAACTATTAACATTGAAGACTTTTTCTATCATAAATTTATGACTATAAATAATTTTTTTTTTGTTCAAAAGTCAAAACTGTCAGAATTTGAAGGATAATAACAAGTGGCATTAAGTGCAATTCATTTGCTTAATTGATTTTATTCATTCTCTTTATATAGGTTGTCATTGATTTATTTTTCTAATTGAAAAAAAAAAAAAAAACTTGTTTGAAAAATACGGGTCAACCCGACCCGACCTGCAACCCGATTGACCCGTTTAAAAATGACCCGTTTTGACCCATGACCCATTTGACCCGTCCCGAACCCGACCCGACCCGCCCGTTTTGCCACGTCTAGTTATCCATATGGAAGAGTTGATCCTGAGCCAATCAAATCGGCTAAGATATCCTTAATTTTATAACAAACTAGTCGTTAACCTGTGTAATGCACGGGATAATTAAATAAAAATTAAAAATACTTATTTTATTTAAAGATATATGAATTAAATTTTAAAAATGTATAATTTGATGATGAATGAAAATAACTAATTTGTTCAATATAATGATTTAGAAAAATTCTTTTTCTTTCATATAATTGGTTTTACATAACACATTCTGACGTAGGCTATTCTTTGGTGATAACTTCACATAATACTCAACTTCAATTAAATCTACTATCCACTACCAATATAATCTATGTTATCTTGATAGTAGATCTACAAATTGTATTCTCATTTTCTTAGAGCTTGCCACATCATTATTATTATCTATATATAATGTAAAACCGAAAAGTTTAACTTTTTGAAAGACTTACTTATAATTAGGATTAAAAAAATTATTATTATTTTTTTTAATTAGACCTCACATTAGTTTTTTTTTTTTTTTTAAAGAACTCACTTCAAGTTAAAAAAAAAAAGACTCACGTAAAAGAAAAAAAAAAAAACTTTAGGATTAAGGAAAAAAGAGAGAGAGACTCTTATTAGGACTCTTTCACTATTTAGTTTAAAAAATTAAATTTTTTTATAAATTAAAATGATGAGGAAAAAAGAGAGAGAGACTCCTGTTAGGATTCTCTCACTATTTAGTTTTAAAAATAAAAAAAAATTATAAATTAAAATGATGATGTGAAAATTTTAACTTTTTGAAAGACTTACGTTATAATTAGGATTAAAAAAATTATTATTATTATTTTTAATTAGACCTCACATTAGAATTTTTTTTTTTAAAGAACTCACTTTAGGTTTAAAAAAAAATAAAAGACTCACGTAAAAAAAAAAAAACTTTAGGATTAAGGAAAAGAGAGAGAGAGAGAGAGAGACTCCTATTAGGACTCTCTCACTATTTAGTTTAAAAAATTAAAATTTTTTATAAATTAAAATGATGAGGAAAAAAGAGAGAGAAACTCCTGTTAGGACTCTCTCACTATTTAGTTTTAAAAAATAAAAAAAATTATAAATTAAAATGATGATGTGAAAATTTGTGGGAGTTTTAGAGGTTTCGGTTTTTAATATATATATATATATATAGATAATTAAAGATGAGAGAGAATTTTTGGTAATCTAACGGGAAAAAATAAGCACTTGAAGAATTCACAAGAGATCAAGATGTCAAACAAAGTGCAAATTTGCATTAGTTGGTGACGCACTTCTTTTTTGGGGGGGGACAATAATATATGGACTAGCGATCTTATAGCCTGATTGCCTTCAAAGGTTCAAATCCTAACCCCTATATAAGACACTCCCTTTGGCGCTTGAATTTTGATCAGTCTCATAAGTCACAATTTGAAAGAGTTTATTTTCGGTGTAGTAGTGGTACACATGTGCCTATGAACTCAAGCTTATAAGGCATATGTGAGAGGTGTCTCTCCCTGATGTGGGATTGAACAAATCCTTGAGGATAGTCTCAAAGCCATTTCCAAAGAGGAAAATTCCTTCTAATTGGGGTCTGGAGCGAAAATCCCTCTCACATTAAAAGGCGCCTTCAACTACCATAATTTTTTTTTTCTTTAGGACAATAAATGATAAATGGCTGTTGGGTTGTCTATTTTTCTTTGTAAGTAGTTGTTTCTTGTCATTTTGGGTGATAATGCTAGTATTACTAATCAAATTCTATTACAATATTTCACTTTTTGATCATTAAAATTTTGTTTACTTTCACATAGGTCACACTTTTTAGCAAAGATATTACTAATCAAATTCTCTTTTATATATATATATATATATATATATATATGAGATAGGTTTAAGTTACACCTGATATAACTTTACAAGAGTTACACATTTTTATAACCATTGATTTATATTAGATCTATTGGCTCAAAATCACTTCATTCAACCTCAGCTTGCATAATTAATAGTAGCATTTTTTTTTTCTCTCCCTGTTTATTGCATTTAAAGTCATCTAAAAGTTAAGAGGAAAAGGGGAAAAAAAAACTGCAAATTCAATGCCATCCTCTTCAACGATGAATACAGAGCCAGTTGCGATATTATGGCATGAATGAGAAAGAACTCGAGGAGGTAGACCTAATTGCAGTGGCCTTAAAGCAACTTTTATGCATTTTCTCTAAGATCCATTTTAAAGAGATCAAAGATGTCTAAGATTTAGTCATGGCTATGATTTTCCTCATTTTAACTTTCCAAAATTACTCATACGTACTCTCGCCTTTTTTTACTAACTGCCTCAATTAAAACTACTGGAAAATGCATTTTGCATGGAGTATTTTGATAGAGAAATTTGTCCTTTTTTATCTTCCACACTATTTTCTATCGATCACCACGGCGTTTCACATATTCTAATCCAAAATAATGAGGTTGGGTGGTGTAACATTGCTTAGAGTTACACCAAGTGTAACTTGAACCCGACCCATAAATATATATATATATATATATATATTTATATTCATCGACTTGGATGCTTATCTTGGCAATTCTACAATCAACAATGCATTTCTCTTGCAATATAATTTATAGTTTACTGCATTGATTGTGACACATGATAATTTATAATTTGAGATCTTTTTCTCTTTGTTTTTACTAGGATGTATTTAACAACTATTATCATATTGTACACCACAATATGAATTGGACCTACAATTAAAAAAAATTTGTTTAGGCTTGATGCAGCCCAAACAAGTCTGCTCTTCTTCAAAGTTTTTTCTGTTTTTTTTTTTTTTTTTTTCTTCTACTATTTCTTGGCTAATTTGCTAAAATTTAGAAATTGTGTTTGGCTTCATCTTGCTAGGTTCTTTTTTCATAATCATTAGTTTATATGCTGTGAGTTGGTCAAAACTAAAGACCTAGGAGAGATAAAACAAAATACAGTTGTAGAGCTACTACATGAATCTTTTTGAGAACAAGAGAATT
This sequence comes from Lithocarpus polystachyus, assembly GCA_033629205.1. NCBI lineage: Eukaryota > Viridiplantae > Streptophyta > Magnoliopsida > Fagales > Fagaceae > Lithocarpus > Lithocarpus polystachyus. The sequence continues at coordinate 51,678,512 of CM066166.1, forward strand.
AAATGTATAAATTTCTCAGTAGAACAACATAATGAGGTGATTCCATGGTATACAAAAACAAATATGGTCATGATAAACAATTACATCATGAAAACGTTTGCCTTCCCCTACCTCTTTTATGTTAGTTATTGATTGACTTAGATTAACTACACATTTAGCTTCCTCAATTTTTCACATTTTTAAAATTGTGTGAAAATGAATAATAAAAATTAGCATATGTTTTAAGGAGAAAATTTTTTGTAATAGTTGATTCTCATATATGAGTTTAGATATTATCAAAATAAAAATTTTTATAACTTTGTTTTATAGTTCCTATGTGATAAAATGGAAACAAAGTTTGAATAAATTGCTAATTAACTTCTCCAAAAATTTGAAACAATGTTAGCTTTCATATGAAATCATCAAGATTCATTTTCATATTCTAATAAAAATTATACATTCTCAATTTTTTACTGTGTTGGATTCTAATGCATGTTTCATTATATTATAACCGTATTACAAAATATCTAAGCATATATAATAATTGAAAGTAAAATGAAATATGTTTTCTTGCAAAAAAAATATAAATACTGTGGTGGGCCTTTTTTGTGCAGTTTTGGGCTGAACTACTTCCTGCCGTGCCAGGCCCAAAGTATTCTGGATTAGGGAGTTGGGACCAGTCCAATTGCAACCCACCTTGGTCCGGCTTGTACGCAAGCCACGCCCCACTTTACCGCGAATTAGATTATATGCCCACGGCAAGCAGAACTATTTAAAATGATTACAGTAGGCAGATATAACAAAGATGATAAAGAGATTCGTTCACTTATATAGACAAGAGTAAATAATGAATCATTGCAAGAAATACGTATTTTAGTGAGATGGCAACGGAAATGAATACAGGGGAAATAGTAGTAAGCCTGTTAAATCAAAATGAATATTAGTTTGCCGTGGTATATTACGGGGTCTAAGCCAAGAAGGAGAACGTTTCCTCAACGCGAGTAATCTCTCTAGGGGAGAAATTAATTGCTTTGAGGGAGCAGTCCTAAATGACCTGTGCCCAGGGAGGTCCTTTTACTGATGGCAGAGAACATGGGTTTAAGAGGGAGAGAGGGAATCAACCTATTTGGTGCATGCCTGCCACTCTGTTCTCTCTATTTTCTCTCCTTCTCTCTGTTCTCTAATTCTTTCTTTCTTCGTTTTCTTTTTCTTAGTTATTATGATTCTCTCTGTTTAAGCCACCATTGCTATTCTTCATTTTCGTGCACAGTGAATGTTCTTATATAATGCCTGCCGCGGCTGGCTTTTACCATTTTAGCCTTTAATCGTCTTTGTCTAGTGCGTGTGTTCTTGCCGACCATTACTAATTGGTCAAGTACCCAGCCAGCACCACTCCACATCACTAGGCGAAGACGTATTATTTTGTTTGTTTGCTTGCCGTGGCATTCTTACCTGCCATGGCATGGGTGCTCTTTCTCTCACTTTCCGTCCCTTATGGCATGCACCTAGTGGTTCCAACTCAACCTTGCTTCTTTTGGGTGGCATGTCATCCCAACGGACACTTCCTCCAAAAGAGCCTGAGTAAGAACCTCAAAATAGGTTTTTCCCTCCCCTTACCGCCAGATCATGCCCTCTTACCTCTGAACCATGACCCACTACCCACCACTTCCTGTATTGGCTGCGTACAGGCTGGTGGTATCTGGGCCTTACGCGTGCCTCACTTCCATGTTCATCCAAAAATCTGTCTGCTGCTCATGCATTTGTCGCAGTCTGAAGGTCCGTCTGCCCATTTTGCTGTTTGTTCCTAACTTCTTATGGCATGGGCTGTTTTTTCTAACTTCACATTCTTTACGGCTTTCTTTCTTGGGACTGGGCTTTGCCCGATTGTGGGTTTCATCTCATTTACGTCTTTCCGTGTTTTACCCTTGAGGCTTCGCTGTTATCTCCTGCCACACTCTTCCACCATTCCTGCCATGATGTTATTTGACCCAGGGCCACTGGGCTTCTCTAGGCTTGCTATTTGTTTTCTTTCTGATGGCCCAATAAGCCCATTGGGCTTTTTCATCACATCGTTTGTGGGCTCCCATGTTCCGTCTACTTCCTTTTAGGTGGCCTTGGCCCATTTAATTTCTCGGGGTGTCCTCAACCCTTGCTAGTTTCGTGCTTCCCAAGGGCTTTTACCAATTCATTGGGCTTCCTTAGCCCAACTACTCCATACTTCATCCTTGGGGCTTATAGATCCTCGATTGCCCCTTACTTTCTTTACTTATATTACTTTGGGCTTGCCGTGGCAGGCGTAGCCCATTCTTACTTTTTCTACATCCATTCTGCCCATGGGTTTGCTATTTCTCTCTTTCCGAGCCCTTTTAGGCCCATTTACCCCCCTCAAGGGCCATTTGTTTACTTTACGGACCTATAATCCATTATTCTTGCTGCTCGGGCTTAATGGCTTTTCTATCCATTTTATAACTCTTTTTTGCCCATGTTGCTGGGCTTTTCCTTTCTGCTGGGCTCCCAAAGATGAGCATCAACGTTTAGCCCCTTGAACATATGAAGCGCTCCTACGATTCATATGTGAACGAAAGACTTTTCTGTCTTTTTTGTCTTTCCTTTTTCTTTTCCTTCGCAGGCTTTTTCGAATGGTGGTCCCCAACTTATACATATGTTCATACATATATATATATATATATATTTTGCCGTGAACAATGCTGTCTCTTCGAATTTCCCAGTTTAGCAGTTATTTTGATAAGCAACCGCAGCTTCATTAATTTCATCCCTTTTCTGATGGCTGATCCATCGCATCCCTTCATGCCAGTATTAATGACGCTGATATTTAAGGACAAATCTCTTCGCAATCCTTCCACAAATTCCTTTTCTCCTTCCAGCACGAACATTCTCCCTATTTCCCTTTCTCCACAGCTTCCTTCTTCTAAGACACCTCCATCCATTTTACTCCGATCAAAGCCTCGTACCATGACACCGGTGAAAGGCCAAGGCTCCTCCCGTCGCAAAGGAAAAAAGGTTGTCTCCGATCCTCCCGCCATTTGTGATGTAGGTGAGGAGGCCGTGTATTCCGAATCGGACCACTCCGACGAGGAAGAAACGCAGCTTGCCTCGGATAGTGAGTGTGCTTCCCTTATTGATCCTTGGTACGACATCCATCCCCATTTCCCTAAGGTTCCTGCTGATTATACGCCACCGCCGCCTGGCCGTGTGTGGCTTGCTCTTTGCCGGCAAAACACGGACGTTTCTTGGGCTCCGTTGGCCTCCTCGATCTCCGATCTCATCATCCGTCAAGGCATTTCACTCACAGTGCCCATTCACTTCGAATTTGGGTCAAGCATTGCTTTGAGTTGGAGGGAATAAGTAGATAAAGAATTATCTGACACAGGTTTCATGGGTTTGCTTCAGCGGGCCGGCGTATTGAAGGCTATCGTTTCATCCCGCTGTTTATCCAATTTTAGGGACCTCTTCAACCTTCGTCACTTGGTCCGTAGATGGTGTACCACCACTTACACTTTCTTTTTCTCCTGCGATGAAATCACCGTGACTTTGGAAGATGTAGCCAATCAGTTGCTTTTGCCCATCCTTGGTGATGTCGATTCTGCTGTCCTGGAACTTTCTCCAGAAGAGGAGGCCATGGAGGCCGAACTAAAGAGGAAGATGCGTGGTAATGCAAAGTTATCATTTTGGGTTAGTTTCGCCTCTAAGATTTCCGCTTCTGCTTGCCGTGCAGCTTTTATCACCTTCTGGCTTTGTAAGTTCATCTTCGGTTCCCATTGCCACTATGCTGTGAGGCCTTTATATTTTCAATTAGCTATTAAGATATCAGTCGGGATAAGTCTGCCGTTGGCTCCTATGTTCTTAGGGCATTTGTATGTTTAGTTAGACATTCTGCGGAGGGATGAGTACCAGGCAGGCTCTTGCCACATAGTCACTTCTTCTGTCCACAGTACCATTTTGCAGCACTTGTTATATGAGTGTTGTGCTAGGCACTTAGTGAAGTGTAGGCCCATCCATTTTGCTAAAGAAAAATATAAGTCTTGTCCGTGAGTTATTACCGATTTCTGTGGTAGATTTGAGTTTGACTTCCCGTTAGCTTTCTGTTGGGCCGGTTTAAAGCATATTGATCATTCCGTTGTTGAATTCTTTGATAAAGGAGTTGGGTTCTCTTGGAATGCTTACAGAAACTTAGGCACGGGTTATACGTGTGCTAACTCTGTTATGGGCCTATTTGTTGACACCGCCGAAACCACTACCCCTTTGACCGATTTCGATGAGACAGGGATTACTTATTTAGCGGCCACCAATGCTAGGAGGTTGCCTTATCTAGCCGACGAAGGCCTTAGGTTCGTGCATTTTCCTGCAAACTGGGTGAGAAGACAGTTTGGGCTAAATCAAGACATTCCAGATGATCTTTCTTTTCTTATGGAGTCTCCTACTTCTGTCCAGCCGTTCCTACAGCATACTGCCTTTGAATTCTGGAGCCAGTGTTTTACTGCAGTTACCATTCCAGGCTCACTGAGAGAGGGCATTTGTACTCCTACCATGCATGAATGTTGGCAGGCCGTGATGACTTCGTTCGAGCAAGAATTGGTGGGCAGCCGTGGTTTCTCCCTTAGTCTTCCTGACGGGCTTAGTGCAGTACGGCTAATCCTCAGTTGCTTTTGCCTTCCAAGTCTGTGTTAGCATATGCCAAGAAACAGAATCAGTCTGTCATCTTTGAGTGGGATGAGGAGAAAAGAGGGTGGTATTGGCACGTTAGTGATTATCCTCCAAGTTGAGAGAAGAAAGTGAATGTGACGAACATTCTAGTGCCTAAGAAGGGTTCTGCCAAACCTAAGTCCGCCAAAAAAGGCGGTGATTCTTCTGAAGCTTATTCGAGCATTGTACCTTCTAAGAGTGGCCTCCCTCGTCTAGGCAATATAGCTTTGGATAACCCTTCTCCTGCTTCCACTCGTGCCCGTTCTGGCGTGCCCCCCACTGTCAGCAAGTCCAAGTCCACTGCTCCGCAGCCATCCACCGGTGCCCCTCCTTCCAGCAGGACAGGAGGTAGTAAAAGGAAGTCCTTCCCTCCCTCTGCGCCAACTACCATTGAGCGGTGAGTATGTTGTCTCTAACTTTGCCTTCCTATCTTGGTCCTTATCTTCTGCAAATAACACTTACACACTTGTTGATTCATCTTTTTGACTTTGTCTTCTGTTCTCTCTCTTCTCTTCTCTTCTCTCTTCTTTTTTTTTTTTTTTTTTTTTTTTTTTTTTTTTTTTTTGCAGTCTAAGTATAAGGAAGATACATCAGCTACTCGTCCTATACCACTTGACGAGCCTGAGTCTGAGGTATGTCTCCTTCCTCTCTTTTCCTTTCCTTTGCCCATATTTCCTCTGCTATACACCGTTGGTTGTTTGTCTTTGTTTCCATGCCATTACTAGTTACGAATTCCTTTGTTTCTTGTCTCTTCTTTTTTTTTTTTTCCAGGACGAGCCCGAGCCTCTCTTTGTATACCGTCCCACAGTCGAGGAACTTTCTGCCTCCATGGGCATACCCATGGGAGGTTTCTTTGATGGGGCTGGTGTAATACTTGCAACGCCTGCTCCTTCTACCGCTGCACCAGGAATTCCTGCCGAGGTCCCTATCCCTCCTTCTGAGCCGATATCCATTGGTAAAGGTACTCATACGAAGAGGGTTGGTGAGACTGTTCCTGCTCCTTCCGAAACACTTACCCCCCAAAAGGGAGTCATTCCTTCTGCTATTTCTCAGATCGAGGTTGCTTCCCCTGCCACACCCCTCGTCATCTCTACCAGTGATCCTTTTACAACTCTTTTCCAGGCCGTGAAGGATGGTTCCTCTTTGGTGGTTAAGCTCTCTTCCATCCCAGGCTCCACTATACGAGGACCTGATGCAGACTTGTCTTCTAAGGGCTCCGAGGATGTTCTCGAGGATTTTGATGACAAACCCACCATGAAAAAGAAGGTTTCTAATTCTGAGGAGGAGGAGGAAGGTGCTGAGCATGAGGTCGAATCCATGTGTATGTATCTCCTTATCTTGTTAAGTCCCCCTTTTTCTCCCCCCCCCCCCCCCTTTTTTGTTATCTCCTTTTCATGTACATGTATATGTACTTGTGTCACCCTTTTATTTTGCACATCTATGCTTGCAGAAACCTTCAAGGAGCTAAGAGTTGCAGCAGATACAGACATGCCCACAGCCACTTCTCCAGCCACACCTATAGCACCCATTTCTGCTGTACCATCGGAACTAGTTTCTATCATTTCTGCAATACCCGTTCCTGCCATCTCCACAGTCCCTACTTTCACATGTCCTGGTTTGCTTCTTTCCCTTGTCTTTTTTTTTTTTTTTTTACTTTTTCCATCTGTGAATTCGTTCCTTTTGGCTCGCGGTTCTTTACACCCCCCCTTTTTTTTGTCTTCTCGGCAGGTCCACTTCCTACTACCCCTTCCTAGTTTGAAGTGGGTAGCAGTTCTGCTACAGTTACGGACCCTGTGAGTGAGGCCGCGGCCTTCTTTACTCGCTTTGATCAGCTTGAGGTTAATGACCTTGATCCTGTAGACTTCTGGGGTTCTGGCCCTCCCTACGTGGACTTCCACGGCTTCAAATTTCCTGAGGATTGTGTTTCTCATCTGGAGGCGGTCTATAGTAGCTGTGGTGATTTTATGCAAGGATTTCATCTTGGCCGTTCTGCCAGAGAGCATTTTCTGAAGATGCTGGGGAGTGTGATGAATGATATTGAGCATAACTTTGTTGACACTATCTCTTCTTAAAGGATCCTTCAGTGGAGAGCTGTAGTTCAAGAGCTTGTTAGTGTGGGCGTCACTGTGGAGTTCATTCTGGATCATCTCTGTGAGATTGCCCGAGCTCTTTTTATGAGGAGAGTTCAGCCTACTGTTGATGCCATTGACACACGGATTGAGGTTCTAAGGAAGGAAGTGGCGGACTTAGAGGCTCTCCGTGAGCGCCTCCTTTCAAGTATTGGTGAGTCCAGCCGTTTTGGAGATCAGTCTCTGGGCTTCGTTGATGATGCAGTTTCTCTTCCTTTATGTTGCTTGTTTCCCCGTTTGGCTCACTTTGTGTTTCCTACTGGACTTCACCCCTTCCCTCCCCTTTTTTTCTTTTATTTATATGAATGTGATAGCTGTAGTTTGGGCTTGTAATTATGACACTACACTTTGCTACTAATTTATCTATTGCTATGACATGGTATACTTTTGTAGTACTTCGTACTTCTTTTCATTACATGAAAGCATGTTACAATCATGTTTTGTGACACAGTCACTTGAAGAAAAATAAAAGAAAAACATAGAAAGGGGCAACTACATGGCTTTTTTTTAAGCATAATAACGTTTTAACCACTTCCTATTGATGGGACCATTCAAGTCCTTACCATCCATTTGAATCAAATGGTAATACCCACTTAGATATGCCTCTCTTATCACAAGGGGTCCCTCTCATTTTGTTGCAAACTTAGATGGTCCTGCCATGCCGCACCTGACATAGTCTGCTACTTTTAACACGAGTTGCCCTTCCGCGAACACCCTCTCTTTGGTTATCCTGCCATAGGCCTCTATCATTTTTTGTCTATATCTGCGACTACGCTCTTGAGCCTCTTCCCTCCTTTCATCAAGCCCTTCCAAGTCTTCATACCTCTCTGCCACGAAGACTCCCTTTTCCTTTTCCTTTTCCTGCATTTGCATAACTCTTAATGATAGAGTCATTATTTCTACTGGGCTCATTAACTCTGTCCCGTAGATTAGAGAAAAAGGAGAGAACCCCATGGCCGACTTTGATGAATTTCGATAAGCCCAAAGAGCATTCGGCAGATGCGTTGCCCATCCTCCTGTATATTCTTGGCTCACCTTACTGATGATTTTTATAAGGATCTTGTTTGTTGCCTCTGCTTGCCCGTTTCCTTGAGGGTAATAGGGCGATGAACGATGGTGCTTGACTTAGTAAAATTCCAGCATCTTCCTTACATCATTGTTGACAAAAGGTGTGCTATTGTCGCTGATAATCCTGTGGGGTACCCCGAACCTCACAATCATGTTCTCCTTGATGAAGTTTGCTACTACTCCTCCTCTTCCTATGGCTTTACGGAGTGGCACTGCCTCTACCCACTTTGTGAAGTATTCCGCAGCTACTAGGATCTATATGTAGCTACGCGATGGTGGGTTGATTGATCCGACCAGATCAAGCCCCCAAGTGTGAAAGGGTCATAGGATAACCATGCTGTGTAGACTCTGCGGGTGGGTGTGAATTAGGTTGGCCTGTACTTGACAGCCATGGCACCTTTTTACAAATTCTGATGTGTCCTTCTTCATGGTAGGCCAGTAGTAACCCATCTGTAGCAAGCATCTATATAACTTCTTCTTCCCTTGGTGTTCCCCACATTCTCCCACGTGCACCTAACTTATCATATCTTTCGCTTCATTGGGGCCCAGGCATCGTAATGGGTCTCCATTATACCCTTTCTTAAAAAAGACCCCGTTGTGTAAGAAGTAGCGTGTTCAACCTCTTAAGCTTGTACCGTTCACTGTGCTTTTGTGGCAAGATACCCTCTGCTAAGTACTGGGTGAATGGTCTTCTCCGGTCTTCACTGATGAACACAGCATAGCTCTCTTCCTTGTCTGCCACCAGCTAACAAGTCTCACATTGGACTTGGACTTGATTCGCGTCTTTTCCCATACTTGGCCAATAAAAGCCTGTCCTTTGAAGCCTGCAGTAGAGATTGATTTCTCCGCTGGATCCACAAGTCTTATCATGTACTTCTTTTAACTTTCTCTGGGCTTCTCTTTACCCCACGCATCTAGACAAGACCCCACCTGGCATCCTACTGTATAACTCTCCCTTTACCAGGGCGTAATCTCTTAGTACCTTTAATTCCACAGCTTTCCCTTCTTTCATCAAGGTCTCCTTTATGGGATTCCGCCAATCCTCTTCGCACTGCTCTTCTTGGAACCTTTCTTTCAATGCTTTGATGATAGACTTTTTCCTCTTGCTGACTTCTATTCTGGTGCTATCCCCTTCGAAGATTATTTGTGAGCCTAACGCGGCCAGCGCATCTGCGAACCGATTTTCGTTTCTTGGAGCATGCTCTATCTTAAAGGTTGAAAACTTCTTCTCCATCTTCTGGGCCATCGCCATGTATGGGGCTAGACTAGGTTCCTTTAAAGAGAAGCTCCCTTTAGTCTGGCAGACCACTAGGTTTGAGTCTCCTATTACTCTTAAGTGCTTGACTCCCATCTCGAGAGCCGTGGCCAACCCAGTTAGATAGGCTTCATATTCTTCTGTGTTGTTTGAACACGGGAATTCTAATTTAAATAATAATGCCATAGCCTCGTTCTCCTTATGACACAGAACTACTCCCACTCACCCTGATTGGGCGGTAGAAGACCCATCAAATTTCATTACCCACTGTTCTCCAACCTCTTCTGCCACAACTACTTCTCCTGGGACTTCATCATTTAGCTGGAATTCCTCTTCTCCTGGGAATTGTGCCAACAGATCCGCTATAGCCTGACTTTTTACCGCCTTGGGTGTTCCTGCCTTTAGATTGTATTGCGATATTTGTAATAACCACTGGGATATTCTACCAGAGAGAATTGGTTGTCATAATAAGGCTTTGATGTAATGGGACTTAGTCATCAGCCATACCTCGTAGGCCAAGAAATAATAACGTAAGCTTTGTGAGGCGTATACAATAGCCAAGCATGCCCTTTCCGCCCTTGGGTAACAAGTCTCAGCATCCTTCAGAGCACGGCTGATGTAATAAACCGGTTGCTCATTTCCATCCCCATCTTCTTAGGCAATCAATGCGCCCATGGCATACTAGTTGGTGGCTAAATACAGCAACAGTGGCTTCCTACGGATTGGGGCTTGCACAGTGGGGAGATTCATCATGATCTGCTGCAGCCTTTTGAAGACCGCCTGCTGTGCTTTTCCCCATTCAAAGCTTTGCCCCTTCTTGAGTAGCTTGCCGAAAGCGGAGGTAATGGATGCCAATCTACGGCTGTGGCTTTGGTCGGGTCCACGTCTATTCCTCTACTGTGGACCAGGAACCCCAAGAATTTTCCGAAGGATACCCCAAATACGCACTTGAGAGGGTTCATCCTCAGCTTGAAGGCCTTACACCTTTCGAACACCTTCCTTAATACCTGGGCATGTTCCTCTTGCCTTCTTGATTTCACCACTATGTCATCCACATAATCTTCTAATTCCTGGTGCATCATGTCGTAGAATATAGCCGTCATTGTCCATTGATAAGTTGCACATGCATTCTTTAACCAAAATGGCATTACTGTATAGTAGAAGTTGCCTATGGGTGTCTTGAAGGCAGTCTTCTGTGCATCCTTCAGCACCATTCTAATCTGATTGTACCCACTAAATCCGTCCATGAATGAGAACATGGCGCTTCCTACCGCAAAATCTATCAGTAGATATATTCGGCAAAGGGAATTCGTCTTTCGGGCAGACCCTGTTGAGACTTCTGAAATCTATGCAACATCTTATCTGCTCGTTCTTCTTCTTTACCGGCACTATGGTGGACAACCAGCGTGGATGTTGCATGGGTTTGATGAATCCTACGGCCAGCAACTTCTGTACTTCTTTAGTTATCTGTCCTTCTATCTCGGTGTGGAATATCCTAGCAGGCTGGGCCATTGGCTTGGCCTCTAGGTTCACATTCAGTGTATGCACTACTAGCCCAGGATCCAATCCGGGCATTTCACTATAGTTCCATGCAAAGACATCCCTGTATTCCTTTAATAGCAATATCATTTCTGACCTTTCTCTTTCTGACAACTTTGAGCTAATTGAGATGGGCATTGGTTCCTGTGAGTCGGACCCCAAGTAGACTTCCTCTAACTCTTTTTCTGCTACGACCTGTGTGTCCTTTTCTACCGCAAACTCCTCGTCTTTCTCTTCATTACTCTTCTCCTCCGATCCTTTTTGAGCTACGCAACACACCAGGCTTTTGTGATGTCACTCCTATTTGGCGCCTATTCGTGTTTCACTCGTAGGCCCCACCCACGTTTATAATTTGTGTACAATCCTGCCATTAGGGCCCCGGACCCTAACGTATTGTGGTACATCATCTAGCTCTGCAGTAGGTGCTTATTTTCTCTTCTTCTTCTGAGATAGTAATCTTCTCAGATCGGGCTCTGGGTCATCCCGAATATCCTCCCACCTAGGAACAAAGGTGCCTCGTGGTTTCGACACCAAACTTTCCTCAGATGGTGCCCACGATGGAAATAAACATGTTTGTATTGCATACAAAATATACACAGCAGAAAAATAACGGATCTACTTCATTTGCAATTGATAACATGTACTATGTAAGTTTCAGAATATAGAATCAAGAGAGTGTATCTTGGTACGGTGAATTTCAAAACCGAAGATCAGAAGTACTCGAGAACACTTTCAATCTTCACTCCAATTCTGCTTGATGCCTAAGATGTGTGGTCTCTCAATCAGTTATATGTATTTGTTCAAGGGAAAATGAGAAAGTGTCCAACACTCTCATACATATCATTTCATGAAGAGGTCTCTCACTTAAAATTCTGTATGTTTCTCCCTTAATAACTGATTATCTAATTGGACTAGCCCTTTGGGCTTTTTCAATTTGGCTTTAGTATGTTGCTTGGAGTGGGACCAAAAGGGAACAAATAAAACACTAGCTCCAATGGGCCTTGGACTTTTCTGTTAACTCTTGACAAGTCCAAAGTTACCATTAATTATATTTAATACCACTATATAAATATAATTGCACTCTAGGCCTTATTAATAAATTATATCCCAAGACTTTATTGTACATGCAACTCCTTCATAAAATATTCGTAGTAACACAAAGTCATAAATGTAGACTGTCACTTTATAGATTACTACATCTTAATCCTTGAGTACCTAGTTTAATCCTTAAAGTTATTCATCATATATTTATGAAATCCAATTTCATAAATATATACTTTAGTAATTAGGCCTAACATTCTGAATAACAAATCCATTAAACTTATCTCAAGGGAATATTTTGTATCTCCGTTAAGAGACTATGAATTCTCTCTTGAGAATATATATTCCATCAACACTAAATGTGGCTGCCCAACATACTGAGGTTTTGACCGTTACTTTAGATCTTACCCCTAATATATCAAAGCAACCTACACTTCATGATTAGGTCCATTATTCTCTCAGGATTAAGAGTTCATGCTAAATAGAAGTCGTGAGATTTATTATTCAATTGACAGTCGTTAGGAGAATAATAAATCTCACAGCGGTCCAATTCAATATGTCTTAACTCTTAAGACATATCAACATATCAACTAGAAGTCTCCACTTCCATGATCAAGATAAATCATCTTAGTTGATATGTTATAGTCTTCGCAAATGAAATGCCCAATTTCATCATCGACTATGAACTAAAATTCTGAGTTTACAAAGAACTTGTGATTTATATCTTCTGTGACTTTTCACATAAATCACATACTATGCATCTCATGGACTATATGATAATGTCTGAATATTCATGTTACCATTATTTTAGATAATAATAAAAAAACTTTACTAATTACAATATCAAGTCATACATAATGTCATACTTAATATCATACATGGCATCTTACAATAGGATTTAGAGGCACTAATCCTAACAATCTCCCACTTGCTCTAAAGACAATTGTGCACTAATCTAACTCTGATTTTCTCCAAATGTGATTCGAAGGTCCTTTGAGGCAAGGCTTTGGTAAAGGGATCTGCTAAATTATTTGCACTTTCAATCTTTGCTACCACTACATCTCCATGAGCAACAATGTCTTGAATGATGTGGTACTTTCTCTCAATATGCTTTCCTTTCTTGTGATTCCTTGGATCTTTGGATTGTGCAACCGCTCCACTATTGTCGCAAAACAATGTGATAGGAATTTGCTCCATTCTCACAACACCAAGATCAGAAAGGAATTTCTTGAGCCATACAGCTTCTTTTGTTGCTTCACAAGCAGCAACATATTCTGCTTCCATGGTGAAGTCTGCAATACAAGATTACTTAACACTCCTCTAACTTAAGGCTCCACCTCCCAAGGTGAACATACAACCTGAAGTAGACTTTTTGAAATCTAGACCTAATTGAAAGTCTGAATATATATAGCCAATTGGAATCAAATCCTCACACAAGTAAACAAGCATATAATCTCTCGTTCTCCATAGATACTTGAGAATATGCTTTACAGCTTGCCAATGTGTTAGTCCTAGATTTGATTGATATCTGCTGACAATGCCAATTGAATAACATATATCTGATCTAGTACAAAGCATGGCATACATGGGACTTCCTACTGCCGAAGCATAAGGAACTTGTCTCATCATATCATCTTCCTCTTGAGTCTTAGGCCTTTGGTCATCAGATAGAGGAACTCCATGTTTGAAAGGAAGCAATCCTTCCTTAGAGTTTTGCATACTAAACCGTTCTAGGACCTTATCTATATATCCAGCTTATGATAAGACTAACATCTTATTTTTGCGATCTCGCCATAACTTGATCCCTAAAATAAAGTTAGCCTCACCCAAGTCCTTCATATCAAATTGGCTTGACAACCAAACCTTTACTGATGACATGACCCCTACATCATTTCCAATGAGTAAAATATCATCAACATAAAGTACTAGGAACATTACTACTTTATCTTGATGTCTTTTGTACACACATGGTTCATCAAGATTTTGTTCAAAACCAAATGACTTGATTGCTTGATCAAATCTGATGTTCCATGACCTAGATGCTTGCTTAAGTCCATAAATGGACCTTTTCAACTTGCATACCATATGCTCTTGGTTCTTTACTATGAAACCATCCGGTTGCATCATATAGATTTCCTTTTCAAGATTGCCATTGAGAAATGCAGTCTTGACATCCATTTGCCAAATCTCATAATCATAATGAGCAGTAATGGATAAGAGAATTCTGATAGATTTAAGCATTGCTACTGGTGAAAAGGTTTCCTCATAATCAATATCTTCTTTTTTAGTATACCCTTTCACCACTAGCCTTGCTTTAAAGGTTTCAACATCCATCTATCCCTCTCTTCCTCTTGTAAACCCATTTGCAAGATCCTAAACTTGATTAAAATACATGGAATCTAATTCAGATTTCATAGCCTTGACCCAATGATGTGCATCTATATCATTCATTGCTTCTTCATAAGTGTAAGGATCAGTTTTGGCCTCCTCTGAGATAGCTTCATAAGTCTCTCCAAGACCTCTGAATCTTATATGTGGCCTAACATTCCTCCCACTACGACGAAGCACATGTGTACTAGACATCTCATCAGTAGTATCTTGTAGTGTATCTAATACAACCACACCATCCCTAGTTTCATACATTTGTTGTACATCTACAGGTTCATTCATTTCAACGAACACAACTCTGCTTCTAGGAGTATAATCATTCATATAGTCATTTTCCAAGAATTTGGCATTTGTACTAACAAATACTTTGTTATCTCTATGACTATAGAATAAACCTCCAATAGTTCCTTTTGGATACCCTACAAAGAAAACCACTTTTGTTTTAGACTGTAACTTGTCAGTCTTTCCTTTCAACACATGTGCTGGACAACCCTAAATATGAAGATGTCTCATACTAGGCTTACGCCCATTCCACAACTCTATAGGTGTTTTAGGAACAGACTTCGAAGGTATTAAATTCAGAAGATATATTATAGTATTTAAGGCATATCCCCAAAAAGAAAATTGGTAGAGTCAAATAACTCAACATATACCTAACCATATCTAAAAGAATCCTATTCCTTCTTTCCGCTACACCATTTTGTTGTGGAGTTCCAGGTGCAGTCAATTGGTATATAATCCCAATTTCAGTTTAGTAATCCTTGAAATTCCCAAGTAGGTATTCGCCACCACGATCAAATCGAATGGCCTTTATGCATTTACCCAATTGATTCTCAACTTTAGCCCTAAATTCTTTGAACTTATCAAAAGTTTCGGACTTCCGTTTCATTAGGTACATATAACCAAATCTAGAGTAATCATCAGTGAAAGTAATGAAATACTCATAGGCATCTCTTGCTTGGATTGACATAAGACCACATACATCTGAATGTACTAGTTCTAGTAAATCTTGTGCTCTTCTACCTTTTGCACTAAAAGGTCATTTGGTCATTTTGCTTTCTAAACAAGATTCACAAACTGGAAATCCATCAAAATATAATGGCTCTAAGAGACCATCTTTGATCAATCTTTGAATCCTATTTGAATTAATATGACCCAAACGCAAGTGCCAAAGATATGCATCACTAGTAGAAGGAAACTTTCTCTTTAATGATTTTACATGAGAGTCATTATCTAATTCAGAATTATATAATTCATGTTTATTAGGAGTTAAAAAAATAAAGACCATCCATAATATTGCCAGAACAGATAAACATTTTACCCTTCTTTATTACAACATTGTCCTTAAGGATGACACAATATCCATGTTTACCCAAATAAGTTGCAGAAATTAAATTCCTATGAATATTAGGTACATATAGACAGTCTTCCAATATTAAAACCCTAGACTCAAAACATAAATTAAAAACACAAACAGCTACGACTGGAATCCGGCTCCCATCAGCCAAAGTAAGAAACAATTCCCCTTCATTAAGCCTTCTGGTCTCCTGGAACCCCTGCAAAGAATTGCAGATATGATTAGTACAACCTGAATCCACACACCAGGAATCCATTGGATTTTGTACTAAACATATTTCAAGGAGGAATGAACTATTCATACCCTTATTATTGGCAGCCTTGAATTTTGGACAATTCCTCTTCCAATGTCCTTTCTCACCACAATGGAAACATTTTCCTTTAAGCTTCTTTCCTTTGTCAGCAACCCCTAAGACAATTTTTTTACCCTCTTGCTTGGTGAAGTCTTTCTTCTTCTTCTTCTTACCCTTGCCTTTCGACTTAGGTTGAGAAGTAGAAGCTTCACCCACATTGGCTTCAACACTAGAAGTACCAAGGATGCCTTTCGCCGCTACCAACTCATTCATCAATTCAGACAAAGAATAAATCTTTTTATTCATATTATAATTGAATCTGAATTCCTTGAATGATTCCAGTAGTGACTGGAGTATCATATCCACTTGGGATTCTCCATCAATATCGGCACCTAAAACCTTCAATGTATTCAGATTAGAGATCATTGTTAGACAATACTCTCTCACTGAACTACCTTCAGCCATTTTGGTATTATAAATTTGCCTCATGGTTTCTTGCCTTGCAGAACGGCCTTGCTCACCAAACATCTCCTTTAGACTTAACATGATGTCCGAAGCTAGTTCTACATCTTACATTTGATGTTGTAGAACATTTGAGATGGACGCTAGGATATAACACTTGGCTATTTCATTAAATTTCTACCAACGATCGTATCGCTGTTTTTCCTCAAGAGGAGCATCTAATGAAGGAAAGCTAGGACATGGTTTAGTAAGCACGTATTTGTGCTCTTCAGCTGTAAGAACTATGTCCAAATTTCTTTTCCAGTCAACATAATTGGATCCAGTAAGTTTGTTTTGATTAGGAATGGTAACAAGTGGGCTAAATGATGCCATGTTCAAATCTGAAAATAATAAACATGAACATTATAAGCAAACTGGACATTATCAATTTAGCATATAAACATATAGTATGGAATTTTAATAAAACCATAATGTAATATATGCAACGACAACTCAATCCCATATTCAATATCCCTCAGCATAGAGTGAACATTAAATACTATGATTGATTGAGAACTATTCACATTATTAGTGCTATCATGATAACTCATATCAAACACTAATAATATGTCGTAATACATTTGGCCTCTAAATAATAATAGTAAGAACTTAGCATAGAGGATACTATAATATGTAGTCTAGTGTATACCATTATCTAGAATCATGTGTAGCCACATTTCACCCCTTAACAGGCTCATTTTGTAGTACCATGATACAAAACATCCTCCGCATGGAATGCAAAGCTCGAAGCTAAGACAAGATTTTTTATCAAACCAGTATAAACCAAGAAATTCAATCTTGTAGGACCATGAAATAGATACTCTCTGCATGGAATGCTAAGCTCAAAGCAAAGACAAAGTATATATTTCACACTGCTATGAACTGACAATGGAGGCTGTGAGATCCAACCCTTGTATCTCTCTCCCACTAGATGTTTTAAATTAAAGGTTTTTTTTTTTAAATATGCATAAACTAATTACACACAGCCTTGCTTTTCATACATCTGAAAACACTTAGAAAAATCCTGAATTCCCAGTTTTCAATTGATCGAATGTGCCCCTCAATCGGTCGAAGAAATTAATAAATTCGTTCTTGACAATCTGCATGGCTCGATCGGTACTCGATCGCTTCTCAATCGATTGATTAGCAATCGGGTATCAATCGAATCAAGTAGATTGACCACTGTTTCACTCGATCGATCTAAAGTGATTTTCGACCGATCAAAATTCGTGAAACTCAAATTTCCAGAAATTTTCTAAGGCAGTTTTTAACAGTTTTTCATGAACAAATAACTAAATATGAACATGATTGACAGAGATTGATATCAAAAACGAATTCCATTGATGCTATAGCCTTAAAGTTCAATTTAATATACTTAAATTCAAATTTAAAGATCATAACATCAATATCAGTTTTATTTAAACCATAGTTTCAACAACCATGTAGAAAATCAAATGCATAATCTTCTAACAACATGCAACAATTATCTCTATTTCCAAAAACCACAAAACATGTTATACAAATTCGAAATTGAAGACCGCTCTCTAGTACCATTTGATGGAAATAAACATGTTTGTATTACATACAAAACATACGTAGCAGAAAAATAACGAATCTACTTCATTTGTAATTGATAACATGCACTATGTAAGTTTCAGAATATAGAATCAAGAGAGTGTACCTTGGTACAATGAATTTCAAAACCGAAGATCAGAAGTACACGGGAACACTTTCAATCTTCACTCCAATTCCACTTGATGCTCAAGATGTGTGGTCTCTCAATCAGTTATATGTGTTTGTTCTAGGGAGAATGAAAAAGTTTCTAGCACTCACATACATATCATTTCATGAAGAAGTCTTTCACTTAAAATTTTGTATGTTTCTCCCTTTATAATTGATTATCTAATTAAGCTAGCATTTTGGGCTTTTTCAATTGGGCTTTAATATGTGGCTTGGAGTGGGACCAAAAGGGAACAAATAAGACACTAGCTCTAATGGGCCTTAGGCTTTTCTGTCAACTCTTGACAAGTCCAACGTTACTATTAATTATATTTAATACCACTATATAAATATAATTGCACTCTAGGCCTTATTAATAAATTATATCCCAAGACTTTATTGTATATGCAACCCCTTCATAAAATATTCGTAGTAACACAAAGTCATAAATGTAGACTGTCACTTTATATATTACTACATCTTAATCCTTGAGTACCCGATTTAATCCTTAAAGCTATTCATCATATATTTATGAAATCCAATTTCATAAATATATACTTTAGTAACTAATTACTAAAGTAGTTAGGCCTAACATTCTGAATAACAAACCCATTAAACTTATCTCAAGGGAATGTTTTGTATCTCCGTTAAGAGACTATGAATTCCATCTTGAAAATATATGTTCCATCAACACTAAATGTGGCTGCCCAACATACTGAGGTTTTGACCATTACTTTAGATCTCACTCTTGATATTTCAAAGCAACCTACACTTCATGATCAGGATCATTATTTTCTCAGGATTAAGAGTTCATGCTAAATAGAAGTCGTGAGATTTATTATTCAATTGACAGTCGTTAGGAGAATAATAAATCTCACAGCGGTCCAATTCAATATGTCTTAACTCTTAAGACATATCAACATATCAACTAGAAGTCTCCACTTCCATGATCAAGACAAATCATTTTAGTTGATATGTTATAGTATTCGCAGATGAAATGCCCAATTTCATCATCGACTACGAACTAAAATTCTGAGTTTACAAAGAACTTGTGATTTATATCTTCTGTGACTTTTCACATAAATCACATACTATGCATCTCATGGACTATATGATAATGTCCGAATATTCATGTTACCATTATTTTAGATAATAATAAAACAACTTTATTAATTACAATATCAAGTCATACATAATATCATACTTAATATCATACATGGCATCTTACAATAGGATTTAAGAGCACTAATCCTAACAGCTCACTGGTCGTAAAACATGGTTTCTATTAAATGGGCTTTCACCTGCTCAAATGGTGATGGGTTTGCTGCTATGCATATCATCCTGCCATTCAGCCTTCCTTTCAGGCATTGGTGGTAGGTGGACGGGACTAGTCGGTGTTTATACAACCATGGCCTTCCCAACAGCACGTGGTATGAGACCTCAGTCTTTACTACGTGAAACCGGGCTAAAGAGGCTATAGGGCCCACTTTTAACCATAGTTGAATGTGACCTACAGTATATTCACCGCTTTCCCCGAACCCAATTACTTCCATTGGGCACCCTTGAATTCTTCTTTCTGAAATTCCTGCTGCCTGCAGAGTGCTTAATGGAAAGAGGTTTACCGAAGCACCTGTATCTACTAAGGCTCTCTTGATGGGAATATGATTTATGGATGCGGCCAAGTAAAGGGGTCTCCCGTGGTTGGAACACCCCACCTCCATATCCTCATCACTAAAAGTGATTTCACTTGATTCTTGTAAAAAAATCCTTGTCATCTGTGACCTCTGCTGATAAACATTCTACTCCCGCCCCAAAGGTGATGCTTATCAGGGCCTCCGGGGCTATCTTTCACTCTTTCGCTGCAAGACCTAGTTGGTTAAATAGATTTTTGAATTTGGAGCTCTTCTGTAGGGTGGTGATTGCTACGATTGGCAAGGCTGGATTCTCCTTCTCATCCTCCCCTGGATCCGCACAGATCACTACCGCTGCTACACCTTTCCCTTTGTGGTTTGGGAGTGGATTTCTTTGAACTTCCTATTGTGACAACTCCAGGGTCCCCTCTTTGATCCTGCGGTGTATTAGTCTGCGAAGCCCCCAGCATTCTGCGGTAGGATGTTGCACGTAGTTGTGCAATCAGCAGAAGCGAAGGTCCCTCTGCTTTTCTTCCGTGGGCTCCCTAGAGACTTGATTGGGCTTAAAGACTCCGTCTGTTATCCACCTATCCAGGAGTACATCTAGCTCCTTTGGAGTGCATGGTATTGGTGGAGGATTATCATGCTCCTTCCCATCAATTTTTCTTTTTCTCTCGCTTGCGGAGGCTGTCATAGCTTGTGGGGCATTTCTTTTGTCAAGACCCGGCCTTAGCGATTGAGCGGTCTTCCTGTCCTTCCGTAACAGTTGCGAAAACTGGAAGATTTCCAAGTTTTCCAAAACAACTTGGTACTCCCTAATCATGTTCGTCATACACATCTCCACCAATGTCTTTTCCTCACAGTGGTCGTAGCAATCGAGTGCTATGTCTCTGAACCTCTTGACATACTCCATTAAATCTTCACCGTTTCTTTGCTTGGTAGCTTGCAAGGTCGCGAGCGTCACCGTTTCTTCTCTGTGTAAGTACTTAGTGTAGAACACATCCACCATGTCATCCCAGGTTGGGATTGATCATGGCTTTAAACCAATGTACCAGGTATAGGCACGATCACATAATAACTTAGAAAATTCCCACAGGCATAAGTCCTCGTCTGCCGCATAAGGACCAAGAGTATCAATAAACTTACTGACATGCTCAATAGCGCTTCCCTTCTTACCATCATACTGTGCGAAGGCTCGCGGCTCATACCTCTCGAGGTATGGTTTGCTGAGCACCCTTAATGGGTAAGGACCTTCATGCATAGAACCTTTCCTTTGGTGCTCTGGCTCTTTTCTGCTCTAGGAAAGCAGCCACCTCTGCCATGGTGATGTAATGTTGCCCCGCATCTTGCAGAGCAACCCCTAACCGATGTCTCATCTTTGTCCGCCACACGCTCTGGGTCATACTGGCTCCCCTTCTCCTTCGTCTTATCCGTCTTCAACTGACGGATTTCCTCCATCATCTGCTATTGTGAATGTTGTAGTGCCTGCAGTACTTCAACAAAAGTTTTGGCATTGTCATTGGGATTCCTTGTCTGCGGTTGGGGTTCAGCCCCCATTCCAATAGTACCTTCTGCCTGGTTAGGCTGATGCTGGCGAGGCGTTGTTGGCCTAGACTCTACCTTGAAAGGCACGGCACTCACGTTACACATCATTCTAGATTTTGGTGGCATTTGCTTGTGAGGATCTCTGTCCCTGTTTATTTCCCAACTCCCTAATGAAGTCGCTAATTTAAATATGGTGGGCCTTTTCATGTAGTTTTAGGCTGAACTACTTCCTGTCATGCCAGGCCCAAAGTATTCTGGATCAGGGAGTTGGGACCGGTCCAATTGCAACCCACCTTGATCCGGCTTGTGCGCAAACCACACCCCGCTTTACCGCGAATTAGATTATATGCCCGTGGCAGGTAGAGCTATTTAAAATTATTACAGCAGACAGATATAACAGAGATGATAATAAGATTCGTTCACTTATATAGACAAGAGTATATAATGAATCATTGCAAGAAATACATATTTTAGTGAGACGGCAACGGAAATGAATACGGGGGAAATAGTAGTAAGCTTGTTAAATCAAAATGAATATTAGTCTGCCGTGGTATATTACAGGGTCTAAGCCAAGAAGGAGAACGTTTCCTCAATGCGAGTAATCTTTCCAGGGGAGAAATTAATTGCTTTGAGGGAGCGGTCCTAAATGACCTGTGCCCAGGGAGGTCCTTTTACTGATGGCAGAGAACATGGGTTTGAGAGGGAGAGAGGGAATCAACCTATTTGGTGCATGTCTGCCACTCTGTTCTCTCTATTTTCTCTCCTTCTCTCTGTTCTCTAGTTCTTTCTTTCTTCGTTTTCTTTTTCTTAGTTATTGTTAACCTCTCTGTTTAGGCCACCATTGCTGTTCTTCCGTTTCGTGCACAATGAATGTCCTTATATAATGCCTGTCACGGCTGGCTTTTACCATTTTAGCCTTTAATCGTCTTTGTCTGGTACATGTGTCCTTGCCGACCATTACCGATTGGTCAGGTACCTAGCCAGCACCACTCCACATCACTAGGCGAAGACGTACTATTTTGTTTGTTTGCTTGCCGTGGCATTCTTATCTGCCACGACATGGGCGCTCTTTCTCTCTCTTTCCGTTCCTCATGGCATGCACCTAGTGCTTTCAACTTAGCCTTACTTCTTTTAGGTGACATATCATCCCAGCAGGACACTTCCTCCAAAAGAGTCTGAGCAAGAACCTCAAAATAGGTTTTTCCCTATTCCCACCGCCAGACCATGCCCTCTTACCTCTGATCCATAACCCACCACTTCTTGTATTGGCTGGGTACAGGCTGGTGGTGTCTAGGCCTTGCGCATGCCTCACTTCCATGTTTGTCCAAAAATCTGTCTATTGCTCATGCATTCGCCACGGTCTGAAGGTCCGTCTGCCCATTCTGCCGTTCGTTCCTAACTTCTTATGGCGTGGGCTGTTTTTTCTAACTTCGCATTCTTTATGGCTTTCTTGGGACTAGACTTTGCCCGATTGTGGGCTTCATCTCATTTACGTCTTTCCGTGTTTTACCTTTGAGGCTTCGCTGTTATCTCCTGCCACACTATTCCACCATTCCTGCAATGATGTTATTTGACCCAGGGCCACTGGGCTTGCTATTTGTTTCATTTCTGACAGCCCAATAAGCCCAATTAGGCTTTTTCATCACATCGTTTGCGGGCTCCCATGTCCCGTCTACTTCCTTTTGGGCGGCCTTGGCCCATTTACTTTCTTCGGGCGTCCTCGGCCCTTGCTAGTTCCATGCTTCCCATGGGCTTTTACCAATTTATTGGGCTTTCTCAACCCAACTACTCCCTACTTCATCCTTGGGGCTTATAGATCCTCTATTGCCCCTTACTTTCTTTACTTATATTACTTTGGGCCTGCCGTGGCAGGCGTGACCCATTCTCACTTTTTCTACATCCATTCCGCCGATGGGTTTGCTATTTTTCTCTTTCCGGGCCCTTTTAGACCCATTTACCCCCCTCAAGGTCCATTTGTTTGCTTTACGAACCTATAATCCATTATTCCTGCCGCTTGGGCTTAATGGCTTTTCTATCCATTTTCTAACTTTTTTCTGCATGTGTTGCTAGGCTTCTCTTTTCTGCTGGGCTCCCAAAGATAAGCATCAACAAATACAAAAAAACAAGATATAGAGTATATACTTCTTTACTTAGAGAATACATATTATATATTACAATGTAATCACATTATTGTGAAATAAATTTGAAACTATTACTTATAAGTCTGAACTACTATTCTTACTTTTTTGCTTAACAAAAAAAAATGTTAAATTTTCCCGCATATCGCATGGGTATGCGAGACTGCTGATATGTATGTAAAACTCCCCCTCTTAGAGACTGGAACCTCAGTCCTTACCCTCTCCACCCTACAAGTACCCCACACTCCACAAATACCTATACTTATGGAGTGACCATTGCGCCAAGAGTGCGCGGTGGTCAAATAAACTCTATTAAACGATTGGGTTACTAACCATGTGATAATTACCCCTCTCTTTGAGTAAGAGTTTTTTGGTGTTAGAAATGGTGGCTACCGCGTGATAATTATCCCCCTCTCTCTCTCTCTCTCTCTCTTTGAATAAGAGTTATTTGGTGTGAGAAATGGTGGCTAGTTACAAGCATGTTCTGCTAAAATTAAGGCAGCATTGTTGCATACTTTATCCACAACATCTAAAACTAGAAGCAGCGGTATGTTTTCACTTCATTGAAAACATGATTGCAGTTGACGTTTTGGTAGGAATTTGTAAGAAAGTACAAGAGACTGAGAAATTTGCCAATCACTTAGCCCCATATAAACTTTAAAACATTTTATTCATATACAAGGATTGCAAGTCAATTCAACTCAATAAGTGAGGCTAATGTACAACAAAAACCAGAAATAATCAACGCCAAATCAAATGTTTGGGTGGATATAGGTTTCACACTATTGTGTTTATGAATCTGAGTCAGGAATTAATGTGAGCCCCATGTTGCCCAGTTGGCTTCACTTCCAACACGTGGCATGCTGTGGATCCTTGATTGGTTATCAACCTTAAAATTGGCCCCACACATGACCCCCTCGCTATCAATCCTAGGCATTGCCTTCATTTTCAATTTTGGATGCTCAAAGCTCATCAACCCATTCTGACTGTGGAACATGCTCCCTGCAATTGCATTCACCAAACCTTAGCTTTAGATTGCTTTCAATGCAATTATATAGTATTTAGGCAATGAAATTCAAAGAGAAATCGATAGCCACACGATCATACTTTTAGGGTCTTAAAAAACTCTGGAGGCCATGGAAATTTTGAGATCAATTAGAATGTACCAATGAATATATTGAATGTGACAATAAACACCCTTTACATACCAGTAGGGAATGGTGCATATGATTTAGCACAGCTTGCTTTTATGACATCTAAGTTGTCAGAAATCACCACAGAACCATCAGCTGCAATACCCCAGAAGAGCCTAATTTCTTCATTTGCACCCTACACAAAACAAATTAACAAAAACCATAAGCAAATGAATTCAGAACTAAAATTTTACATATGTTTACTTTTAGAGTTTGTAGAAGATTTTTACCAGTGCAGCAAAGACTGTTCTGGCCTTGTTATCATAGACAACAAATCCAAAGCTTCCATCCAAATCTTTGAGGACTTGATCTGCAGGATATGGGCCCCTGTCACGGAGGGTCCTATATGCCTCAATCACAAACATGGCCTCATTTGTGCCCTTTGATAAGCCATACTGCCTGATGAGGCTGCTTAGATTGTTTAGGCTCCCCAGGAAAATGCAGTATATGTCATCTATACCACAGAACAACCTGCAATATTCAATTAATTAAATTATTATATCAGTCACAAATAAAATTAATATGTATTATACAAATTTTTTTCCCCAAAAAAAGGCTTATCTAACTAATGGAGTCTTGTAACTCAATGATACTGTTTGATTCTCACATAAATGAGAAGTTGAAAGTGGAAATAAAAAGACAAGCCCTTGAAGTCAATTGACCAAAACTGCATGACCCATTAACAGAAACACTCATATCACAAATATGAGAGAGAGGGTACCTCTGATGAATGGAATATGTTTTCTCTGGTGGAATATATGCCAAAGACATTGCATCTGCAAAGCCGATTGAGAAGGCATTACTAGAATGAGAAATGAAGTGGTTCAAAATCTCTTTTGGAAGCTTAGGCTTCAAAGAAGAATTCAATGAGGCCGGGCTATTCAGTTCCTGAGGAGGTTGCACCAATTCTTTGTTGAATATTCCCAACATCTTTCTTACTTTATTTTTCTCCTTTCCTGCTATGCTTTCAAAATATAATTGCCCTCAAAACACACAAAGAGATCTAAACCAAAAATATAATATAACCAGCAAACAGACTTGGAAGTAGTAATAGATTAACAGAGATAGAGTAGTGATGAAGAAAACTTGGTCGTGCATACACTCTATATATAGTCAGAGAGACAGAAAGAGCGTGCGTGGCAACGTTATCCAAACCACGTAGATCAAGGCTGGGAAGATACCAAACCTGTTTTTATTAATTAATTGATAAAAGTGATATTTTACTGTTCTCCACGATGTGTCATCTTAAATATTTATAAATAAGATCGAAAGTTATTATGTTAACAGTATTGTTGACTTTTTAAAATTAATTATTAATGTCCTATAAACCAATTTACAATGCTGAGACATGTTTCCAAAATATTTTTTTTTTTTTTTAAATTACAAGAAAACATGTTAATTATTATTACGGTAGGGAACAGTTAACCGAAAAAGTAAGGACTAATTTTGACTGTTAATTTATTTTCCAGAGATAGTACGCAGTACAACAGATAGAATAGATGGCAAAAAAAATTTTTTTTTTTTTTATGGGAGATAAAATTAATTAGTTTTAAAGATAGGAGAGAGAATAGTGAATTGCTCTAAAGATAAACATAAAGATAAAAGAATTTTTATCTTTCCCTAAAATTTAGAGATAGATTAATTAGATTGATTGGGTTTGTTTAGGTTAGTATACTATCCTATCCTTACTGGTCATAGCATAGGAGATAGCAATAGAATAGAATGAAAGAATCCAGTACTAGTTAAAAGGGGTTTTGATTCCGATTTGTTTGTCTTAAATCTTAATGCTCTTTATCCAAAACGATTAATTGAAAAGTGACGGTGACAGTGATCCGAGTCAGCGAAATCATTGGTGTCGGTGACTTCTCTCTCTCATCTCGTACTTCTGACGTGTCCATGTGGATACGTCAATCTTCTTTTATGTTTGAAATAGAAAGTACCCAAGTGGATATGCCCATGTCAATTTGGCCATTCCCAGGCAGTGGCAGAGCCTAGATTGCTTATTTGGTCATGTCAATCTTCTTCTTCTTTTTCTATTATGGGCTTCTACGGTTTAAAAGAAGTGCTCTTATAATATGAATTTCATCATGTATCAATATCAATATTAATATCAATAAGACGTATATGTGTATATATGATAATAAAAGTAATACGCGTGTATCAACGTATATATTGATACTTCCTTAGTTCAGGTATTTAAACCATACTTTCTTATAACTTTTTGGATATACATCATTGTCAGTTTCTTTAAAACTATCTCTCATCTCTCCATATATGCTTGTTAAAAATACTAAATATTCTAAAAATAAAAAAAAATAAATCAATTGATTTGAGTCTTAAAAAAAAAAAAAAAAAAAAAAAAACAAATTCAATTTGGTTGACTGCAAAACATGTGCAACAACCTTAAAAGTGACATTTTGCCGTATAGGTCTTGTTAATAGTGTTTTGTGCGTTAGAATTTTATAACGTAATCAAGTCATCTTTAGTTTAAAATCTATATTTTTATTAGATTTTGTTAATTTTCAATATAAGTGGGATCTTTTAGAAGCCTCCTTAACAAGTGTACAAGAGTACTCGTTAAACAAAGCTTCTTATAAAATATGCATAATAAAGATTCAAGTATTGTTTCAATAAAATAATCAAGCAAAAAAACCGGTACAATTATACAGTATTTCCCTTATTTCTTGTTGATACTTGATAGCCCTTATTAGCCAAAATGTCAGCACATTTATATATATTTAATAGTTGCCTACCATTATCTTACTTGGAATCAAATACAAGAGTTAAGATCAAAGGTAGGGTTCTGCAAAAAAAATCATTTGACCCGCCAACCCGCACGACCCAATCTGTGCGGGTCCATTAAGTGAGATGAGTCGGGTTGAGATGTTTCTCGCCCATCATAACCTGACCCGCTAGCTTATATTATATTGTAAAACTCTATCTCACTTATTCATTCACTTCGTTACTCTCATCTCTTTCTCTATCCTTTTATTTAATTATTTTTTTCACCTTTCTCTTCTCTAATAAAATTCAATTGCTCTTTCTAAGATTTTGTTATTTGATCTTACTATATGTACAACTCTAATTTCATATTTTAAAACTTTTTTTAGAGTGAAAAATTTTAGTCATTCTAATAAAAAGTAATGTAATATTCATAATTATTATTAATAAAAATTATAATTTTATTTCTTTTTTTATTTAAGGAGGCAAACAATTATTCAATTTATTTGAAATAAATTTAGTCAAATTGAATTTGACAACCCTCCCAACCTACTCAACCTGTCAGGTTGAAACCACTAAGATTTTCAACCGATCTGGTGAATTTAGAGATTGGTGGATTGGTGGTGGATTGGAATTTTCCCAACCTACCATTAACTAGCTGGTTAAAAATATTGGCCTCTGCCCACTCAACCCAACCCGTACACACCCCTAATCAAAGGTGGGATGTGCTTGGTAGTGGATAGGTATTTTGTAACAAGAAATAATTCAAATTTCAACTAACGCTCCATTTTTTTTTTTTTTTTGACATTAATGAATCATTATCTCATTTTTTTTCCTATGTTTGGTTGCATCCTTATAAAGGAAATAGAGTTTGTTTTCAATAATTTCAATATTGTCTCTTAACTTTCTTTATTTAGCATGGCATGAGATAGCGTTGTTTTCTAGAATTTTGTTTTTTATATACAAGATAGAAATTCTACTCTAATCTAATCTAAGTGCATATGTGTGTGAAACTCCCTCCTGAAAACTTAAACCCTAGCCCTTACCCCCCCCCCCCAACCCACAAGAACTTTGTACTTGTGGAGTGACCATCACATCAAAAATTTTAAAGGAAAACAATCTTTTAAAAATAAGTTATATTTTTAATAGGATATTTTTGTTTACCAAAAATAGTTTTCCTTTGACATATTTATTCTAATACTACCAAATACAAGAAAATGCAAAAAACAAAATATATATATATATATATGTATATATATCTACACAAAAGATTTTCTATCAAAACAAACGAAACATAATATTCTCTTAATCCCCTAAGGACTTATAATTCTGTAATCACATTATTAGTCCACCATATTGTGAGAGGAAATTTTAGAACCCATGTACCATTTTGTTCCTAATGAGACCACCTGCACCAATAGGTCCCAAATTGCCCATTAAGAAACCATCTTCTTTAATTTACTTGTTTTGGACAGAGGGGAATAGTGTTTGATGAGGTAGAATATCAGTAGGTCATATGCTCTAAACAAAATGGTAAATCAACCATCTAAAAAGAGAAAAAGGGACAATCGGAGTGCACTGGTATGGTGTTGGCCAAGGACCCTCCAACGATTAAGTCAGTGTTTCTCTCAAGAACTGAAGTATAAAAAGTGGAAGACTCGTTGTGCATACCTTTGCTTTGTGAGGTCTAGTCTTTTACATAGAGAACTTGGAGTAGGTCTACTTGTTAGGTGCCACTACCATCATAGGAAATGTGTGGACTCACTAGACAGAGTGGAGCAAATTTTGGGGAATTCACCCCACGTCGAAATAGTTAATCATGGGGTAACTGACTTCTTAGTTGATGGGACTACTCAGAATTTGCCAAGTGTTTATCTTTCGTCAATGAACTCTTTCCTTAGACAATTTTGTTTTCCTTAGGTGAGCTTATCTTATCTCTTGGATCCTTCTTCTTTATTCTCTCTTGGACGACTCCTATGGACAATGACTCCTTTTTTGGTATGCGTACGCACCCCTGAACCCAAATTTGACAAAAATCTTATTTTTATTGTTTTAATTATTTTTCACATGTTATTTGATTCTGTTTGGCTCTATTTAGTTAATTAATTGTGTTTAATTATTTTCCATGTTTGTTTTAGAATTTTTCCATGTTTGGTTTATTGTGATTATTTTTCTTTTGTGTTTATTTAATTGTTATCTTTACCTTTTTAGTATATGTTTGATTGTGGTTTTAATGTATTTCCTTTTCAATTATTGTGTGATCTTTAACATGTTGCGTGTGTACTTTTAATTAAGTGCATGATGTAAGTTTAGTTTAAGAATTATGGCTCTCTTAATAACTTCTTTATTTAAACACGGTCTAGCAACACATAATGGAGGTCAGCCCAAAAGCCGGGGGGTCTTGTGTGCCTAATATCTTCCCAAGCCGTACCCAAACTCTGGACCCATAATCTGGTATGCGAACATATGTAAGTAGCCCAAAAGGCCCAATTTGGTTCCTAGACCTAAACCAGGTGAAGATTCACCCTCCACCCAGTCCACTCTAGGTTGAGGTGTACTTCCCATGATGATACCACTCGTCACGGGTGCTTGCGCCCACAGTGACGATTCCGGTAGAGATAGAGAAGACTTTTTTTTTTTAAGAGTGAGTTTTTCTATAAATATTTTTTTCTAAAAAATAAAATTGAATTTTAAAGAAAGAGTTTCTTTCAAAAAAAATTCATAAAAAAAAAAAAAAAAAAACTCATTTGAGTTTCTTTTTAGAAATAAATTTTTTTTCAAAAGTTAGCCCATTCTAGTAGTCCGCGTTGTTTGATGTTTTGAGTCTTTCCTTATCGTGTCTTGGGCTTTAGGCCCATCCTTTTTCTTGTCTTAGGCCTTAGGTCTATCCGTTGTCTTGTCTTGGACTTAGGCACATCCTTTGTCTTGTCTTGGACTTAAGCACATCTCTGTCTTGTCTTGGGCCATAGGGCTATCCTTGTTTTGTCTAGAGGCATTAAGCCCACCTTTGTGTCGTCTTGGGCCTTAAGCCTATCATTTGCTGTGTCTGGGGCTTAGGCCCATCCGTGTCTTGTCTTTGTCTTGTCTTGGGGCCTTAGGCCCATCCTTGGTTTTGTCTAGGCAAAGCTTTCCTTGTTTTTGTTTTAAGGCCTTAGGCTAATGTCGTGTTATCTAGAGTTGTTACCTTATCTTGTCCTTTGTTCAGGTCTTAGGGCCACTCTTATTTGTCTAGGGCATTAAGACCATGTCTTGGCAAGGTTTATCACATTTTACTTTCTTCATTGTTGTGTCTTCAAGTTTCGTCCTTTTGGGTTTCATCTTTCTTGGGTCTTGTCTAAAATTTTTCTTTTCATTTTAGGGGCATGGTTAAGTGGGAATTAAAAGTAAAATTTATTTTTGGTGATCTTCATGAAATGTCTCTTATAAAGATAAATCTCTTGTAGGTGACCCACCGTTGCTCCTAAAAAGAATCTTGCACAACCTTCTTCGTCTCAAACATCTGATAATCGACTCATAAGAACTAATCTTACTTCTATTGACCAAATGCCATTAAGTGACCAAGATATGTTGAAGAAGATGGAAGAAATGATGACACAAATGACTGCTCCTACCATTGAAAGACTTCACCATCTTGAGAAAGCTCAAGGAAAGAAAAAGAATCCAGTTGAAGAACTACAAGATGATGACTCTGATGATGCACGAAAATCAGTAGGCTGAATGCTCCAAGATACGACGACAGTTTGATGACCTGAAGAGAAAAAAAGACTATAAAGGGTGACTAGGGTGAACCAGCCAAGGGCCCTCCGAAGGTTAAGTCAGTTTCTCTCTAGAACACAAGCACAGTGAATCAGTGAATAGTAAAAATGCACCCTGGGATGATGGAGTCAAATCCTTTTTATAGAGAGTTTTTAGTGGGTCTACTTGTTCGGATCCACTACCATCATGGGATATGTGTATAGTTAGTGGATAAAATAAAGCAGATTTTAGGGAATCCTCCCCCATGTTCTAGAATGATAGATCGTGGTTCGATCGCTTGGTGTTTGTAGAAAAATCCTTCAAAATTTGCTAAGTGTTATTTGGTCATCCATGCCTCTGAGTGACATGGACGACCAAGTTACTTTGGACGGTCATGATGTTTGTGGACGAATCCTATTCACAATCCGTGGTACTTTTTATCAGGCTCCCTTTCTTGTGAACTAGTCTGGACATAGCTTGGTCATGGATGACCATCATGGACGAATGGAACTTGGTTTAAATCAGTTGCCCCTTTGTCCTTACGTCATCCATACCACTGTTGAAAATTTTGTCATTATTATTATTATTATTATTATTATTATTATTATTATTATTATTATTATTATTATTATTATTTTACACGTGGCAATTTTTCAGTGGTTGATAAGTTTTCCACAAGGCATCTTAGGGTGGCTTAGGATCTGACGTCCTGGATGTCGACACATGGCTTAATCCTAGTGGACTACACATCGCGTCGTTTTTTTCTTCAAAAAAGCTGCCACATGGTGCTTCCTGGTTGGTTCGTGCTGCTTCAGTGTCCCACCCTATTACCTATAAATAGGTCAATACCTCTCCTACCCTCTCACTTTTCTCATAATTTCTCTCCTGACCTTCTTGTCTCAGTTCACTCTTCCCGCTTCATCTAGGAGTCCTCTTCCATCCTTAGTCCTCTTCATCTAGCATTAGGTATTCTCTTCTCTTCGTTTGTAGGTTTTCTCCTTTAGAATTCTTTACAAATGGCTGAGGTCGTAGTGTCTTCATCTAGCGATAAAGATGAGAGGGAGATAGACGAGTATCATGACTAGACTAGTAGTAGTGGTAGTAGTAGTGATTCCATGGACGAGTATTACTAGTCTGGAGTCCCTAGAGTTGCCCTAGAGGTCCTTCAGGAAGAGATGAGGGAAGGCAACTTCTAGGTCGTCTACTGGCCCGTCCACTAGTGTTCAACTGTCCACTTCTTCCCTTAATGAAGAGGAGGACATTTTGTATTGTTGTGCCATGGACATACCGTCCAAAATAGATGAGAAGAGGCTTTATATGCTTAGGGGTAAATACCAAATCCCTGACAAGGTTAATCCCCGTCTTGCTGCCCCTTGTGAATGGTGTTGTACCCTAAATTTTGGGGTTGGTATATATGAAGCCTACCTATTAGGGGGTCTTAGGTTGCCTTTGAACGCCTTTGCTAGGGTGCTCCTCCAAAGGTTAGGTATAAGGCCAAACCAGCGTAATCCTAATGCATGGAGAACCATAGTGTCCATGCAAGTGTTGTGGAGAGAAGTCTTCGGTGGGAATCGTCCTCTTACTATGGACGAGTTCTTATACTGTTATAAACCCTCTAAGATAAGCCAATCATTATGTTTCTAACAATTTTTACCTAGGGGTTCCAGTTGTATGCTAATAAGGCCCCTCCCCTCATCTGATTGGCTTTGGAAGACAGAGCTTTACTTCGTCTCTAGGTGATGGGCAAGGTACCCTATTAAGGTAGGCAAGGAAAAATTGTATTGATATGGGTCATCTACGTTCTAAGGGTATGTTACTTTCTTTAGCTCCTCTTACTTATTCCATCACATTTATCTAACTCTGTTTTCTTTTTCTTTTCAACTATGAAATGTCCTTCCCTGGCCAACTTCTACCTAAACCGCGTCCAACAAGTGCGTTCCTTTGAACCTTCTATTCCCTAGTGACGCTTCATTGTATAGCAACTCGAGGACTTGGACCTGAACCTACAAAGGAGGCTTTAGCTCACGAGCTTACTACCCGTCGTCGTAAGTCATATACACTTTTTTTTTTTTACTCGTCTCAAATTTTGATGATCCTTTTCTTCTTTCTTGTAGGAATAGAAACCATGAAGGAGAACAAAGGGAAAGGCCTTGCTATTGGTGATAAGGTCATACAAATGAGGGATGATATCCCTATTCAGACTTATCCACCTATTCCGTCTGCGTTAAAGCTCATCCCTCTAGTCTCGTTGGAAAAGAGGAAGACTATGTCTAAGAAGCTTGACAAGAGTAACCTTCCTAGCCGTTGAGGTAACAAGAGGCCAAGAGTAGACTCCTCGACGCCATCCAAGACTCTTGTCGTCGTTCTTTACCCTATTGCTCCTCCTGCTTCTGTTCAACCACCTATGGTCCTTAAGGTTGACACTCCCATCCCTTGTCCTAATGCAGAGTCGTCTAGCTCCTCTTTTAAAGCCCTTCCTCCTAAAGACGGTCCCATGACCCTTCTAAGGAGTGAGAACTTGGCTTGGAGTAGGTTCAAGCAAGTGGTGAGGAACGAGGACATCTCCATATGCTACGATATGTTAGTCAAGGAATTTGAACATTCCATGATCCATGATCTTTTCAAAGTAACTTGTCTCCATAGCAAATTGCATACTTTGACTTTAAGTCGCCTTTTACAGATTTTTTTTTTTTTTTTTTACTGCAGGTTATGTCCAAGTTCATGGCAGCATACTGGCAAGCCACAGAGTTGGATAATGAGAGGATCAGAATGGAGACGAAGATTAGGGACATGGAGAAGGAGGCAAGTCATAAGGCTGGGGAGAGAGTGAAGTTGGAGGATGAGGTGAAGGACTTGAAGAATCCCGTCAAGGAGTTAAAGGTGGATATCGTCGAGAAGGAGACTCGTCTAAACCATCTCCAAAAGCAAAATGAAGAGTTCAACTCCTCTTTAAGCAAGGCTAAGGACGAGGCCATTAAAGAATTCAAAATGTCCAGCGAGTTTACTAATCTCCTGGACAAGAATTATGTTGTAAGCTTTAAGGACTTCTGTCTGGATGCCATTGAAGCTTTCCCTATGGTGGACTTTAATTCTATCAAGCTCCCCATTGCAGCTGAGAGTTCATTGCTCCAGGCCAGCTTAGAGGACGTGGACATTGAAGACAATGCCTCTACTCCTCTTCCAACAAAGGACGGTTCAAAGTCTGGGGATGTTGTCCCCAATGGTTTATCCAAATAGTTTTACTTTGTAAGCAAAAATTATTTTCATTTGTATTGCTG
Organism: Lithocarpus polystachyus; assembly: GCA_033629205.1. Lineage (NCBI taxonomy): Eukaryota > Viridiplantae > Streptophyta > Magnoliopsida > Fagales > Fagaceae > Lithocarpus > Lithocarpus polystachyus. The sequence continues at coordinate 51,712,725 of CM066166.1, forward strand.
GGGGTCCGTTGTTTTGGACCATTTTTAAATTTCTCTAAGTACATTCACTTCGTCCGTGTTTAAGGATGGAAGTTTCATACACTTGCCTTTTAGGCTTATTACTCTTAAGGGTTTTTGGACGATGGTTGTCTACCCTTTTCTGACCAAGTTTGTTTTTAAATACATTCTTGTCCGCGTTTGGATGTTTACTTTTATTTCTTTTTGTTGCCAGCTTTAATGTTTAAGTGTTCTCTTGTCCATGGTTTGGACTTCACCTTTTTAGGGATTTTGAAATGTTTAAGTGTTTTCTCGTCCATTGTTTAGACTGCACTTATTGCATGCTTTACTTTGTTTATTTATTTCTCATTGACGAGTATGTGTGGGAGGTGCTTATTCTTTCCTCCTTTACTTTTTATTACCTTAAGGTTTTGTTTCACCGTTTGGTGCTTTGCCGTCAATGATTGTCGTCTAAGGACGGCTACTGACGATACGTCTCTACGTCTAAAGATTTTATTCGTCTATGGTTTTTAGCCTTTCTTGTGGACTTTACTTTCATAACAAATTAAAAACACTTAGTAAAAAATTCAAACTGCTTTATATACAAACCAGGAACTTTGTACATAACATAATGACGTCCACAAACATTGCACATGCCAATCGCTAGTGCTTTTTAGGGAATTCAAAAACTAGAAAACATAAAATGCTGCTAGACAACATAAGTGCTGAAAGATAACATAGATAGACGACTTGTGGGAACCAATAGTCTGTGGGTTTTAGGTCGTCCATGCTGACCTTCTCAACGAGTCTTTACTGATAATACTTCCTTAAATGTTCCACGTTCCATGGATACTCTAGCCTTCATCCATCCAAGGCTTCCAGATAGTACAATCCTCATCTTTTGTAGTTGATGACTCTATATGGTCCTTCCCAGTTGGTTCCCAGCTTCCCATGAGTAGGATCCTTAGTTACTAGGGACACCCATTTTAGGATGAGGTCTCCAATGTTGAACTGCCTAGGCTTTACCATCGCATCATAGTGTTTAGTCATCAAGTTCTTATAGTGTGCACCCACTGTTTCACATCAGTTCTTACCTCGTTAATGAGATTGAGACTTAGACGGAGTTGTTTCTCATTTTCCTCATCCTTATAGTGGGTCACTCTATAGCTAGTCAGGCCAACCTCCGCGGGTATCACTGCATCACTTTCATATGCTAGCTTAAAAGGAGTTTCTCTAGTAAAAGTCCTCACTATCGTCCTGTATGCCCAAAGGACAGTTCGTCTAGCCATACTCGTTTTGCACCCGCAGGCCGAGTCTTGATGATCTCAATAAGAATCAGTTTGCAACTTCTGCATGTTCATTAGCCTATGGGTGGGAGGGTGAGGAGTAGTGATTCCTGATTCCCAGCTATTCACAGAATTCTCTGATGGGTGTGTTATCAAACTGGCGACCATTGTCTGAGACGAGCACCCTAGGAATTCCAAAACGGCAGATGATATTCTTCCAAACAAAGTTTCTAAAGTTTTTCTCGGTGATCTTCACTAATGACTCTGCTTCCACCCATTTAGTGAAATAATCAATTCCCACCACCAAGAACTTCATTTGCCTTGTCCTCATGAGAAAGAGACCAAGGATGTTCTATCATCGGGGTAAGATACTCTGATAGTTGTATAGGTATGCTACTAAAGTGTTGGCATTTGTCACAAGTTTTGACATAAGCCTGGGCATCTGCTTGCATTGATGGCCAATAGTATCCAACTATCTTATGGATGAGGGACCTTGATCTTGAATGAATTCCACATGCACCTTCATGTATGTCTCTCATGACGTAGTGAGACTCGTCCAAAGTCAAGCACCTCAAGTACAGCTGAGAGAAGCCCCTTTTATACATAAGGACAAATTTTGCAGCTCTAACCTTTAGTTTCCTTGCTTCTTCTTTATCCTCGAGGAGGAGTCCATCCTTGAGATAGGATACGATTGGAGTGGTCCAATTGGCTTTTCCATCTATCTAATACACCTCAGGAATGTCTATGCTTGGGACGTACTGGACTTTAATTTGGTCATCAACCATCTCATCTATAGACACTGCCTTGGGTAGGCTATCAGCTTCCATGTTTTATTCCCTTGGGATCTGGTGAAACTTCGTCGTTGTGCAGCCCTTAATGCACTACTTAACTTTGCTCAAATATATTTTCATCCGTTCCTCCTTAGCTTCACATGTTCCATTCACCTGAACTATGATCAGCTATGAATCTCCTTAAACGACCAATGATTCGGCTCCCAATGCCTTAGCCAGATCTAAGCCCTTAACAAGAACTTCATACTCAGCTTTATTGTTGCTCGTCAAAAATTGTAGACGAACGACATACTCTAGATGATCCCCTTCAAGTGATTGTAATACTACTCAAATTCCTCCTACATGTTGAGTGGATGAACCATCCACACAGATGACCCATTCTTTTGCCCCCTGGTCCCTATTCTACTGGTTATGGGCAAGAGTAAATTCTGCAATGAAGTCTGCAACGGCTTGGGCTTTTATCACTTCCCTTGACCGATACCCTATGTCAAACTTATTAAGTTCAACTGCCCATTGAATCAATTGTCCAACCACTTCTAGCTTGTTCATGGCCTTTTTGAATGGATGGTCTGTTAAGAAGTTGATGATTTGAGCCTGGAAGTAAGGCCTAAGCTTCCTTGCTGCTATTACTAACAAAAAGGACAACTTCTCTATTGGGGGGTATCGTCCTTCCGCTCCTCTTAAAGCCTTGCTAGTGTAGTAGACGGCTTGCTATGCCTTTCCTTCTTCTCTGACTAAGGTTGAGCTCACTGCATGAGGAGAAACTGTAAGGTAAAGGTATAGTTCCTCACCTGGTTTGGATGGGTTTAACAAGGGAGCTGTCGTGAGATACACCTTGAGTTCTTCGAACGCTTACTAACACTCATCCATCCACTCAAACGCTTTCCTTAACACCTTAAAGAATGGAAACACTTGCCAGTAGCCTTTGAGATAAACTCGTTAAGAGCTACTACTCCTCTAGTGAGACTTTGTCCTTCCTTGACATTATTTGGCGGCTCCATGCTTAGTATCACTTGGATTTTGTCAGGATTTGCTTCAATTCCCCTTTGTGAAACCATGAAGCCAAGGAACTTTCCTGATGAAACTCTAAAGGTGCATTTGTTCAGGTTCAGCTTCATGTTGTATCGTCTAAGCATGTCAAAAGTTCCCTGAAGATCATCCAAGTGTTGTTCCTTCTTTGAGCTTTTGAATAGCATGTCGTCCACGTATACTTCAACATTTCGTCCAATTTATGGATGAAACATATGGTTGACTAGTCTCTAATAAGTGGTTCCTGCATTTTTCAAACCAAAAGGTATTACTTTGTAGCAAAACAAACATTGGCTAGTGATGAAGGACGTTTTCTCCTAGTTTGCCTCATCTATCTTGATCTAATTGTACCGTGAGAATGTGTCCATGAAGCTCAGCAATTGGTGCCCAGCTGTTGAATCTACCAGCTAGTCAATGCGTGAAAGGAGATAACTATCCTTAGGGCTTGCCTTTTTCAAATATGTGAAGTCCACGCACATCCTCCATTTGCCATTAGCTTCTTTAACCATCACTACATTAGCTAGCCAATCAGTGTAGTAAACTTTGCAGACGAACTCTGCTATTACCAATTTCTGAACTTCTTCTTTGATGGCATTGTCTCGTTCAGGGGCAAACACTCTCCTCTTTTAATGGACGGGCTTATAGGACAGGGACACATTTAGACGATGAGTAATCACACTTGGGTCAATCCCAGGCATGTCTTCGTGGCTCCAAGCAAAACCATCTGTGCTCTTCTTGAGGAATTGGATGAGATCTTGCTTCGTCTTCACCTTTATGCTTGTTCTGATTCTAGTGAACTTCTTCAAGTTAGTTTCATCCAGGGGAACATCTTCCAATACTTCAATCGGCTCAGCAACTATTCTTCTTTCTTCAATGTTCATTGTTTGCATCTACTCGTCCATTGCTAACATAGCAAAGTAACATTCTCTAGCCCCCAGCTGGTCACCTTGTACTTCTCCAATGCCATATTTCGTTGGGAATTTTACGGACAAGTGATAAGTAGATATTGCAACCCTCCAACTGTTCAAAGTTAGTCATCCTATGATGGCATTGTATGATGGCATTATGAACTACCCGTAAGTAAGTCTTATTGGCTTTGAATGAACTTCCAGTTGACGTTCCTCCCACAATAACCCTTATTTCTCCAAGTGGTTAACGCACTAGTTCTTCTACTTTGCCTTTCAGTGGTTGCCTTCGTCCTTATGGTCTTGTCCAAGGAAATTCTTCAACTTTCCTTGCTTAATGAGAACTTCAATTTGCTATTTTAAGTTGTAACACTCGTCCGTGTCATGTCCATGATCTCGGTGAAAAACGACAATACTTGCCTTTGTTCCGTTTGCTAGGATCTCCTTTCATATTCTCTGGCCATTTCAAGGATGGGTCGTCCTTGATCTACATCAATACTTGGTCGAGTGGGGCATGCAAGGGAGTGTAGTTGAAATATCTCCTTGAGAACAATCCTACTTTCCTGCCGTCTCGATCTTTTTTTTTCTCCCGTCATGGCCTTCTTTTGACGAGGGCCTTATTCTGGATGGTGCACATACCCAGCTACCATTCGTTCAGCCTTCTTCTTTTTCTTGGCAATAATTACGTCCTCTGCATTCATGAAACTTTAGGCCGAGTGTATCAGCTCAGCTATCGTCTATGGCTCTTGGTCATACAACTTACGAATAAACAAATCCGAAGTAACTCCATTATAAAATGATGCTAAGAGATTTTGCCATCCATCTCTTCTACCAACAAGGCTTCTTTGTTAAAATGACTGATGAAAGTTTGAAGACTCTCATTTTCTCCTTATTCAATGTTCAGTAGGCTGGACAAGGAGTGCTTATGTCTTTGGCCTCCAACAATGTTGTTGACGAACAGCTTACTTAACTCCTGGAACAAAGTTATGGTGTTTGGTGGTAGTTTACCAAACCACACCTTGGCTAGGCCTTTCAACGTAGTAGAGAAGGCTCTGCACATGATTTCATCTAGGATGCCTTGGAGATGCATGGTTGTCCTGAACGTGGCAATGTGATCACAAAGATCTTACGTCCCATCATACGAGTCCAAGGTGGGCATATTGAACATGGAGGGTAGACGGTGACTCATGATGGACGCGGTGAAGGGAGAGTCTGTTATGTGGACGAGATCATCCACATGGTTTGCCCTTCTCATGGAGTCCTTCATCTCCTCCATGGCCTTCTTCATCTGGTCCATTTCTCTCTCCAAATGTGGCACCCTTCAAGTGACAGTGCCTCTGGATTGATCTCCTCCTTCACTGCCGTTCTCCGCCCCTCCATTCTCTAAGTTTTGCCCACGTTCTTCAACGCATCTGTCGACGTTGTCTATTGACTTCTCTGATTAGCTTCTAGTTTTATTGCATCAAGCCCACCATCGCAGCTACCATGGACTAGAGCTATTGTTAGACGGACACCAGTGGTGGTGCTGGTGCACGATTTGGATGACTAGAGGCATTTCCACTCTCTTGGTGTTCTAGACTTGTGGCCATCGACCTAGTCCAAACTATGCAACCTTTTGTCTTGGAAAGCAAGGTGGTTACCACCTAGAAACTTTGCCTACTTCCCACAAACAGAGCCAACTGATGATGCACGAAAATCATTAGGCTGAATGCTCCGGGTTACGACAACAGTTTGATGACCTGAAGAGAAAGAAAGACTATCAAGGGTGATCGAGTGAACCGGCCAAGGACCCTCCGACAGTTAAGTCAGTTTTCTCTCTAGAACACAAGTATAGTGAATAAATGAATAGTAAAAATGTACCCTAGGCTGATGGAGTCAAATCCTTTTCATAGAGAGTTTTTAGTGGGTCTACTTATTTGGATCCACTACCATCATGGGAGATGTGTGTAGTTAGTGGAAAAATGGAGCAGATTTCAAGGAATCCTCCCCACGTTCTAGAATGACAGATTGTGATCCGATTACTTGGTGTTTGTAAAAAAATCCTTTGAAATTTGCTAAGTGTTATTTGGTCGTCCATGCCTCTGAGTGACATGGACAACCAAGTTACTTTGGACAGTCATGATGTTTGTGGATGGATTTATATTCATCAACCGTGGTACTTTTTATTAGGCTCCCTTTCTTGTGAACTAGTCTAGACGTAGCTTGGTCATGGATGACCATCATGGATGAATGGAACTTGGTTTAATCCACCATCAGACTCTATCTTTAATGATGATTGTTTTGAGGAAAAAGAGGCTGAGGTCAACAAGGAACCTAAGAAGAAAGAACAGTAAAGGAAAACCAAAGAGATAAGTCAAGAAATTGAGAAGATGAAGGGTATGCCTAATCCACACAATGTTCAATTGGATGTGAGACTTAGAGACTCAGAAACTAAAAATAAATTGAGCAATGAATCTTTTTCTGATTTTTAGATGAGATGAAGAGGAAAAACTTCCAAGATGCCTAATTGTCATAGTGAGAGGGACCAAGTGAGGATGGTCATGAAGAACATTTTACCTACTTATGGGCGCAAACTTGCATCATACCAATTCCTTTGAAGACTTTTGTGGATTTGCATGATGCTAGTATACAAGTTGAGGATGCCATCAATAGTGGACTTATTAAGAAGAGTGATGCAAAATCTCAAAAGAAGTTTGGGGTAGAGAATTCAAGTAATAGTGGTAACAAAGGAGGTAAGACGAGTACAGTTAATGCTATTAATATTGGAAAAGAGTTCACTACATTAGGAATGACTTTATCCCAAGCACTTGAAACTTTGTCAACCAAAGGACTCGTTAAGCCATTGGATCTTGGAATGTATACTCCAAACACCTCTGCTCTAAACTACAATGCAAGTGAGTATTGCAAGTACCATCAGAGCCATGGTCATTCTACTAATAAGTGCACTCGTCTCCATCATGACATTGAAGCACTCATTCAATCTAGGAAGATACTTAAGCCATCTATCAAATTCCCAAACATCAAGACTAATCCTCCTCCTGACTACCAAAATTCATTTTTCAAACCAAAAAGGCATGATTCAAACCAAAAAGGCATTACTTTATAACAAAACAAATCCTGGTTTGCGATGAAGGCCGTCTTTTCCTGATCTGCCTTGTCCATCTTGATTTAATTGTACCTAGATAATGCGTCCATGAAACTTAGAAGCTAATGTCTGGCCATCAAGTTCACTAATTGATATATATATATATATATATGCATGGAAAAGGGTAACTATCTTTTGGATATGCCTTGTTCAGATCTGTAAAGTCTATACAAATCCTCCACTTGCCATTTTCTTTCTTGACTATCACTACATTTGCCAACCAATTTGGGTAGTGGACTTCAGACAAACTCTAATGTAACTAACTTCTGCACTTCTTCTTTGACGGCATTATCTCATTCTGGAGCAAACACCCTTCTTTTTTTATCAAATTGGCTTGTAGGATGGGGACACATTCAAACGATGTGTTATTATGCTTGGGTCAATCCCAAGCATGCCTTCATGACATCAATCAAATACATCTTTACTCTTTCTTGAGGAAAAGGATGAGGTCTTACTTCATCTTCTCCTCCAAGCTCATCCCAATTCATGTGAACTTATCAAGTTGGATTCATCCAAAGGAACATATTTTAATACTTCGATCGGCTCAACAATCGTCCTCCTTTCCTCAATTTTCATTGTTAGCAGTCGTTCTTCTATCTCCAACATAGCCAAATAGCATTTTCTAGCTGCCAACTAATCTCCTAAAAGACCGTAGGCTTCCATTCTCCCCTTGTTCTATCTACAACAAGCTGGACGATGGACGCTTATGTTACTGGCCTCCAATGAAGTTATTGGCAAATAAATTACTCAGCTCCTGGAACGAAGATATGGTGTTTAGTGGCAATTTACTAAACCATATTCTGGCAAAGCCTTTCAATGTTGTGGGAAAAGCTCTGCATAAGATCTCTTCCGGAATTCCTAGGAGATGCATTGTCATTTTGAATGTGCCAATGTGATCACAAGGAACTCGTGACCCATCATATGAGTCTAGTTAAGGCATCTTGAACTTGAGGGGTAGAGCATGGATGTAAAGGACGCAGTGAAGGGGGAGTTAGTCCTTTGGATGAGGTCTTCTAAATGCGTTCTTCCCTTCACAGAGTTCATCATTTCTTTCATGTTATGTTCACCTCTTGCTCCAGGTGTGGTACCCTCTAGATTATTGTTCCCCTCAACTAGTTTTCTCCGTCGACGTTGCTTTCTACTCCCCTACCTCCTGATCTCATCCAAGCTCTTCCTATTCTGCATGTCAATGTCGACAATGCTTCTTCTTTTAATAGACTTTTTTGGCCAAATCTTGGTTCTGTTTTTGTCATATCAGCCACCGCGGCTGCCATGAAATACAACTATTGTTGGATGGAAGTTGGAGGAGGATTATGGGTGGGGTTAGGATGGTTGGAGGCGTCTCTTACTTCTTGGTTTTCAGGATTTGTAGGCATTGATCTAGTTCGAACCATACAGTCTTTTGTCTTAGGGAGCAAAATGACAAACTCTTTTCTCACAAACGGCGCTAACTAATGAGGTACAATATATTAGTAGGTCATATGCTCCAAACACAATTGTTAATCAACAATGTAAAAAGAGAAAAAGGGACTACTGGATTGCACCGGTGTGGTACCGACCAAGGACCCTCTGACAGTCAAGTTAGTGTTTCTCTCAAGAACTTAAGTATAAAAAGTGGAAGACTAGTTGTGCGTACCTTTGCTTGGCGAGGTCTGGTCCTTTATATAGAGAACTTGGAGTGAGTCTACTTATTAGGTGCCACTATCATTATGGAAGAGTGTGGACTTAGTGGGAAAAGTGGAGTGAATTTTGGAGAGTTCACCCCAAATCTTGAAATAGTTAATCATGGTATAACTAACTTCTTGGTTGATGGGATTGCTCGAAATTTGCTAAGTGATTTTCCTTTGTCTATGAACTTTTTCGTTAGACGAATTTTGTTTTCCTTTAGACGAGCTTATCTTCTCTCTTGGATGCTTTTTCTTTATTCTCTCTTGGACGACTCCTATAAACAATGACTCATTTTTTGGTTACCCATCAATGTTAATACTACTAAGAAAGAGCTTATCTTCTCTCTTGGATCCTTCTTCTTTATTCTCTCTCAGACGACTCTTATGGACGATGACTCATTTTTTGGTTACCCATCAATGTTTATACTAAGGAAAAAAATATTCAATAAAGTATGATAGGGAAAAAATTAATGGTCTTTGATGGAAAGAACAAATTCATAGCAGAAAACGAGGAATTCCTATTTAACCAAATAGTCCAAGAAGTAAAATAGGGAGAATAATGTTCCAAGGAATACGGAATACCCCCTAATAGAAGAGTTGAATTGTGCATATCATTTACCCAATCATGCAGCAGGATATTAAAAAACACAATAAGTAACATGTAAAATTTAGTTTAGTCCAAATAGTCTTGACCAAAAATAGTCCTGTAGAACACGAATTGGTGTTTCTAGGCTACTACAACGAAGACAAAAAAAAAAAAAATAATAAAAAAATAACAAGCTTGTGAGATATATCCATGTTTTGTGGAATTTTTTTTGCATTTAGCCTTAATTTTATAACAATTTTGTAAGTTGTCATCTTTCTAAAACTATTTGGGAAAATAGTATCTCAAGTTTTTAAGACTCGAGTTTGGTGACAAAACTCGAGCACTTAAGACTCAAGTTCCAGTGGTGGCACAAGGCTAATGTGGAACAGTATACATGTGGAACCCACATGGAACTTGAGTCTTTAAGACTCGAGTTCTTTGACTTTGTACAGAAATCTAATACTATATATAAAAGCAAAAGCCTTTAAGAAGGTGCTGCCACGTTAGGAAAAAAGGCACCTTTAAAAACTGACACATTTACACTTTCAAAGGCCAAAAGCCCAATCGTTACACTATTTGAGGGTCTTAATTTAATCCGTACGTTTACTGTGTTTTCCACACAGTCTAAAACAAAACATAGTTAAATTGAAAGACAGAGAGAGCCTAAGAAATAGAGTGAATATGAGAAACAAAGACACGGTTTAAAATATCAAGCGATGGATTCATTCACTCAAACGCACACCTATAGAAAGCCATCAACACCGTTACCATCAGATTGAGAGATACAGAGACAGAGAGATAAATTACAATGTTTCACAACATTAACATCGTTTAATAGTCTTTGCATATATATATATAAAAAAAAACTGGTTAAAGTAGTAAAAAAAAAAAAAAAAGGCTGTCAACGAAAAAAAAACCTAGCGATACAGAGAAGCCTGGGACACGGAGAGAAATAGAGAAAGGGGAGACGACGGTGGTGTTTCTCTCTCAAAATCCTGCTTCCCTCAACCGGCGGTACTCTGTAACAAGGTGAGTTTTCTTTTTTTGCTTTCTTTGATTTTTGATTTTTTTAATAAACAATATCTGAAACACTAATATGATTCAAACAAAACACTGATATACTCCAATCCATCTTCTATTTCTTCTTCTTCATTGCCCAAATCTCAAATAAACCCTTCAAAACCTCATAAATCTCCCCTCAGACCCTTCCTTTGCATCTCCAACGTCCCCAAACCACCACTTATTTTCCATTCCCAAGATTTTGCCTCTCAAACCATTTACACTATTTTTGGCATGCCGACAAATTGGCGATTGAGATGGATCAAGTTTCAAGGACTAAGAAAGTTTCATTAGGGAGACGCTATGTTGTATTCGCTTAATGGGTTTTCGCCAGAATCATATCGGCGTCGGGTAGACGATACGGTGTGTTGGTTTTTGTTTTCAATTTTGTTGTTACTCTTGCTCTACCTCTGTGTGCCGTTTGGTTTCATTAGGGTTGCTCTGCATTGCTTTTTGTTTAGTTGCGTCACTCTATTGCTTTTGCTTTTTTGCCATTTACTCTCTACAATTCTCATGTTATCCTATGTGTGGGTTCAATCCCTTTTGTTTTGTATTTTCCCCTAATCATAAGGACTCGAGGTTTTAGTAAATGGTAATGAGAATTTGGGTAACATGAGGCTTTTGTTGTTGTTCTTAAATTCTTAATTGACATAAGAGTCCAGCATATTTGATAGTCTAACTGGTTGTGCATTATAGAGTTTCAATGTTAAAGATAATAATTATAATTACTTTGAATATCCATTGGTTGGTTGTGGGATTTTGAAATTTGAAAATATTTTGATATTTTGTTTATACATTGTAGATTTTAGACGATATTTTTTAAAAAGATATTTTAAGTCATGATTTTGTTATTTTTGATGTTGGGTTTTCCTGGGTTTTGCATGTTTTAAATTGTTAAATCTGAAAGTATAATGTTCTTTGTACAAAATTGATTACTTTGTATGTTATGGTAGAGAATATTTTTCACAGAGTTTTACTTATAAAAAAAAGATAATTTTCTCAGAGATTCCTAAGTGTTGGTTTTGGTGTTTACAATATTTGGTTTTTTGGGTTTTTCATGTTATATGCCATTCTTGAAAATTCATTGAGAATCTTTTTAGTACTAATAAACAAAAGTGAAACAATAGTAAAAGGAATTGTAACCAGTTTTGAAGGTTTCAAATTGTTTAGTTTAAATTAAATTTGTTAGTTTACTGGGCTAATCTGTGAATTGTGGTGATAAGTAGAGAATTGCAACCAGTTATGATACTTAAATACCATGAAATTTCAACAAGTTGAGATGATTAGTAGAGAATCTGTCATGCAGTCACATGAGAAGATTCAGTAATTCAAGGCTTTATATAGTACTTAACTCAATTGAGATGATTTCTTTTCAATTTATGAATGATGGAAGTATTTGTTTTGCCTAATTTATAGTGTAATGTATCAAGTTTCTTCGGTTAGTTTTCTTAATCCTCTTATACTTTTGAAGTCTATTTTGGAAGATAATTATGGGTGGAAAAAGTTTATAAATAAAGGGATTCACATATTGAAGCAGCCACAATATCGATTTATGTCTTTAGTAAACTATGGTATTTGGTTTTGCTACATTTTGAAAGTACTACAATTTGACAGTGGGTATGATATTCTGTTTTTGTTTAAGACTTTTTAGGTATTTGGGTTACATTAGGTTTTGATTTGATTTTTTGATTCAATTTAGTTTCTCAATATTCTAAAAACTTTTGGGAGTATTTGGATTCAATTAATTTTGTGTTTGATTTTGGTTTAGTTTTTGGGTATTTATAATTGGTTTTGTATAATCAAGGTTTAGAAATCTTAAAAGCCTTGGAAGTAATGTGTCTAATGTTTGCTTCATCTTTATTGCCGCAATTGTGCACTTCTAGAGGACTTTATTTTTGATAATCCACTTATAGAGGACTTTATGACAATTATTTTTCCACATAAATTTGAGAAGAGTTAGATGAATTTCTCAAAATTGGCTCTTTAAACGAAAGATGGCAATGTATTGTGGCATAATTTTACACCAAAAGAAGAGTCAAACAGACCTGTTCTAATAGATGGGTCCGTGCTCTGCACCCATCTCCTCTCTCTGGCATCTGCTGTTTGTATTTGTGCTCTTCCCCCATCTCATTGTTTCTTCTCCCATTCAAATTAGCATCTTCAATTTTCAATATATCTATGTTTTAACTTAAAATCTGATGCTTATACTTCAATTATTTTTCTTCTTGAAATACTCTCTATGTAGTTTATGAAATACTCTTTATGCAATTTAGAGTTTATAAATACAAATACCCACAGAAAAATTAATGAGAGAGAGAGAGAGAGATAGTAGTAAGGCACAAAGGGAATGACATAGAGATAAATCTCAAACCACCACCACAGTTGGTCTCCAACCATTGAAAATTGAGCATTAAGTATGATTTATGTTTGGGTATTTGGTTGGATTTAGGCATTTGGGTTAGATTTGGTTGATTCAAGTATTTGGGTTAGAAAATTAGAATTTGTTTTGTTTGAGTATTTGTTTTTGTTTTGGATATTAAGAATTGAATTGGCTTTGGGGCTATTCTGTAATTAAGTTTACAATCTGCATAGTGAGGGGACGAAAGAATTCAAAACGTGGCCAATGTTGCCAATTATATCTTTGTTGCTGGATACCGCTTCTCTGCCTACAACAATTTGTCACTAAACATGCATTTATACTTTTATGTCTTTCTTATAAGAGTTAATCTGTAGTTTTTCCTATTTATTTATAGGACATCTATTGGATGTTTCTTTACATATATCTTTTTTAATTATTTTAAAATATAATTGCTTAAGTGTATATTGCCATGATCAACACAAAGATTAATTAATCTTTCAGATGACTCTTGGAAGTAGTGAATCCAACTCTTAAAATTTGTGTTTCTCCTCAAAAAATCTAAACATGTGTGCATTCTCAAGGATTGATTCATTTATGTACAAGTTGCCCAGTTTTGAAACTCACGAATATATGACAAAAATAAGGATACAGTTGAGTGTTTGGTGATAGATGATTTTATTTAGTTCTTGACAATTTTTTTTTTAGTTCCATTGACACTAGATTTGGTTTTCCTTTGGGATATTTGGGTTTAATTTTTTTTAAGTATATCTCTACACTTTAAAGCTTTCATTTTATTTATTCTGTTTTAAATTTTGTTGAAACATTTTTTCCCTTTATAATTTCGTTTCCCATGTATCTTTTCTAGCATTGTTATCAAGTTTTTCCAATATATACTTCTCTATATTAGATTTTTTTTTCCCCATATAGTTCATATATTGCAGTGATTGTGTCAATTTTATTTTTAAATTGTATTTTGTTGGTATACGCACACTTTGTAATGTAGAATGAGGTTGGCCATATTTGATCAATAGGGCTAAGATTGCAGACTTTGCATCTGAATTGGATTTTCGTTCCTATTTATTGATAATAGATGAAAACAAATACATATAAGACAGCCCTTAAATCCAAATACAGAGGAAACAAGAAGCTAAAAATAGTTGAGAAGTACAGACCAATAGGTATGCGCAGAGAAATTCAGAGCAACAAGTTTGTAGATTGCAAAAAATACATACCAACAGGCATGCAGGGAAATACAAACATTGACAAATATTTTTAGATGTCAAATATTTGAGCTTCGAGTCCCAATATTTATTTATTTCAAATATTTGTTTAATGATGTGCTCCACCTATTTTTTAAAAGAATTGAATCAATAACATTTTCAGAAATTGTTGTTTCCTTTGAGACATGAGTTTAATAATATGAACAATTTGAAGAACCCTTTACTCTTTAGCTATGGAATTGTTGTTTTAAATTTTAATGCGTTATCCTTTCTTATTTATCCATTCATATGCATTTAGTTTCTTGCTCTTTTCATGTTTGATGCATCTTAATTTGTTATAATATTTTTCTATCTTGGAGGGTTAGTCATGTTGTTCAAGTGTTTTCCACTAGAGTCACTAAGTACATTCTCATGTTTGTAAGATTTCAATTTAACTTTTCAAAGTATAGAATTTTAAAATCTTTCACTGGGTGAATTTCTAAATGCTGATCAATGACATTTTGTGTTTGTAAGGGCATTCAAAAAGCAAACAAAGAGGTACTTAAGAAGATTTTTGAAAGCATGAGAAGGTTTATTTACACCAAGGATGAGGCTTTAGGCTTTATTTTCTTGGAGTAACGTTTGAATTTCATAATTAATTGTTTTGTTTTGATGCTAAGCAAAAACGTGAAGTTACCATGTCAGCTTTTTTGTTTATATAAATTGATAGTTTTGTTTGATTGAACTTGGATCATTTGAAGTTTTTTTTTTTTTCCTTTTTTTGACAATTTTCTTTACTGGGATGTGTTACAATTCAAACTTTATGTATATTTTCTTTTAACTCTGTTTTTACTTTTCACTATTTCAATGCTGTGTTGCTGTGAAAAAAATGTTTTTTTAACAAATTTGTATTGACATTGACTTAATTTCAATTCAATTTATTTTCCATTTTTATAATTATTCAATCTTTGTCATGAAGTGTCATAGTCATTGGGTTTTTCCTCCCATTAATTTACATGTAAGGGTTTGTTGTGGCTTGAGCCACATTGTCTAAGGAAGTTAAAACACTTAAGTGAGAGTTCAGTTTTTGTTTATGTGTCCGTATGTATGTTTTATTCTTTGTTTGATTTATTAATTATTTCCCTTAATGTGCTATATCATAATAGGTTGATGTGCTATATCATAACAGGTTGTTGGTGGTTGCTTTTTCATCATGATCAGAAGGTGAAGATAGAAATTACCCTTATCAATACCTGCTGTGTCTTCGTCATTATCACAAGATATAGATAGACTTCTATTTTTTTCCAAACCTCATCTTGCTTGACAAATCTTATATTTATTCATTTGTACCACATATATTTATCTATTGATTTTTTATGTATATAATTTTTATGTTAAGTTGTTCTATATAGCTATTTTAGAATTGTTATGAAATATTGTTTTTGTAATTAAAGTTTAATAGTTTAATATTTTTATGTTAATAGTTTTATTGTATAAATTTGTTGCAGGCATAGCCAGTTTTGTAGAAATTATTGTCCTACTGCTAATAGATTTTTTAAAAAATTAGTTTACTCAAACATATAAATTCCAGTTGCTGCATAAAATAAATAAATAATTAAATAAATAAATAAAGAAAATTCACAACTCCAAGAAAAACTCAGTGATGACACAATTTTTGCTCTAAGTAAACTTAGTCTAACTAAAATTCTACTACTCTGCTATTTGAGAATGCTGAAATCAATCTAAACTACTGAAGTAAAAAAAATGAAAGAAGAGACAAAAGAGGGAAAAGGAAAATCCAAGTGCTCACACAAATGAGTTCTATTGAAACTCTCTACTACTCTTCTAACAAATAGATGAAAAGGAATTAGAATCAATGTGTTTAGAATATGCAACTACAGCCAAAAAGCAAACCAGAAAAAAAAGAAGAAAAAAAGAAAAAGCAAAAGAAAAAGAAAAAGAAAAAAAGACATTATTTTAAACAAGGAGATGTCAATAATGTTTAACATGAGTTAACTAATTACATATTTTGGACCTCAAACGCACTAATATGTGTATGTTAGATTACACGTAAATAATATAAACGATGTTTTGAATTATATAAAAACACTTTATAGAAACAATATATTTTTTTTTTAATATTCTTTCTATTAGACTTTAACTACGAAGATTAATGAAAAGGTTGGGCAATCGAGTTATCTTTAGAAAAATCATGTAAATGAGCAGTTTATCTGTATGTTTAGCTATCTGTTTTCACGAAATTTCAAGTGAAAGGAAAAGAGTTGAAAATATATATATGATAAATTTAAGAAACAAAGAAGACGAGAAATAGAAAAATATACCTCTAATTGGAAGCATTTCTTCTTTTTGGTTAAAATTAGAGTGACAATTTCTTGAATACGATAATTTTTTTCATAATAGCTCCTATTTAAGGATCTATTTTTCATTTTCTCATACATGTGGTGTGTATGTGGGAAAAGGGGATTTACTGTAACTATGATATCAAATACTTCAACTTTTTTCTCTTTCAAGTTTGTTTTCTTTTACTAAATTTTTTTTTCCTGTTTTTATTTTTTATTTTTTTATTTCATTCTTTTGCCAGTATTGTATATGATTGTCATTATTAACATAATGAAGCATCGAATTGAGGTTATCTAATATATGTGTTAGATGAAAATGGCATTACCACTTTTATTTTTGTGGAGCAATCAGTTATATGATTTTATTCTAAGGTCATAATTAAATTTCATGCCTTTGATTATTAATAAAGTGAAATTTTGCCCAAAAAATATGAAATAAAGGCAAAATAAAGGAAAGTCAAAGAAATTTTTTAAAAAAAAATTAGACAAAATAATAGTTGTTATAGCAATTGCAAAAAAGATCTTGAGTTACATCACATTTCTAGGTCTTGGAAGTACTTTGTGTCTTGATATTCCTCCTCTAGCAAATGACATTTTAAAGTTTACGAGAAATTTTATCATTAGCAGAATCTATATTATATTTTAGTTATTCACTAGCAAAAAAAATTAACATATTCAATGGTAGTTAAACAGTTGTTACAAATCACAAAAAATGTTGGCTAGAGTAAAAAATATGAGGAACCTTCGTTTCAACCTATATGCATTGATTTGAGGGATAAGGCATTCTCTTTTAATTCTATCTTCTTTTCTTCTTCTTCTTCTTCTTCTTCTTCTTCTTTTTTTTTTTTTTTTGTGTTCTATACCTTAATGAAATTCTATGTCCAGTACTTTATGCTGTTGTTAGTACTATAGGTTAAAAATGTGACAACATGAATGTGTAGAACTTTTGAACATTTGGATTTCTATATTAAAACCATGCAAGTTTAATAAGTTTTGAAATTTACAAGAGATGTGAAATGATTTCTCTTTTTTCTTTCTACACATTGCTTAATACATTTGATTAAATCAAATTTATTATTATTCTCTTTTTTCTTTTTCTTTTTTTTAGGAAAACATTTAAATATGAAAAGTAACAAAAAAAATTTTTTTGAAAGTGCAATATAAGTTGCTTTGTAAGGAATTTAAAGATAAAACTTAAAAAAATAAATAAAATAAAAAATTCCCGCTCATTGCGCGGGTTAAAAACTAGTAATAATAGTAGCTAGTGATTAATGGGCTTGAAGTGTCAGGTTCATCAAGTGGGTATTTGCAGAAGACATAAATAAAATAAAATATAAAATAAAAATAAAAATAAAAATCATCTCTAACCTCTCAAATCTCTCTTCCATGGCTTTTTCCTTCAAATCATTCACATCTTTGTGTGTGTGTGTGTGTGTGTGTGTGTGTGATTGGTTCAAATCGTGTGTGGTGATGGAGATTGTGAACTATACTGTAGATCGACGATCAAAATGTGCTTGACAGAGACTGGGTTTGTGTGTGCTATGGGTCTTCTTCTTTGCCGTGAGTCTTCTTCTTCTAGGTTCTTCTTCCTCTCCTTTCTTTCTTCTTCTTCTCCTGCACTTGTACGCCACTATATGGAACTTGAGCCTCTAAGACTCAAGTTCCACGTGAATTATTTGTCCGCGTGAATTATTTATCCACATCAGCTTGGAACTCAAGTCTTTGAGGCTCAAGTTTCTTCACTGAACTTGAGCCTCTAAAGCTCGAGATGATACTTTCACAAATAGTTTGAAAACAATGCTTCCTAACGAATTTGTTTCTATAATCATGCTAGAGGCCAAATATCCCCATGTTTCGCCATACACTTTCACATCGAAAAAAAATAAAAAAAAATAAAAAAAATAAAAAATAGAGGTTAAGGTGGCGCAGGTGTCCTCCAAATTCAAGCCTACAAGGGGATGGTTCTTAATTGAACTATCATTAACTGCAGCCACAAAAGAATAAGGTATGACTTTAATTTCTAAGCAAACTAATTTTCGGCCAACTCTACTCTACTTTCTCTCTCTCTCTCCTTCCATCCAAACTATGGGTAACAAAAAATCTTCTTCCTCCCTAAGAAGCAGCCCCTGAATCCAATAATCAAACCAAAAATTGAGGTTACTACCCCGCTCAAGACTCCACTTGGGTACCTCTTTCTAAAATATCCCAACCCTTCATGAAATCCAGGTGCTAGAGCGAGGAAGCTTTATCAAAGTTGCTGGAAGCGAATCTCCATCTGTTTTTCAACACTCGGGCCAATAGAGAGCATTTCTCACAATAAAATCTCTAATTTAATTATTTATATACCTATTAGAGTGAACTACATCAGAAGTGCAAAGGTGTGAAAATAATTAGGTCACTAGATTTATTATTCATATGTTTTCGTCGAAATTTCAAAATTTTGACAATTACACAAAAGCAGAGTTAAATTGAAACTGATAAAGAAAATAAGCAACTCCAATGATACTGTTCATTTTGGTGTATAAGAACACAGTAAGGTATGCCCTCGTATAGATACAGCATGTGCAGCTAATCTCTATGACGTCTTACATACATGATGTGTAGCTACAATTTACCCGGAAAAGTGGGCAAAGCCTTATTTCTACAGGAAAGGCCTGACCCAAATACGAAAAATAAACAAAATCAAAGGTTATATGACATGCTGTCCTTACACTTCAACCGTTGTCTATAAGTTATCTCAGTAAAAGCAAACTAGTTGACATTGTGATACTTAAGCCCCATAATCTTTGATATAATATTTGTCTTCTGGATAATAAACGGCACTCACCACATTGCCTCCAAATTTCCTCCCATTCAGTGCATTCCTTGCATTGGCACAACCAGAGATATCAGAATACTCCAAGAACACCTGCAAATGAAAAATCATAAGCGATGATAATACTGACGTACCCACCATTGATTTTTCAAAATACTTGTGAGCCACAGTTTCACTTCCTAATCATTATTAAAATTTAGAATGAATTATACAGCCAGGCAAGCAATAGTATAAAAAGGGCATTCTAGTCAAAAACCTGGTCAAGACTTGGAGTTAAGAGAAGGAAACTTACTTATCGGGTGGGGGGGTGGGGGAAGAAAAAAATGAGAGAGGAGGAAAAACTGTGTCTAGAAAAATCTAGTGAGATGCTAAAAGGACAGTCTGTTGAGGAAAATCTAGCAAGGAATTAAAAGAACGCAACCTTTTCCCAACACAAGTAGAAACAAAATCTTGCAAATCTGCAAAACCATCTGCCTATTAGTTTCAAAGAAGACTAAGATGTTACAAAACAATACGCAATTGCCCTACTCAGAAGGAAAGCCACCAAACAAACGCAAATTTTGTCATGATCAGGCCATACATGATGCCATAGCAACTCTACAAACACTGAAAAGAGCACCAACATGGCTATTTAAGATATTAAATCTATTGATCTCTTTTCCACTCTTCCCATGTTAACTGGTTGACATTTTAATTGCTTCCAGCATGCAATGAAAATGTATTCAAACAATTAGCAAATTTGACTAAAAAATATCTAAAGAGGAAAATAACTTTCAAATATATTTTCACAGTTTTTTTAAGGTTATTAGAAAATATCTAAGCATATTGCATTTACTACTCAATTAATCCTTCAAGTAAAAAGAATTTTAGTATAAAATAAGACAATTTTCAGAATAAATTCATAAATAGCACTTTCACGTACAAAAGCACATTTCTTGAATCACAAATATATTTAGCAAAAAATACCAAAAAAAAAAAGTAATATACAATTATTAATCATTAAAAAAGAAAAAACAAATATGATAATATATCAGTAAATGATGCAACAAAGGCAGTTGCCTCAGTGGTCGCAATGCGTGACAAAATCTAATGGAGTTAGGGGGCTAAGTTTTATCCTTCACAGCAACATTTTCAACACATCTAGTTTCATTCACTAAAAAAAATATATCATTGACAAAAGGCATACACCAAGTGACTTTATCTTGAATCAATCTAGTGAGCGCAGCCATCACCAATGCAAAGAGAGATATAGCTACCCTATCATACACTCTCTACTTATCAAAAAAAAAAAACCATACACTTTCTCTAGGTCAATAAAAACCATACAGAGATCTTAATGCCCAAGGTACAAATATAAAATAGCAAAGGATACACTTAACAGTACTAGTACATTTAAAAAGCAAAGAAATGGAATTAAACATTGAACGCACTAAGATCAGGCAGAAACCCAATAAATTACATACAGCAAAACAGAACTAAATATACCTTTCCAACACCTGGGATCCAGTCTCCATTTTGATCTGGACGAGGAATAATGATGCCCACCAAAGTTCCTTATCATTCCAAAGAAAAAAAAAAGTTTCTATTTACTATATATTGGTAGTAGTATAAACCATGAACCAGAAATAGATATAGTATAGGTGGATCTCTTAAGTATACTTTGTTATAATGGTGTCTTATATGCTGCCCTAACAATCATTGTAGTCCAACCTACAAGTTTGTTGGCAAAGGGAAGAAAAGGGGTAGAGAGGGGTGGGGAGACCAATTATATAACATACAAAATAATTGTAAACAAACCGGCACACAGGTCTCAAAATCTTTGGGTTACAATCAAAATCCTGCTTTCAAGTGCAGGGGATAGGTTTTGAGAGAGAGACCAGCCATTCCTGTATTTGTATTTCATCTATTGTTAGAAAGTTCTCTCTGCTCCCTGTTTTTCTTTTTTAGATATGTTTAATCATTGTGATTTAAGTGTTTGATTGTACATCCTCTTGAGTACACCCTGGTGTACTCGGTTAGTTTTTTCCATTAAAAATTCTCGTTACTTAAAGTAAATAAAAATATATATATATACACGGGCCAAAGGCTGAACCATTTATATTGCTTGTCTTTTCAATGTGATTGTTTTTTTGTTTCTCAATTTCTCTTTTAATCATTACTCTAGTCTTGGGTCTACACATAACAATTCACAACTTTCTCTTTTCATTTAACTCAGTATTTTTTTTTTTTTTTTTTGGGGGGGGGGGGGGGGGGGGGGTGTGGGAATATACTAAATTTTTTGTAGTTACGTGACTTGCATGAACTGTTAATTTTAACATAATGGGGTGCAATTTTCAAGGTATATTACAATTGGGATGGTGATTGAGCATTTTCATAATTTGGGGTGCAAATTGCAAGTACCCCATAGTTTATGGTGGTTTTCTACCAACCCCCCCCCCCCCCCCCCCTTCTCTTTTTCTCTCTTTTTTTAAGTTTGTAAATGTTCTACACACACAGGTTTGTCACTAGAAACATAATTAGGAGAAGCAAATTCATAATACTTGTATACCAAATTTGCTGCATTCATCCCGCATGTCTTCGGATATTTCTTCGTACTCTTGATCATTCCTCAGTTGCTCCACAGTAATTGCCTTTTATCATTAGGGAAGAAAAATGAAGTATTTAAAATCAGTTAGTTAAATCAACCTATTAATAACCACAATCTCAAAGGGGAAAAGAACTGATGAAATAAAAACTTGATCACCTAAAGATTAATGTTCTATCTTAACTATACAAGCAGGACATATGTCTGGATGTTTTACTAAAACTATAGTGGAAGAACAATGAACATTGGAAGCCGATAATAATAGGAAAATCCATATAGCCGCGGTTTACATTACATTAAAAGCTATACCTCAGTCAAGCATAAAACTTTAGTTGCAGGTTCTGCATTTGCTACAGGTGCTACCCCAGGAAGATTCAAACCACCAGCTATCAAAGCCATTTTCTAAAAGACAAAGAAATGGATAAATCAAAAATGGAGATGAATGAGATAAAAATAAAGAAACAGGAGCCACACAAATTCGGGTTTTACATGCATAGTTATATGCTGTTGTGCCTGTGCTAAGATCATTTCCTGTTCTGTTTTGGACTGCCCCAAGCTGTAAAATTCCAAGGCAACAACATTTCAGGTAATGTACACAGGCTCATAATTAAATATGCATATTGCCACTAATAAAATTGACAAATTAGTGCTTGTTTGTAGATATATAGCAACATATAGACATTTATCATATCTTTTGTAAATATTAAACAAGAAATCAGATAGATATAGATCAAAAGACCCAATGTGTCTACTGGATCTACTTTCACTTTTGGAACGGGAAAATCTCATAAGGCTTAGGTTTTTGCACCCAAGTTATCATATTTACAACCGTGAAAATCAGAATAAACTAAATATAAATAATCCATGATACAAATACATATATCCTATATGAGTAAGATTTAATGATCAAAACACAGTTTCTCAATGCTAGAAAAAGTGCAGACTTTTCTGACATTTCTTCCCCACTCAATTTGATTTCTAGAACCTTTTTACAAATAGAATTTCTTACTAAACATCTTGTGTCAACTAAGTCAAAGACCTATAAGAGGAAGTAAAATGAAGGAATTCCACTAAAACTAAACTAAAATGTTCATAAAACAAGCAGGAATAAATATGACACTGTTGATTATGATTGTCTAAAGATTGTCAATTCATACACATTTGAGGCTCAATTTGAAAAAAATAAAAAATAAAAGGGGGGGGGGGGGGGGGGTGTGGAAACAAAACAAACCTGGCAGTAGCACGCCTGACCGTTAGGATTTTATCACCCATTTTCAAGCCAGTAAGAGCAGCACAAGCAATGTCTGTCACAGCTGGATCCTGAAGTTCTTGTATGTTAGCTGAACGGTTTTCAGGAGGAAGAATCCTCCAGAATTATAAAGTTGTACAAATATGAGAATAGAGATTGCCATATAAATTAATCAACTTGATTAGTCTTTAAGTCTCCGCAGTCCAAGTTAAGATCTGGAGATTCTAAATGTTAACTCTATTTACCTGATAGACGCAGAAACCATATCCTTTAGAGACTCCTGTGTCTTTATCCTTAACAAGATCGAACCCACGGAGAGGTCTGTGATAGGTCAAGTGTACACTTAGGACATGAAAAAATAGTTGATCACAAATGGAAGCAGATCTATCAATGGAAGGGGAAAGAAAACATGAGATTTTAAGAACACAAAAGCATAGATAGATAGTTATTTAAGCCCATAACTGCCAAGGAGTTCTAGCTCATATTCAAGACCTACCAGGTGCATGTGTAATTACCAATAAAAACAACATTAAACCCCATACCCAAAGGCCTGTAGCAATTCTCTTATCTGTGCTTCAGTAAAGTAGTATGGTAGTCCACCAACAAAGATACGATCAGGACCCTCTGCTCCACCAATTAAACTGCAATCAGATCCAGAATTAGCACAACAGAAGTAACAAATTCAACTCAACATCACAACTTATTAATTTACAAAGACTTTATAAAGAGTACGTCTCCAAACCAAGTCATGAATTAAACAATAGAGCTGGCATACCCTGGTGTGAGCCCAACAGCAGATAAGTTGAGATGAGGACTTGGTTGGCTAGGACCAAGTGCTGCAGCTAATGCAGGATTGTAGTCTGTAGGCCTTCGCACCCTCACAGCAACCCCCTTGTGTGATCACAAAAAATATGTCAAATGAGGAATTTGTTATCAAATAACTTCATCTGAGTCAATGCTCAGTTCAGTTCCTTTTTCTATGTACATTTTCTATCCCATATGTGCTTTTCATTTCATCCTCACATCCACTCGTTTCGTTGTTATTTATGAAAGCCACCTTTCTCCTTATGAAAAAGAAATAGAAATATTAAGAAAAAAAAAAGGTTTCAGAATGGCATGCCTCAAATATAATCCCATCTAATGCCATCGCATTACTTGCTTCTTCAACAGTTCTCATCTCCACAAACGCAAACTTCTTCTCATGATTAATGTAGACATTGACTACTGCATCACCTACAAGTTCAAATACAGGATTATGCACTATAATCAAACAAAACTTGTGAGACCATACACATGTACTACAAAGTCGAACTGAATCATCCATTGCAAACATGTGCATGGGCAACGTGTTTATAGTTAAATGACTACCTTGACCAGAAGAATTTCCACCAATTGCTGCCATGACAGAGCTAAAGAAAGTTGCAATTGTCTGTTTCAAATATACAAGGAAATCATTATTCAAAGCGTGCTTCAAAGAATTAAATGAAACAATTATTTTAAAGGGTAAGATGCATAAGAGGTGACAATTAGGAAAATTAAATAATAATAAAATACAATAAAAAGTTTCAAGGTTAACTGCAACTATCATGTAACAGCATCTAGCAAGCTTTCTTATAAATTAGCAACACTAAAGATCCAAAAGAACACGGATTAACTAGCATTCTAGCAAGTATAACATGCATATGGAAATCCTATCAGACAGAAATGATTGTCTGACAAAGCTCCCACAGAATGAGGAAAAGAGAAAAGAAACTTTAAATACTAGTGTACTATGCTAAGAGTGAGAGAATTATTACTTTATCTTTATTCTATATGAGATAACAGTTTGAATTAGAGACATGCCTTTTGACTTGGATTAGCTTCATGAAGAGCTTGTTAGATAATAATACAATGTACCACCCATGCATAAAGTGAATTTATTGAAGGGAAACTACCCATCCATGCATAAAGTACATAGCAGAGACAGAAAATGGTACATCTTATTTCCTGAAATAAATACTAATATCCTTCAGTCACCTCCGATAATTTTTAAAGGTAAGTTATTGGTCAAATATAAAGATTTTGGTTCCCAGTACCAACTTTTGGGTTAAGTTATAACTTGTGTCTGCTTTGTATTGTATATTTTTCTCACAACCAATCCCAAAACCGGGAGGAAAAAAAAAAAAAAAAAAAAAAGAGGGTTGTAGTAGGTTGATGGACAGCATAAAGCTTTATTCAGTATAAATCATGAATGGGTCTCTTGGGTTTATTTATGGTTCTGCAAGTCAGCAGTAAAAAGATGTATGCAACATATGCATACACATTGTAGCACAACAAGAGTGCCAGATTAAGGCTAAAAAAAAGGAGCAGAAAGGGGCCTGCTACCATCCTTATCACAAAAAATAAGAATTTGAAAGTGCACATTGCGGAATATATACATAAAGGGTGCTGGTATTATGTCAAACAAGGGAAACAGGAGCCTTGTCTGTACTTAGGAAAGAGAAACAAGAAGCAAAAACCAAGGCAAACCTGCTCATTTGCAATTGGAGGAAGCCCACCAACATATACCCGTCGTGCATGCCTTGTAGCCTGAAAGAAAGAAACAGGTAGAGAAAACTTCATTGGAAATCTTTTAAGCATCCCTCATTACTGAAGGGGGGAAGGCATCACAATTCACCTGCTGGGTCATGGCTTGGATTGGCATTAGGGGAAGAGCTCCCAGCTGCAGTATATGACATGTAATTTAGGAACATGAAGATAAAAATGGCAGACCCGACAGAGGAAATCAATAAATGATGCTTGTGGAATACATGCACCTGTGGTGTCCCAAAAGGTAACATGTTCTGTACGATTCCTGGCATTGATTGAGAAACAACTGGTGGTTGCACTACATTATTGCCAGAAAGGAAGAAGTAAATACTGAAGAATGACTCATATAACTGAAAGATTAAAATGTGTTGCAAGAGATTTTTGAGAAGTTACACATCTAAAAGCCTAATTATCTATCGCATTATAAATAGAACAAGAAAGAAACCTACCATACCTAAATTATACCATCAAAAAACAAAGTAAGAAATGAAATCCCTTGCGGATGATAGGGAAATATGTGTAAGTCTACCAAATGGCAACTGTTGCCGGTGGGAGGCGAACAAGATCCAGCCAATCAGTGCATTGATTCTCCATTGAACATAAGATCTACAGCAGTCACGCCGAGGTGTACCACAGAGGGACATGTAGTCCAACATTGCCTCCTTACCCAAACCATAATCACGAGACACAAACAAAAAACCACACACAACAGCCAAAGAACACAACAATGGTTCTCAGTAACCACAGTAAACTATTAAAAATTAGAAAATCATTTAATAAAGCCACAAGCAACTCTAAACAATACAGGCAAGAGCAGAAACTACTAAAAAATGAAAATACAAGTTTCACATTGAACAGAACCCAGTATAGTTAACTAGTTGATAATAATTGCTATATGTAAGTAAAGAGTTTAAATGCAAACCTGGAACAGCAGCACCATGCAGCACATCGGCATTAGATGGTGCCATGTCAAAACCACTTGTTCGTTTGCTGCAGACATGTAGACAATCAGCAAAATAATAGTGGAGTGATACAGTTTTCAAAACCATATTAAGTAACAACATTTTCCAAATTTCTATGGATCTCAAAGTTATAACAAATTCCCCACCATTTCTCTTATTTTATGGTATACCAGTCAGTGGGGAACATGTGATACAAATGCATAGTAAGATCAACAGTTATTTAGAGAAAAATAGGAAGATCAATCCAGTGCGATTGCAGAAGAATATCTGCAAGTGCGAAAATCAAAGTGAAAAAACAGAAATAGTTGATTATGTTGCACACCTTTTTGATCGAGAACGAGAACGAGAGTCTGATCTGGATTCGTTCTTAGATCCATCCCTAGAAGAGGATCGTGATCTATGTCTATGCCTCCTCTCTCTGTCTCCGCCATAAGAACGGTGCCTACAAAAGGGAGATATGATATTTACTAGTCAGAATATAAGAATATACCTGAAAAACATGTTGAACTCACTTATATGGGACATTAAATGGGATTTACATTAAATAAGTTCCAAAGCACAACAATGGTCAAGAAAGGACCACACGTTAAAATGTGCAGGTAAATCTTGTAACCAGTAGTTCCTTTTTTTCACTGACTAGTTCCAATCCTTTTGATAATCAGTAAATGAATAAAATCAGTGAGAACATGATAACCTGTCATAATGGCTGCTTTGATGACGGTCATAATCATCATACTTGCCCCTTCCTTTATCATCCCTCATACTTCTATCCCTATAGTTCCTGTGATGATGGTCTCCATCTGTTTCCCTATCCCGATTTCGCTCTCTAACCCTCAACCTCTCACGATCTGATCCACGCGAATTTTGCTGAAATAATTTCACCCTAGTCAGTCATTTGACTAATATCCATAACAACAGATTACTAAACAAACTAAGAGTATAAGAGACACAGAGAATACACTGCAAGCTAGAATATCATCAACAACAACAACAACAAAGCAGTAAAACTACCAAAACTATTAGAATATGAGAAGCTACAAATTTAAATGTAAACCAACATCCATGAACAAAACGCAAAAATGATCAAAATTTCACTAAAGCTGATACAGCCAATGAGCTCTACCTCAAATGGAACTTCCTCCTCCCATAATAACAGGATGAAGGGTGAGGACATGCGATCACCTACTGGTTGTATGCATAACTTACCAATAAATTTAAGGATAAAACTTAAGCATTGTACCTAAGATGCAGTACCTTAGGTTCTCTAATTAAATTCAAACACATAACTAGATTGACTTTAATTCCCCTTAGGAAAGATAATATTGTTTGTACAATGTACAATACAGTCTAGACGTGTTTGCATTTAATTGGAGAACCTAAGTTTTGCACTAAATTTAAAAATTGTTGCACAAAAAAGAATTGTTTCTCGATGTTTTGCGCAGCATGTCAGTGTGTCTGCCAAATGTGTGCAGTATTTATGGTACACGGGGCGTCCGGAAGGGTATAATAGCACAAGCTGTCTTTACACACACAGACATACAAGTTACTCATTCAACTAAATTCAGCTTATAATCCAAAATCATAGGCTGGATTGGGAAAATTCCAGCCCCAAAGGCTACTTAGGTCATGTTTGTTTTGGTTCAAAATACCATTTTATTTTCAAGTCCGGCTGCTTTTAAAAACCTCTTATATATTTTTCCTAAGCACAACTATACTTTTACATAGCTATGAAAAAAAGCTCATCCAAACACAAATTAATCTCTAACAGAACTCGGATTCTAAAACCACATCACTCAAAACACTTGCTGAAACATTATGACCACACCAAAAATAAACACATTATTCGAAAAAATTGAATCATAAAAAATTAAGCAATTAAAATACAGAAAAATAAAAATATAAGACCTTGTGATGCGAATGGCGAGCATCGAAAGGAGAAGAGCGACCGGGTTCGGATTCGGGTTCGCGTCTTTCTTCGTTGTCAATAGAGGCGTAATCGGACATTGTATTTTAGAATTCGAATTTGAAACCCTAATCGTAATTTTAGGTAATTATATTTTTAGCACTGTGCTGTGCTCACCGTTTTGCTATCTATTTCTTCTTACAGATTTGGATATTTTTCAGAGTATGAATATGATATACGAATACGATGATATATGAATTGCACGCACGCACGCACTGACGCACATGAGAGTTGAGTACTAACGACGCTGTTTTGGTTGGACAGAACACAGAAGAAACAGGAGGATAATTATTAATGGGTTTCTATTGAAGTTGGCCCGAGTAAGGGCTGGACTTTTGTGCAGAAGCGCTAACCCCCAATTTTTTTTTTAAATTCAGCTAAAGCCCACTTTGACAAGGCAAGAATACTTTTTTTTTTTTTTTTTGGTAGATGCAAGCCTACATTTGGTAACAATTTCTTTTACAATGGCAAGAAGCAACAGAGGAGAAATTTGAAGTAGGTTCAATTAATTAAAAGGCTAAAATGCAAAACTAATCTTCTAAATTTTACCTTTAATTATTTTAGTCATTTAAGTTTCAATTATGTTATTTCAGACCTCTAAGTTTCAAGTATAGTCAATTCAATCATTCGTTAGTCTTCTGTTAAGTGCTGTTATTTACTAACTGTTGATGCTCATTTTTTGGAAGCTCAACAACACGGGCAGAAAAGGGTTAGTAAGTGGATAGAAAAATCATTAAGCCCAAGCGGTAGGGATAATGGATCATAGGTCCATAAAGCAAACAAATGGACCTTGAGGAAGTAAATGGGCCTAAAAGAGCTCGGAAAGAGAGAAATAGCAAACACATGGGTAGTATGGATTTAGAAAAAGTGAGAATAGGCCACAGCTACCACAGCAGGCCCAAGGTAATGTAAGGAAAGAAAGTAAGAGGTAATGGAAAGTCCATAAGCCTTAAAGATGAAATATAAAGTAGTTGACCAGAAAAGCCCAATGAATTAATAAAAGCCCAATGAATTAATAAAAGCCCATGGGAAGCACAAAATTAGAAAAGGCCAGAGATGCCCCAAGAAAGTAAATGGGCCAAGGACGCCCGGAAAGAAGTAAACAGGACGTGGGAGCCCATAAGTGATGTGGTAAAAGGCCTGATGAGTTTATTGGACCATCAGAAAAGAAACGGATAGCAAGCCCAAAGAGGCCCAATAGTTCTAGGTCAAATAACATCACAACAGAAACAACAGAATGATATGGCAGGAAGCAACATCAAAACCATAAGAATAAAGCACGAAGAATAAAGTCCAGAATCAAGCAAAGCCCAGCACCTAAGGGAGCAAATCATAAAGAATGAGAAATTAGAAAAACAGCCCATGTCATAAGAAGTCAGGGATAAGTAGCAGAATGGACAGACGGGCCTTCAAACCGCGGCAAGCGCATGAGTAGCAGACAGATTTTGGACAAACATGGAAGTGAGACACGTGCAAGGCCCAGACACCACCAGCCTGTACCCAGCCAATACAGGAAGTGGTGAGTCATGGGTCAGAGGTAAGAGGGCATGGTCTGGCGGTGGGGAGCGGGGAAAACCAATTTTGAGATTCCTGCTCAGGCTCTTTTGGGGAAGGTGTCCTGCTAGGATGATATATCACTCAAAAGAAGCAAAGCTGAGTTGGAAACACTAGGTGCATGCCATGAGGGACGGAGAGAGAGAAAGCACACACGCCATGGCAGGTAAGAATGCCACGGCAAGCAAACAAACAAAATAGTTTTCTACGCTTGGTGAAGTGGAGTGGTGCAACCAGTACAGGTAAGTGGCGCTGGCTGGGCGACTGACCAATCAGTAATGGTCAGCAAGGACACACACACTAGACAAAAACAGTTAAAGGCTGTAACGGGTGTGATAGGCTTTTTTGTACGACGTTGGGCTGGATTGCTGCTTTCTGCTGTGCTAAGCCCAAAATATTATGGATTAGAGAGTTGGGACCGGTCCAATTGCAACTCACCTTGATCCGACTTGTGCGCAAGCCATGCCCTATTCTGTCGCAGTTTATATTATGTGACCGTAGCAAGCAGACCTTCTTAAGACGATTACAGCAGGCAAATATAACGTAAATATCAAAGAGGTTTGCTTACTAAACTTAAACGATGAAACATTGCAAAGAATACATATTCCAATGAAATAGCAACAAAGATGAATTTTAACAGGAAAGTAAATGCGAAAGGAAAAAAAGAGGAAAAAACGGCAAACTTATAAAACTGTTGGTCTACCGCGATATGTTAAAAGGGTGCAAGCCAAGAAAGAGACAACATTCCTTCAATGCGAATAATTTCTCCAGATGAGAGATTAATGGCTTTGAAGGGACGGTCCTAAATGACTCGTGCCCAAGTCAATAACAATAGAGAGCGTGGGTTTGAGAGGGAGAGAGGGAAAACAACCCATTTTGGTGCATACCCGCCATCTTTCTTCTCTCAGTTTTTTCTTATCTTTATTTCTTTTCTCAATCTTTCTTCTTTCTCTTTTTTCTTAGCTAGTATTAGCCTTTCTTCACTTCTCCTTACTCTTACTCCGTTTTTTTTTCTCCCCTTTCCTTGTGCACAGTGAATGCTCTTATATAGTACCTGCCATGGTTTGGCTTTTACCTTTTTACCCTCTAATTGCCTTTGTCTGGTATGTGTCCTTACCGACCATTACTGATTGGTTAGGCGCTCAACCAGCGCCACTTACCTGCGCTGACCGCGCCATATCACATCACCAGGCGAGGACAAGAAAAAATTTTCTATTTGCTAGCCATGGCATTCTTACCTGCCATGGTAAAGTGCTCTCTCTCTCTCTTCCCTTATGGCATACACCGAACGGTTCTAACTCAGCTTTGCTATTTTTAGGTGGCATGTCATCCCAACAGGACACTCACCCGAAAGTAACCTGAGTAGGATCCTTGAAATAAGTTCTTTCCATCTCCCCTCCGCCAGACCACGCCCCCCTTACCTCTGACCCATGGCTCACCTCTTCCCGTATTGGCTAGGTACAGGCTGGTGAAACCTGGGTCTTGCGCGTGCTTTGTTTTCACATCCATCCAAAATCTACCCGCTGTTCATGCGTTTGCCGCGGCTTGGGCGTCTGTCTGTTCATCCTGCCGTTCACCTTTTACTTCTTGTGGCGTGGGCTATTTCTTTACTGACTTGCCATTTGGAGTATGGGCTTTGGCTCGATTGTGGGCTTTAGCTCACTTGCATCCTCTCGTGTTTTGATCTTCGCGGCCTTGCTATTGCTTCCCGCTGCACCATTTTAACATTCATGTTATGGCGATATAATTTAGTACCATTGGGCCTCTTTGGGCCTGCTGTCTGTTTTCCTTTCTAAGGGCTTAATAAGCCCACTGGGTCTCTTGCCATGTCTACCTGCGGGCTCTCGTGTCCCATTTATTTTCTTTTGGGCATCCTTGACCCTTTCTAATTCCGTACTTCCCATGGGCCTTTACTAATTCGTTGGGCTTCCTTGACCCAACTATTCCACACTTTCTTTAGAGCTCATAAATCTCCTTATAACTCTGTACTTGCTTTACTTTGGGCCTGTCGTAACAGGCGTGGCCCATTCTCACTTTTCTACATCCGTGGCCCATGATTCGCCATTTCTCTCTTTCCGAGCCTTTTTAGGCCCATTTACTTCTTCAAGATCCATTTATTTGCTTTATGAACCTACAATCCATTATTCCTGCCGCTTAGACTTAATGAGCTTCCTATTCACTTTCTAATTCTTTTCTTCTGATGTTACTGGGCTTCTTCTCATGTTGCTGGGCTTCTTCTTCTTATTGGGCTCCCAAAAATGAGCCTCAACATTTAGCCCCCTGAGCATATGAAGTGCTCCTGCAGTTCATATGTGAATAAAAAACTTTCCTATCCTTTCTGTCTTTTCTTCTTCTTTTCCTTCGCGGGCTTTTTCGAACAGTAGTCCCCAACTTATACATATGTTCAGATATATATATATATATATATATATTGTTTTTTCTTTTTCCTGCCGTGAACAGCTCTGTCTCTTCGAATTCCCCATTTAGCAGTTATCTGGATGCGTGGCCTCTGCTTCATTAATTTCATTCCTCTTCCAATGGCTGACCCATCGTATCCCTTCACGCCACTATTAATTACACTGATACCCAAAGATAAATCCCTTCGCAATCCTTCTTCAAGCACTCTTTCTCCTTTCAACACAAATATTCTTTCTGCCCCCCTTTCTCCACCATTTTCTATTCCTAAAACACTCCCTTCCATTTTACTCCGATCCAAACTTCACACCATGACACCGGCGAAAGGCCAAAGTTCCTCACGCCGCAAGGGGAAAGAGGTCACCCGCGATTCTCCTGCAGCTCACGATGTAGGCGAGGAGGTTCTTCATTCTGAATCAGACCATTTCGACGAGGACGAGATGCAGCGCACCCCGGACGGTGAGTGTGCTCCCCTTATCGACCCTTGGTATAATGTCCATCCTCACTTCTCGAAGGTTCCAGGTGAATATACGCCGCCGCCGCCGCCGGGCCGCGTGTGACTCGCCCTTTGTCGGCAAAACACAAACACTTCTTGGGCTCCGTTGGCCTCTTCGGTCTACGATCTCATCATCCGTGAAGGCATTTTCGCTCCCTGTGCCCATCCACTTTAAATTTAGGTCAGGTACCACCTTAGGTTGGAGAGAGTGGGTTGACAGGGAGTTATCGAACACAGGCTTTATGGGTTTGCTCCAGCAGGCCGGTGTGCTGAAGGCCGCCGTTTCCTCTCGCTGCTTATCAAACTTTAGGGATCTTTTCAATCTCCGCCATCTAGTCCGTAGATGGTGCACCACCACCCATACCTTCTTCTTTTCCTACTACGAAATCACTGTAACTTTGGAAGATGTGGCCGATCAACTACTCTTATCCATCCTCGGCGATGCCAACCCCAGCGCCTTGGAGCTTTCTCCAGAGGAGGAAGCCATTGAGGCCGAATTGAAGAAAAGAATGAGTGGTAACACGAAGCTATCATTTTGGGTCAATTCTACCGCCAAGATTTCTACTGCCGCCCGCCGTGCGGCCTTCATCGCCTTCTGGTTGTGTAAATTCGTATTTGCCTCCCATCCTCATTATGCTATAAAGCCCTTGTACTTTCGATTGGCCATCAAAATATCAACCGGGATAAGTTTCCCGCTGGCCCCTATGTTTTTGGGACACTTGTATGTCCAACTAGACATCCTGCGGAGCGATGAGAGCCAAGCAGGTTCTTGCCACATTGTCACCTTTTCTGTTTATAGTACCATTTTGCAACACCTGTTATATGAACGCTGTGCAAAGCAGTTAGCGAGATGCAGACCCGTTCATTTTACCAAGGAGAAGTATCAATCTTGTCCTCAAGGTATCACTGACTTTTGTGACAGATGTGAGTCTGATTTCCCATTGGCTTTCCGTTAGGTTGGTTTGAATCCCATTGATTATTCTGTCGTTGAATCTTTTGACAAAGAAGTGGATTTTTCTTGGAGGGCTTACAGAAATTTGGACGTGGGTTATACATGTACTGATTCGGTTATGGGTTCATTTGTTGATTGTTGGGGTTTATACCCTAAAATCCAATTTATTGGCATGTCATAAATAATTAAATTATTTAATTATATAAGACTATTTATAAATGAACTAATGGGACATTATCTTAGTCCATGAGATGCATAGTATGCGATTTATGTGAAAAGTCACAGAAGATATAAATTGCAAGTTCTTTGTAAACTCAAAATGTAGTTCGTAGTCGGTGATGAAATTGGACGTTTCATCTGCGAAGACTATAACATATCAATTAAGATGATTTGTTTTGATCATGGAAGTGGAGACTTCTAGTTGATATGTTGATATGTTTTAAGAGTTAAGACATATTGACTAGACCACTGTGAGATTTATTATTCTCCTAACGACTGTCAAATAAATAATAAATCTCACAACTTCGATTTACATCAACTCTAAATCCTGAGAGAATAATGGACCTGATCATGAGATGTAGGTTACTTTGATATATCAAGAGTGAGATCTATAAGTCACGGTCAAAATCTCAGTATGTTGGGCAGCCGCATTTAGTGTTGATGGAACATATATTCTCAAGATGGAATTCATAATCTCTTAACGGAGATATAAAATATTCTCTTGAGATAAGTTTAATGGATTTGGTTATTCAGATAATTGGGTCCAACCACTTTAGTAGGGAATTACTAAAGTATATATTTATGGAATTAGATTTCATAAATATATAATGAATAATGTAAAGGATTAAACCGGGTACTTAAGGATAAAGATGTAGTAATCTTCAAAGTGGCAGTCTATATTCATGACTTTGTATTACTACGAACATTTTAATGAAGTGGTTGCATGTATAATAAAGTATTGGGATATAATTTATTAATAAGGCCTAGAGTGCAATTATATTCGTATAGTGGTATTGAATATAATTAATGGTAACTTTGGACTTGTCAAGAGTTGACAGAAAAGCCCAAGGCCTATTGGAGCTAGAGTCTTATTTGTTTCCTTTTGGTCCCACTCCAAGCCACACATTAGAGCCCAATTAGAATGGCCCAAAAAGCTAGCCCAATTAGATAATTAGTTACATATAAGGAGAGAAACATACAGAGTTTCAAAAGTCCTTTTATGAGTCTTTTGATAAGTGTTTTTCATCAAGATTACACAAGGAATGAAATGGTTTGTATGTGATTGTTGGACACTCCCTTGTTCTCTCATTGAAAACTGATTGAGAGACCACACATTTTGGGAATTAAGTGGAATTGGAGTGAAGATTAAAAGTCTTTCCAAGAACTTCTGATTTTTGGTTTTGAATTTCATCGCATCAAGGTACACTTTCTTGTTCTTAAATTCTGAAACGTTCATAGTGCATGTTATCAATTGTGAATAAAGTAGATTCGTTATGAGTCTTTTGATAAGTGTTTTTCATCAAGATTACACAAGGAATGAAATGGTTTGTATGTGATTGTTGAACACTCCCTTGTTCTCTCATTGAAAACTGATTGAGAGACCACACATTTTGGGAATTAAGTGGAATTGGAGTGAAGATTAAAAGTCTTCCCAAGAACTTCTGATTTTTGGTTTTGAATTTCATCGCATCAAGGTACACTTTCTTGTTCTTAAATTCTGAAACGTTCATAGTGCATGTTATCAATTGTGAATAAAGTAGATTCGTTAATTTTCTACTGCATATGTTTTGTATGTCATACAAACATATATTTTTCCAACAATACCGTTGGTACCACCACTTCTTTAGCTGATTTTGACGAGACGGGGATTACTTATTTGGGGGCTACCAATGCTGGGTGGTTGCCCTATTTGGCTAATGAAGGTCTTAAGTTCGTGCATTATCCTGCCAACTAGGTAAGAAGACAGTTTGGGTTAGATCAAGACATTCCTGACAGTCTTTCTTTTCTTATGGAGTCTCCTACATTTATCCGGCAGTTCCTGAGACATATTGCCTTTGCATTTTGGAGCCAGCGCTTCTCTGCAGTTACCGTTCCGAGCTCACTAAGGGAGGGCATTTGCACTCCTGCCATGCATGGATATTGGCAGGCCGTAATGACTTTTTTTGAGCAAGAATTGATGGGCAGTCGTGGTTTCTCTCTTATTCCTCCTAACGGACTTAGTGCAGTCGTTTCAGCCAACCCCCGTTTGCTTTTTTCCCTTCTAGGTCTGTGTTAACCTATGCCAGGAAACATAATTGGTCTGCCATCTTTGAATGGGATGAGGAGAAAAAAGGTTAGTATTGGCACACAGGTGACTATCCTCCAAGTTGGGAGAAGAGAGTAAAAGTGAAGAACATTCCCGTACCTAAAAAGCGGTCTGCCAAACCCAAGTCTGCCAAAAAAAGTGGTGATCTTTCTGAAACTTCCTCTGACGTACGTCCTACTGTTAGCAAGTCCAAGTCCACTGTTCCGCAACCATCTACTGGTGCCCCTCCTTCCAGCAGGACACGAGGTAGCAAGAGGAAGTCCGTTCCACCCCCTGTAACTACTACTACTGAGCGGCGGGTAAGTTGCCTTTAACTTTGTTTTTTCCTTCTTAATCTTTGACTTCCCACAGCTAATCTTTTATAGACTTGTTGGTTCATCTTCTTGTCCTTGTCTTCCGCTCTCCTTGCAGTCCAAGTACAAGGAGGATACATCTGCTACACATCCATATCGCTTGACGAGCTTGAGTCCGAAGTATGTCTCTTCCCCCTTTTTTTTTTCTTTTCTTTTGCCCATATCTCTCCTGCCATACACCGTTGTTTGTTTGCCTTTGTTTCAGCTTCATTACCAGTTATGGACTTTCTCTTTTTTTTTTTCTTTTTTTTTTTTTGTTCCTCAGGACGAGCCCGAACCTCTCTCTATATATTGTCCCACAGCTGAAGAGCTTTCTACCTCCATGGGGACACCCTTGGGAGGTTTCCTTGGTGGGACTAATGTAGTACTTGTGATACCCACTCCTTCTGCTGCTGCACCAAGAGTCCCTACTGAGGTCCCTACCCCTCCTGCTGTGCCGGTATCTATAAGCGAGGGTATTCATTCAAAGAAAGTTGAGGAGACTGCTCCTTCCGGTGTTTCTCAGGCTGAGGCCGTTTTTCTTGCCACCACCCTTGTTATTTCTACTAGTGATCCTTTCCTGACTCTCTCTCAAGCAGCAAAGGACGGTTTCTCCTTGGTTGTTACTCCCTCCTCCATTCCAGGCTTCGCTACACCGGGCTTGATATGGATTTTTCTTCTGAGGGCTCCAAGGATGTTCTCGAGGATCGTGATGATGAGCCTGCTGTGAAAAAGAGGATTTCTGATTCTGAGGAGGAGGATGAAGGTGTTGAGCGCAGGGTTGAGTCTATGGGTACGTATTCACAGCCCCTGCTTTCACAGGTCTCGGTCCCCTCCCCTTTTTTCTTTTTACTCTCTCTCCTCTCTTTTTTCGTTCATGAATTCATTCTCTCTTTTTTTTTTTTTTTTTTTTTGTTAGGCCCACTTCCTACCACCCCTTCCCAATTTGAATTGGGCAGCAATTTTGCCGCGATTACGAACCTAGTGAGTGAGCCCGCGGCCTTCTTCCCCCGCTTTGATCAGCCTGAGGTTAATGATCTTGGTCCTGCAGAATTTTAGGGTTCTGGTCCTCCTTACGTGGACTTCCATGGCTTCATAGTCTCTGAGGACTGTGTCTCTCACCTAGAGGCCATCTACAGCAGCCACGGTGATTTTATGCAAGGATTCCATCTGGGCTGCTCTGCTAGAGAACATTTCCTGAAAATGCTTGGGAGAGTGCTAAATGATATCGAGCATAACTTTGTGGACACTATTTCCTTCGATAGGATCCTTCAATAGAGAGTTGCAGTTCAAGAGCTTGTAAGTGTTGGCTTCGCCGTGGAGTTTATTCTTGATCACTTTCGTGAGATTGCCCGAGCCCTTTTTATGATGAGAGTCCAGCCTGCCATCGATGCCATTGACACATGGATTGAGGTTCTGAAGAAAGAGGTGGCAGACTTGGAGGCTTGCCATGGGCATCTTCTCTCAAGCATTGGTGAGTTCAGCCGCTTTTAGGATCAATCTCTTATCTCATGGCTTCGTTGATGATGTAGTTTCCCTTCTTTTTAGTTCACTTATCTTTTGGTTTGCCCTCCCCTTCTATGTTTCCTACTGAACTTTACTTCCTCCTTCTCCTTTTCTTCTCTTTTCCTTTTTTTTTTTTTTTTGAGACTGCTATAATTTAGGTTTGTAACTATGATGCTACATTTGCTACTACTTTTATCTATTACTATGACACAGTACGCTTTTTGCAATTTTCATACTTCTTTTCATTATGTGAAAGCATGTTACAATCATGTCTTGTGACGCAGTCACTTGAAAGAAATAAAAGAAAGGCAAGAAAAGAGAAAAAAAAAGTAACTACATTGCTTGATGGGATCATTCAAGTCTTTGCCATCCATCTGAGTTAGGCGGTAATACCCACTTAGATGTGCTTCCTTTATCACAAGTGGCTCTTCCCATTTCGGTGCAAACTTAAATGGTCCTGCCATGCCTCTCCTGACATAGTTTGCCACTTTTAGTACGAGTTGCCCTTCCGCGAACACTCTCTTCTTGGTCATCCTGCCATAGGCCTCCATCATTCTTTATCTGTATTTGCGGCTACATTCTTGAGCTTCTTCTCTCTTTTCATCAAGCCTCTCTAAGTCTTCGTATCTTTATGCGGCAAAAACTCCCCCTTCTTTTTCCTTTTCACGCATTTGCATGACTCTTAATGACGGAGTCATTATTTTTGCTAGGCTCATCACTTTTGTCTCGTAGACTAGAGAAAAGGGTGAAACCCCGGTGGCTGACTTCGACGAATTTCGATAAGCCCAAAGAGCATCCGGTAGGTGCGTCGCCCATCCACCCTTGTACTCTTGACTCATTTTGCTAATGATCTTTATGAGGATCTTTTTCGTTGCTTCTGCTTGCCCATTTCCTTGGGATAGTTAGGCGATGAGCGGTAGTGCTTGACTTGACAGAATTCCAACATTCTCCTCACATCACTGTTGATAAAAGGTGTACCGTTGTCATTGATGATTCTGTGGGGTACTCCAAACCTCACAATTATGTTCTTCTTGATGAAGTTTTCCACTGCTCCTCACGTGGCTTTGCGAAGTGGCACTGCCTCTGCCCATTTTGTGAAGTACTCTGTAGCTACCAGGGTCCATATGTAGCCACGTGATGGTGGATTGATTGGTCCCACCAGATCAAGCCCCCAAGTGTGGAAGGGCTATGGGGTAACCATGTTGTGCAAGCTTTGCGAATGGGTGTGGATTAAGTTAGCTTGTACTCGGTAACTATGATACCTTTTTACGAATTCTGCCGTGTCTTTCTTCATGGCAGGCCAGTAATAACCCATCCGTAGTAGGCATCTATATAACTTCTTCTTCCCTTAGTGTTCCCCACATTCTCCTATGTGTACTTCTTTTAGCATGTCCTTCGCTTCATCGAGACTCAGGCATCGCAATGAGTCTCCGTCATATCCTTTCTTAAAGAGAACCTCATTGTGTAGAAAGTAACGTATTGCCAGTCTTTTAAGTTTATACCGCTCACTGTGCTTTTATGGCAGGATTCCTTCCGCTAAGTACTGGGTGAATGGCTTTCTCCAGTCTCTGCTAACAAACACTGCGTAACTTTCTTCCCTATCTGACACTAGTTGGCAAGCCTCACATTGAATTTGGACTTGATCCGCGTCTTTACCCATACTCGGCCAATAAAAGCCTGCCCTTTGGAGTCTGCGGTAGAGATTGACTTCTCCGCTGGATTCGCAAGTCTTATCATGCACTTCTTTTAACTTTTTCTAGGCTTCCTTTTGCCCCACGCATCTAGATAGGACCCCTCCTGGCATCCTGTAATACAACTCTCCCTTTACCAGGACATAATCTTTTTAATACTTTTAACTCCATAGTTTCTCCCTCTTTCATCAAGGTCTCTTTTATAAGATTCTGCCAATCCTCTTCACACCGTTCCTCTTGGAATCTTTCCTTCAATGCTTCAATGATAGGCTGTTCCCTTTTACTGACTTCCACCCGAGTGATGTTTCCTTCAAAGATTATCTGTGAGCCCAGTGTGGCCAAAGCATCTGCGAACCGGTTTTCATTCCTTGGAGCATGCTCTATTTCAAAGGACAAAAACTTCTCTTCCATATTCTGGGCCATTGCTTTGTATGGGGCTAAGCTAGGTTCCTTTAAAGAGAAACTCCCTTTGACCTGGCAGACCACTAGGTTCGAGTCCTCTATTACTCTTAAATGTTTGACTCCCATTTCAAGGGTTGTGGCTAGCCCGGTTAGGTAGGCTTCATACTCTGCCGTGTTGTTCGAGCACGGAAACTCTAATTTGAAGGATAATGCCACAGCTTCGTTCTCTTTATGGTACAAAACCATTCCCACTCCTCCTGATTGGCCAGTAGAGGATCCATCGAATCTCATCACCCATTGCTCCTTGGCTTCTTCTGCCACATCTATTTCTCCTAGCACTTCTTCATCCAGCGGGAACTCTTTCTCTCCTGGGAACTGTGCCAACAGATCGGCTATAGCCTGACTTTTTACCACCTTGGGTGTTCTCGCGTTTAGGTCGTATTGCGACATTGGGATATTCTGCCCGAGAGAATCGGCTGTTGCCGTAAGGTTTTCATGGCATGGGATTTAGTCATCAACCATACTTCATAGGCCAAGAAATAATGACGTAGCCTTTGGGAGGCGTACACAATGGCCAAACATGCCCTTTCCGCCCTCGGATAACGAGTTTTTGCATCTTTCAGGGCACGGCTGATGTAGTAAACCGGTTGATCATTACCGTCCCTGTCCTCTTGAGCGATCAATGCGCCCATAACACATTGGTTAGTGGCTAAGTATAACAATAGTGGCTTCCTGCGAACTGGGGCTTGCACAGTAGGGAGGTTCATCATGATCTGCTGTAGCCTTTTGAAGGCCGCCTGTTGCGCATTTCTCCATTCAAAGTTTTGCCCTTTCTTGAGCAGCTTGCCGAAAGTAGAGGTAATAGATGCCAACCCTGGGATGA
Source organism: Lithocarpus polystachyus (assembly GCA_033629205.1). Classification (NCBI taxonomy): domain Eukaryota; kingdom Viridiplantae; phylum Streptophyta; class Magnoliopsida; order Fagales; family Fagaceae; genus Lithocarpus; species Lithocarpus polystachyus. Next base: position 51,753,764 of record CM066166.1, read on the forward strand.
ATCTTCTAATATACGAGACTTCTCCCAAGAAGCTCTTCAATTCTCTAACAGTAGCTGGTGGTTTCATGGTGGCTTTGGCCGGGTCCACGTTTATTCCTCTGTTATGGACTAGAAAGCCCAAAAATTTCCTAGAGGATAGCCCAAATGCACATTTAAGAGGGTTCATCCTTAGTTTGAAAGTCCTACACCTTTCAAATACCTTTCTTAATACTTGGGCATGCTCGTCTCGCCTTCTTGATTTCACCACTATGTCATCCACATAGTCTTCTAATTCTCGGTGCAACATGTCATGGAATATGGCCGTCCTTATCCGCTGATAAGTTGCACCTGTGTTCTTTAACCCAAATAGCATTACCGTGTAGTAAAAATTGCCTATGGGTGTTCTGAAGGCAGTCTTTTCTGCATCTTTTGACGCCATTCTAATCTGATTGTACCCACTAAATCCATCCATGAACGAGAACATGGCATTTCCTGCCGCAGAATCTATTAATAAATCCATATTTGGCAAAGAGAATTCGTCTTTTGGGCAGGCTCTGTTGAGATTCTTGAAATCTACGCAACATCTTATCTGCCTGCTCTTCTTCTTTACCGGCACTATGTTGGACAACCAACGTGGATGCTGAATGGGTTTAATGAATCCTGCGGCCAACAATTTTTGTACTTCTTTGGCTATCTGTCCCTTTGTCTCAGTGTGGAATATCCAAGCAGGCTGGGCCACTGGCTTGGCCCCCGGCTCCACATTCAATGTATGCATTACTAGCCCAGGATCCAATCCGGGCATTTCACTATAGTCCCAAGCAAAAACATCTTTGTATTCTTTTAACAGCATTATCAATTCCGACTTCTCTTTTTCTGACAATTTTGAACTGATTGAGATGGGTTTTGGTTCCTGCAAATCTGACCTCAAGTTGACTTCTTCTAACTTTTCTTTTGCCACAACCTGCGTGTCCTTTTCCGCCACAAACTTTTCGTTGCTATCCTTTTCCTCTAATCCTTCTTGAACTATGCAACACACTAGGCTTTTATGTTGCCATTCCTGTCTAGGGCCCTCTTATGTCTCACTTGTGGGCCCCGCATACCTTCATAATCTGTATACAATTCTGCCGTCAGGGCTCCGAACCCTGACGCATCGTGGTACATCATCTGCTTTTATAAATATGCGCTTCTTTCCTCTTCCTTTTCTGAGACAGCAACTTTCTCAGGTCAGGTTTTGGGTCGTCCCGGATATCCTCCTACCTAGGAACGAAGGTGCCTCGCAGCTTCGACACTGAACTTTCCCTCGATGATGCCCACTAGTCGTAGAACATGGTTTCCACCAAATGGGCTTCAGCTTGCTCGAATGGTGATGGGTTTGCCGCTATTCGTATCATCCTGCCATTCAGTCTAACCTTCACACACTAGTGGTAGGTGGATGGGACTAACCGGTGTTTATGCAGCCATGGTCTTCCCAACAGTACATGGTATGAAACTTTCGTTTTTACTACGTGAAACCGGGCTAAAGAGGCTATGGGGCCTACCTTTAACCATAATTGAATATGGCCTGCCGTGTATTCGCTGCTTCCTCCGAACCCAGTTACTTCCATTGGGCACCCTTGGATTATTCTTTCTGAAATTCCTGCTGCTTGCAAGGTGCTTAACGGAACAAGATTCACTGAGGCGCTTGTATCCACCAAGGCCCTTTTGATAGGAATTTGATTTATTGATGCAGCCAGATAAAGAGGTCTCTTGTGGTCAGGGCATCTCACCTCCATGTCCTCATCACTGAAAGTGATTTCACTCGATTCTTGTAGGAAAGCTCTATCTCTGCAGCTTCTGTTGTCAAACATTCTATTCCCACCCCAGAGGCGATGCTTACCAAAGCCTCCATGGCTATCTTTCGTTCTTTCGCCGTGAGACCTAATTGATCAAACAAGTTCTTGAACTTAGAGCTTTTCTGTAGGGTGGTAATTACTGCAGTAGACAGGATTGGGTTTTCCTCTTCATCTTCCCCTAGGTTTGCACAGATTACTACCGCTGCTACACCTTTCCCCTTATGATTCGAGAGTGGGTTTCTTTGAAATTCTTGTTGCGTTAGCTCCAGGGTTCCTTCTTTGATCCTACGGTGTATTAGTCTGCGGAGCACCCAACATTCTGCGGTAGGATGTTGCACGTAGTTGTGCAATCGGCAGAAGCGTGGGTCCCTCTGCTCTTCTTTTGTGGGTTCCCTAAAGACTTGATTGGGCTTAAAAACTCCGTCTACTATCCACCTGTCCAGGAGCATATCTAACTCCTTTGGGGTGCATGGTATTGGTGGAGGAGTATCACGCTCCTTTCCATCAGACTTTCTCTTTCTTTCGCCTGCGGAAGCTGTCATGGCCTGCGGGGCGTTTCTTTTGTCAGGATCCGGCCTTACCGACTAAGCGGTCCTCCCAGCCTTTTGCAATAGTTGTGCAAACTGGAAAATCTCCAAGTTTTCTAGAACAGCTCGGTACTCCCTGATCATATTCGTCATACACATTTTCACCAGTGTCTTCTCCTCACAGTGGTCGTAACAATCAAGTGCTATATCTTTGAACCTCTTGATATATTACATTAGATCCTCTCCACTCCTTTGCTTGGTAGCTTGCAAAGTTGTGAGTGTCACTGTTTCTTCTCCATGAAAGTACTTAGTGCAGAATACGTCCACCATATCATCCCAAGTTGGGATTGATCCTGGCTTTAAACTGGTATACCAGCTATAAGCATGATCGCACAATGACTTAGAAAATTCCCGAAGGCATAAGTCATCGTCTGCTACATAAGGGCCAAGAGTGTCGATAAACTTGCTTACATGTTCGATGACACTTCCTTTCCTGCCATCATATTGCGCGAAGGTTCGCGATTCATACCTCTCCGGGTATGGCTTGCTGAGCACTCTCAGCCGGTAAGGCGGCCTTCGTGCATAGAACCTTTTTTTTTTGTGCTCTGGCTCTTTCACGCTTTAGGAGAGCGGCTACTTCCGCCATGGTAATGTAACGCTATCCTGCATTTTGCGGAGCACTTCCAGCTGTTTTCTTCTCTTTGTCTGCCGCATGCTCTGGGTCATGCTGGCTCCCCTTCTCTTTCGTCTTATCCGTCTTCAGCTGACGGATTTCCTCCACCATTTGTTGTTATGAATGTTACAACGCTTGCAGCACTTCAACAAAGGTATTGACATCGTCATTAGGATTCTTTGTCTGCGACTGGGGCCCAGCCTCCATTCCGGTAGCGCCTTCTGCCTGGTTAGACTGATGTTGGTGAGGTGTTGTTGGCCTAGACTCTGCTGGAGAAGGCATGACGCTCATATTTCGCATTGCCCTGGATTTCGGCGGCATTTGCTTGCGAGGATCTCTGTCCCTGTCTGTTTCCCAACTCCCTAGTGAAGTCGCCAATTTTGTAACGGGTGTGATGGGCTTTTTTGTACAACGTTAGGCTGGATTGCTCCTTCCTGTTGTGTTAAGCCCAAAATATTCTGGATTAGAGAGTTGGGACCAGTCCAATTGCAACTCACCTTGGTCTGGCTTGTGCGTAAGCCATGCCCTGTTCTGTCGCAATTTATATTATGTGACCGTGGCAGGCAAGCCTTCTTAAGACGATTACAGCAGGCAGATATAACGTAAATATCAAAGAGGTTTGCTTACTAAACTTAAACGATGAGACATTGCAAAGAATACATATTCCAATGAAATAGCAACAAAGATGAATATTAACAGGAAAGTAAATGGGAAAGAAAAGAAAGAGGAAATAACGGCAAACTTATAAAACTGTGGTCTGCCGCGATATGTTAAAAGGGTGCAAGCCAAGAAGGAGACAACATTCCTTCAATGTGAATAATTTCTCCAGATGAGAGATTAATGGCTTTGAAGGGACGGTCCTAAATGACTCGTGCCCAAGTCAATAAAAATAGAGAGCGTGGGTTTGAGAGGCAGAGAGGAAAAACAACCCATTTTGGTGCATACCCGCCATCTTTCTTCTCTCAGTTTTTTCTTATCTTTATTTCTTTTCTCAATCTTTCACCTTTCTCTTTTTTCTTAGCTAGTATTAGCCTTTACTCACTTCTCCTTACTCTTACTCTGTTTTTTTTTTCTCCCCTTTCCTTGTGCACAATGAATGCTCTTATATAGTGCTTGCCGTGGTTTGGCTTTTACCTTTTTACCCTCTAACTGCCTTTGTTTGGTGTGTGTCTTTACCGACCATTACTGATTAGTCAGGCACTCAGCCAGCGCCACTTACCTGTACTGGCCGCGCCATACCACATCACCAGGCAAGGATAAGAAAAATTTGTCTATTTGCTTGCCATGGCATTCTTACCTGCCACGGTAAGGTGCTCTCTCTCTCTCTTCCCTCATGGCATGCACCAAACGGTTCTAACTCAGCTTTGTTATTTTCGGGTGGCATGTCATCCCAATAAGACACTCACCCGAAAGTAGCTTGAGCAGGATCCTTAAAATAGGTTCTTTCCCTCTCCCCTCCGCCAGACCACGCCCCCCTTACCTCTGACCCATGGCCCACCTTTTCCCGTATTGGCTGGGTACAGGCTGGTGAAAACTGGGTCTTGCCCGTGCTCTGTTTTCACGTCCGTCTAAAATTTTCCTGTTGTTCATGCATTTACCGCAGCCTGGGCGTCTATCTGTTCATCTTGCCCTTCACCTTTAACTTCTTGTGTCGTGGGCTATTTCTTTACTGACTTGTCGTTTGGGGTCTGGGCTTTTGCTCGATAGTGGGCTTTAGCTCACTTGCATCCTCTCGTGTTTTGATCTTCGTGGCCTTGCTATTGCATCCTGCCGCACCGTTTTAACATTCATGTTATGGCAATATAATTTAGTACCATTCGGTCTCTTTCGGCATGCTGTCTGTTTTCCTTTCTAAGGGCTTAATAAGCCCACTAGTTCCTCTTGCCATGTTTGCCTGTGAGCTCCCGTGTCCCATTTATTTTCTTTTGGGCGTCCTTGGCCCTTTCTAATTCTATGCTTTCCCATAGGCCTTTACTAATTCGTTGAGCTTCCTCGGCCCAACTATTCCACACTTCCCTTAGAGCTCATAAATCTCCTTATGGCTCCATACTTGCTTTACTTTGGGCCTGCCATAACAGACGTGGCCCATTCTCACTTTTCTACATCCGTGGCCCATGGTTCGCCATTTCTCTCTTTTTGGGCTTTTTCAGGCCCATTTACTTCTTCAAGATCCATTTATTTGCTTTATAGACCTACAATCCATTATTCCTGCCGCTTAGGCTTAGTGAGCTTCCTATTCACTTTCTAATTCTTTTCTTCTGATGTTGCTAGGCTTCTTCTTTTTACTGGGCTCCCAAAAATGAGCCTCAACAAAAGCTAAAATGGTAAAAGCCAGTTGCGGCTGGCATTATATAAAGACACCTGCTGTGTACGAAAAAGAGGACGGCAATAGCAACCTAAAAAAATAGAGAATCACAATAATTGAGAAAACATCGAAAGAAGAAAGAAAAATAAAGAGGAAGAAAGAAAGAATTAGAGAGAACAGGAAAAATAAAAATAGAGCGAGTAGAGTGGCAAGCATGCACTAAATAGGTTGATTCCCTCTCTCCCTCTCAAACCCATGTTCTCTGCTAGCAGCAAAAGAACTTCTTTGTTTGGGCACAAGTTATTTAGGACACACACACACCAGACAAAGACAGTTAAAGGCTAAAATGGTAAAAACCAACCGCGGTAGACATTATATAAGGACACCTACTATGCACGGAAAGGAGAATGGTAATAGCAGCCTAAAAAAGGAGAGAATCACAATAATTGAGAAAACATTGAAAGGAGAAAGAAAAAAAAAAGGAAGAAAGAATTAGAGAGAACAAGAAAACAAAAATAGAGAGAGAGAGTGGCAGGCATGCATCAAATAGGTTGATTCTCTCTTTCGCTCTCAAACCCTTGTTCTCTGCTAGCAGCAAAAGGACTTCTTTGGGCACGAGTTATTTAGGACCACTCCTTCAAAGCAATTAATTTCTCCCCTAGAGAAATTATTTGCGTTGAAAAAATGGCTTCCTTCTTGACTTAGACTCTGCAATGTAACTTAACACAGCAAACTGATATTTATTTTGATTCAACAAGCTTATTACTAACTCTTCTGTATACATTTTTGTTGTCGTTTCCCAAAACATGCGTTTCTTGCGATAGCCTATTATTTACTCTTGTCTAAATAGTGAACGAATCTCTTTTATCATCTTTATTATATCTGTCTGCCGTAATTATTTCAGCAGTTTTGCCTGCCATGGGCATGTGATCGATATCTTGGTAAACGGGGCATGGTTTGTGCACAAGCCGGATCAAGGTGGGTTGCAATTGGACTGATCCCAACTCCTTGATTCAGAACACTTTGGGCCTAACACAGCAGAAAGTAATTCAGCCCAATACACACACCCAAAAAAAAAAAAAAAAAAAAATTCTGGAAAGCATTAATTACAACAAAGAAGACGAAGAAGAAGGCTTTAGGGAACCTAGCCTGCCCACCATTCTCTTTTCCTCTTGTCTAGAGCAGTCAAGTCTACGCTGAAAAGAAATGTGGACCGAAACTTATGAACCTAGTCCTAATGGGAAGCCCCCACAAATGCTTTGTCCTTTGTGCAGTATATTGTTTAGTTGCAGATAGCGAATCAGGATTTGGAAAACCGAACTGCGAGACTAGGAAGAAATACTTCAAAATTGATCTTGGTTACAATGAAAATACTTCTCAAATAAGCCATTTGTAGCAAAGTAGTTTGAAGAGAACAAAGCATAGCGAATTGGGACTTTAATTTTTCGATATAATCCTCAGTTATGTTCCTCAGCCTTTTAAAGTTTAAATGCAACAACATTGCCTTTCGTTTTATATTCCACTCAAGATCTTGTTAGGTTTTTTATTCTGCTTGGGATCTTTACCCTCTATAAATGGTTTTCGCAAAACAATCTTCTCCCCCAAATTTCTCAGTTAATTGGCAGTGGGAGTGGGGATGGTTTATGACTTTCAGTGGCCAGGGGAACGACATCGTTCCCTAAGCCCTTTTTTTCCTCTTTTTTTTTTTTTTTTTTTTTTTTTTTGTAATTAACGTTTTCAGTTTTTTTAATTAAGAAATTAAAAAAAAATCGTCCAAAATAGCGTCATTTTGGTTCGTAAACGGCAGCATTTAATAGAAGAATAACAGATGATTGAATTAACTATACTTGAAACTTAGAAGACTGAAATGACAAAACTGAAACTTGGAGCACTAAAATAACAAAATGTGAAACTTAGAAAGTCAATTTTGCATTTTGGCCTTAATTTAATTAATAAAATCTCTTGTCGTCGAATAAGATAATTAGGTTTAATTTGCTTTTACCCCGAAAAATCAATTGGTGTTTTAACTTCATAATAAAGAGCAACTATCATAAAACGGACATTTTAAGTTTGAAATGCTATTGATAAAGATAAATAAAAGGTTGGGAGATCTGTATTTTGTGAATTTTGGTGATTGTGGTCCTTATTTTATGTTCGTAAGATATTAATTAATTTTTTGAGAGCAATGTTATACAAATGACTAGATTGAATCAAACTAATCTCTTTACCCTGGTGATTGGCAAATTTATAAAATAATAAATTAAAAAAAAAAAAAAAGTTCAGTACTCATTTGAGAAGTCTAAAGACACTAAATTTGGTGTCAAATTTTTTACACTTCCTTTGTTTTTATATTTGTGATGGGTCCAAGTGGAATGGAACGTGAGAAATGATGTGATTTTCTTTCTCAATGGCCCTAACAATACTTTTACCCAAGCTACATGTGTGTTAAGAATTTTTTGAAAAATTAATAAAAATTAGATTAGTTCCAACTTTTAAAAGTATGAAGCTAAATACCAAGAGCTTTCTACCTTAATTGGCACTATATTGTTTCCAACGAAAACTTCCAAAGTTCAAAACCTCTCAGCCCAATATTATGAAGCTAGGTTAAAAGGTGTTACATAGTTTGTAAATTACATGCAACGAAAATTTTTTTTGAGAAGAAAGATCTCAAACTTTCATTAGAGAGAAAGGCAGCCACGATCAGCTAAAAAGGCGGCATAGAAGTGTGGAGGAACATCCTCTATTCACACCAATAAACCTCTAACATACCTAACATATTTAGTTAGGTTGTGCACTTCAGCATTGCCTAATCTACGTGTATGGGAATAAAAAATAGGCGAAAAATCTATTTTCATCTTTACATTTTCACGTGATTCCCACTTTGGTCCCTAACTTTTTTCTTCATTGCTTTTAGTCCCTAAAATCAAAAAAGTGATCTCGTTTTTGTCCCTATCGTCATCTCACCAACGGAAATAGTCTACGTGGCAAACGAAGTGCATCGCTGGCACACTAAATGCTGACGTCAGCGTTAAAATAATAATATAATATTTTATTTAGCATTAAAATAATAAATAAAAAGGGCACCTCAGAAAATTAAAAATCAAATAATGAAATATATATTTTTTAAACCTTAATAAAAGAAAAGAAGTCTGTCGGCGCGTGTATTGTACGCGTCGAGGACCTTATGCAGTAGGCTATGTTTCGCGTGGAGGAAGAGTTCCGATCCTTGATGGAACGCGGCGGTGAGTTGTTTGAGCTCAATTGCGAGTACAGAAGCTGCGAGCCGTTTGACTCGGATGACGACGAAGACGAAGACGAAGGCGAAGGCGAAGACGAAGACGAAGACGAAGACAAAGACGAAGATGGAGGAATAGTAGGAGTTATCAGATTCAATGAGGGAAACCAAATTCCTGTGGCGCAACCAATCATGGACTACAACATCATCATCGATGTTCTTCCTTCGATCACGATCAACGACCTCCATGAGATCACGAAGTGAATAGTGGTAGCCGGGTTTGGCAAGGAGTGTTCACATGTGTACAGTAGCTTTAGGTGTGAGTTTCTAGAGGAGAGCTTGTCGAGGCTAGGGTTGAAGAAGCTAAGCATTGAGGAAGTTCACAAAATGCCATGGCAGGACCTTGAGGACGAGATCAAATGCTGGATCAAAGCTGCCAATGTCTCTCTTCTCATCCTCTTCCCTAGCGAGCGTCAACTCTGCAATCGCATTTTCTTCGGCTTCTCCTCCGCTTCCGATCTCTCTTTCATGGAGGTCTGCAGAGGATCCACGATTCAGCTCTTGAATTTCGCTGATGCTGTCGCTATTAGAAGCCGGTCGCCAAAGCGGTTGTTCTAAATGAGATCTAATTGATAAAATATTATCTTATTAATTTAAAGAAAAAAAATTAATTCTTTTTCTTTTATTAAGGTTTTTAAAAAAAAAACTATTTCATTATTTGATTTTTAATTTTTTGAGATGGCATTTTATTTATTATTTTAATGCTAAATAAAATATTATATTATTATTTTAACGCTAACGTTAGCATTTAGTGTGCCAGCAATGCACTCAATTTGCCACATAGACTATTTCTATTAGTGAGATGACGGTAGGGACAAAAACGAGATCGTTTTTTTGATTTTAGGGACAAAAAGCGGTGAAAAAAAAAGTTATGAACTAAGATGAGAATCGCGTGAAGATATAAAGACGAAAATGAGTTTTTGGCCTAAAAAATATTACTTGAGGCAACTGTAGAGGATTTTGCCTAGGTAAGGAGGTGACCAAATGAAGTGAAGGACTCATCGTTGCTATTAAAAGCCCTGATGACCACCTCGGAGTCTCCTTCAAGGGTAAATGATGAAAATCCCAATCTTGTGCTAAAAGGATGGCTCTCACAGCCACCAAGGTTTCGACATCACCTGAAGAGCAAACGAAAATAAAGAAGAATATATATTAATAACTATTAAAGGAAATGGATAAATGAAGAAGTTGAAATTTTAGTAAGTTTATATACCGAGGATTCAGTTAATTACATATTTTGAGCTTAAGTATATCATGAACTTAGGATTCTCTATAAATTCTTGGATTTCTTCCAAACCAGATGATTATTCAATACTGAAATTGAAGTCAAGGAACATATAGAGAATAGACAAAATGTTGGCTTTAGGTAGACTTGGTAACCGGGTTGAGTTGATTGGGTTACAAGTGTCTACTTGCATTTTTTCACATGCAAATAAATAAATAATTGAACCAAATGTCAAAAATAATATAATACTCAAAAATAAAAGTTAAATAATATGTAGATTCTTAAGTTTACACAATTCAAAATTCACGATTAATACCATCACCATAAAATAACAAAAAAAAAAAAAAAAATTGAATATCATGAACCATGTCAAGTTATCAACCTTCTCAAGTGCATATATTCTTGTTACATGTAAAATATTAATGAAGTCATATTATTATTACCGAGAAAGATAACTACATAAAAATAGATTTGAAAATAAATCATAACATATTAAGTAAAGAAGAATAAATAATATTTAATATGAATAGCATGTCAATGAACTCAACCTTTCTAGAAAATTTAGTATTAAAAATCTTCATACTTGAGAATCACTATTTGGCATATAAATTTTTTCACACTATTTACACTTAGCCCTATATATTCCATTGTCCTTAAAAAATGTTTAAAAAATAGGTCAAAACACAGGTTAACTCATTTTTACTTCAAGTAAAAAATCTTGGGTTTAGATCCAGTATTTTCCTTTGGATTTCCATCAAGTCACCAAGTCGGGTCCAATTTCGCCAAATCTGATATAGGCTCTAAAATTGAAAGTAAAATTTTAGGATTTTGAATTTATGGTTTTTTTTTTTCACTATTTTAGTGTTAGTGTAAATTTTTTATATTTTCCATGAATAGGCTTTTAATAGTATATAGATAAATAAAATACATTTATAAAATTATGTTGTAAATGTATTAATTTGCAAGATAAGTTGTTCATAAAAACATTCATATTTCCTCCCTTGCATTTTGGAAAAGGTCAATTACTCAAAATGCTTTCACTTGAGACCCCCTGTGGATCATTTCCGGTTGATGGGCTCACCGGAGTTGAGGCCCTTGGGAGTGTTTTTTCAATAAACGCTTCGACTAGTGCGTACAAAGCAAGGAGTGGTACTACCGTACTAGGTCTAGGCTACTAGTACTAGGGAACACTCTCTCTCTCTCTCTCTCTCTCTCTCTCTCTCAATCAAGTCTATGTCATACTCTAATACACAGTCACACAACCTGTCCCTTAAATTCTACATTTGGCAACGATTATGATTTACGGGTCATTTAAAAGAAGAAGATTGATCAATTATCTAGTACGGTAGATAAGTTCCGTGTACGAATAGAACATCATCTACATCTATGTTTGGATTTTCTAGTGCGATTGGTACGTGCTGGTTTGTCCTGACGTTAAATTATTTTGTCCACGCCAACATGTTAAAAAACCTTTGATGGTTTTAACCAAACACAGACCGCTAGCTATAGAAACATATGTGGAATCTTTTTCTTTTTTCTTTTTTTGGAATCGGCCTACGGTATATCTATTCATTAAGAAATTGAATCAAAAAGCATAAATTGTTACTAAAGAAATATATGAAATTTCTTTTTCTACACCTATGAATTTTTTTTTTCTTCATCAATTCATTAAAGCAAATAATTTTTTTTAATAAACATTTTAAAAAATAAATTAAATTCTATAAAGATGTGATGTAAAACACAAGTTTTATCACATATTAAAAAACTTGTATTTTACACCTTTTAATCTATACATGCATGTCATATCATTTTATCACATATTAAAAAATAAACACAATCATATCTAACCAATTTTAATAACTGTGAGTTTATTGAAATAAATTGTTATTATTTATATGTGATAGAATGCATTGCGTTTTAAATAAAAAAAAATAATATAACAATTTTTTATTAAATAGTTTAAAATATGGGTTTACACTCATCCTTATCAAATTCAGACCAAAGAGATGAAATAAAACTCAAAATTTTCTTTTCCCATATTACCTTTGCACCACTCATTGTATGCATATACTGCTACACCACTTTTTTTCATTCCTTTAAATCCATATTTTATTGTCTTTCTTTTATTGAGAGAATCCTTTAATTAAATCCATCTAGTAAACAAGAGAGTGTAGTAGTAGTACCTAGCTAGTACCTTTTATCTCCGAATTTTGCGAATAATTTGTTGCTTAACCAGAAGGAGGATTTTTTTGTTATTTAGTGCCATCCTCTTTGATGTAGTTTGGAAGCAGAGGAACCGTTTCATATTTGAGAACATGGACATAAATTTGGAAGGCGTTGCAGCCAGAATTTACAGCCTTTTGTTGTGCATAAAAGTGCTGGACCCTCCCTTGTGAGACCTCAAGTTTCTACATCAGCCTTGAGTTGGAGTTCTCCACTGAGGCATGACTTAAAAATAAATGTAGATGCTGCGGTAGGTCCAAGATTCTCTGCCATTGCTGCGGTCACAAGAGATTGGAGAGGGAAAGTGGTATTTGTTGGTTCAAGGAAAATGAACACCACCACCCCTAGCTCTTCAAGCTGAAGCAGAAGTAGTGAGGTGGAAGCTCTCTTTAGTTCCGGACTTGAGGTGTGATCTGTCTCTGTGGAAATAGACTCTCAAGTTGTGGTCAAACTCCTCTTGAACTCAACAATGCCTCCCCTTTAGAGAATCAAGTTTTTATGCTCAGATTTGAGGTCCTTTTTGTCTAATTATAGTAATGTAGTTGTTAGCCTAGGATCTGTTATGAGGCTGCCCATATTTTAGCCAAGGGGTTTTTTTTTTTTTTTTTTGTAATTTTTATGGCTCTTTTGATGTTAGCTTTAGCCCGGACTGTTTCTCCTTTGTTGTGTTGCAAAAGTCCAGAAGCTTGTTGTAGTTAGTTTCTCTTTTAATAAAAGTTTCTGATTATCCAAAAAAAAAAAAAAAAAAAAGAAGAAGTACCTAGCTAGTACCTACCTATTCTTAATTATCTAGCTATTTCATTGTCCAAATTCCAAAGGGCTATTGTATTATGGATTGAATGACGCTACAACCAAACTGTACAGTTTCTGTTTTGCTTTTGCTGCAATAATTTGTCAGCCGCGGGAAGGGAAAATAGTTGCTAGAAAACGATCGTGTAGATAAAAACGTAGGCGCTGACGCAAGCAGCTAATTAAGTAAATAAAGGATAAAATGGGATTTGGCCCCTACCTTAGCTAGCTACCTCATTGCACTCTTTGTCCCTTACCTCTTCATCATTAAAAGGAGAAATTGCACTTTACCTATTTGTTGTTTGACTCGTATTAATAGTGTCTACTCGTGATTTAAAAGTTATTACTTATCTCACCTGAGGTGACTTCCGTTAGACTCCCGTTACCCATCTCTCCCTTTTCACTGTTAAAAATAGAAATAAATGTGTATTTTTCATTATATTTTATGTCTCTCTTCTCTTTTCTCTCCTTCTTTTTTTTTTTTTTTTTTTCTTCTTCTTCTTCACAATCAAAACCCAGAAATGTATATGGAATGATGCGTTTAACGTTCTTACCCAATGCCTACTGCAATTTTCAAACATACTTTTACAATGACAAGAAAACCAATACACCTACAGTCACAAACAAAGCCACAAATCCATGTGAACATACATCCACAGCTAGCCTTTCACTGCTAAATCCAAAAATTGACTACTTAATTCTTCATAAAACAATCACAAAATAAAATACAAAATTTAAGAATAAATGGTATCCACCAATTTGCTGGATTCTATCTTTACCCTAGGCTTTCTCTCTCTCTAAAACTCTAACGCCTTCTCTTTTGCTGGGTTCTCTAAAAAAAAAAAAAAAAAAAAAACCCAGATTTGCAAGTAAAAAAAAAAAAAACTACAAAAAAACCCCAACAAAGACCAGCAAGGCAACGCACGGTGGAGATCTGTTCCTTTCACACATCCTTTGACTTTCAAAACCATCTCCATGGAAGAAGATCTCAAAAACAAGGTAAAGTCCTACCTCAAATATTTCCTCAAAGGCAAACAGTATTACCATCGTCTAGGCCGTGTTTGGAGGTACAACTTTCTCTTGTACAGTCTTTCGGGGACAGGGAAATCGAGCTTCGTGGCAGCCATTGCTAACTTCTTGTCCTACGATGTTTACGACATCGATGTCTCCCAGGTCTCAAAAGATTCGGATCTGAAGATTTTGATCGGTTTTTGAAGAAGAAACCAAGGACCGAGAGTTTATCAATGATAATGAAGTTTATGGATGGGATATTGAACTCGTGCATCATTGAAGAGAGATTGATGGTGTTCACAATGAATAGTAAATAACATTTGCTCATTGACGATGTTCATATCCATTTCCCATTGTACGATTTTTTGGGGTTTAAATCTCTCTACCTTAGTACCCAAAATTATACAATAACTACAATAACTTGCCTTCAAGGGAGACTCAATGGCTTTGTTCCAAATTCTCTCATCCTACTAAAAAACACAAAAAAAAAAAAAAAAATAGCAATCAAAGTAAAGAGAGAAAGGGATTATGGGTTTGGGGATTTTGGGGGGTTCTAAGGTAGAGAAAGGGAGAGAGCTCGTTCCTTTTTTTTAGGGTTCTAATTCGGTTCTAATTTTGGCTTATATAGTAAAGGAGATTTTCTAATGGAAAGGGCAGAGGTGGGTAACAGGGGTCTAACGGGGGCCATCTCAGGTGGGTTAAGTGACAACTTTTAAATCACGGGTGGGCACTGTTAAAACGGGTCAAACCACAAGTGGGTAAAGTGCAATTTCCCCTAATTAAAATCGTGTCGAATTTGAATTTCGATTGTGGTTCTGCATCTGTATCTGCATCTGCATCTGCATGGACCAATCTTTGTCTCGAAGTGGAACTACATAGAAACACCCCGTAAATACCTAGCAAGCTCCTTCCTCAGACTCACAAAAATATTAATATATTTTGAGCCGGCCGATTATAACAAATTAATTAGCAACTTGGACTCTTTATATATATATATATATATATATATATATTATTTGAGATGATCAGATAGCTTTCTCATGAAACTAAAACCTTAGTTTTGTTATCTTCGCATTCTACAAAAACTTATACTTGTGAAGTGACTATCAAACCATAATAATATGTAGTGATTGACCTCTTTAATTAAATATTAAGTAAGTCATTCATTTACGCGACAATTTCGTCTATTTTAACCATTTTTAGAAGATGCTACTCTCTCTTTTTTTTTTTTTTTTTTTGATGCAATGATAACAATTAGCCTTTTTTTGATGAATTAACGAAACAGTGTCCATTTCTTAAAAAAAAAAAAAAAAAACCTTTTGGAACATGTGTTTAAACACATGTTTTCAGTTTTTAAACAGCATTAAACGTATTTTCACATACTTTATCATCCACAAGTATTTCAAAAAAACTAAAAATTGTTGTTTAAACACACGTAATATATATGCTGTTTGCTTGAGAGAACTTTAAGGTAAACCAAGAAAAAGCAATCCCACTTCTTTAGGCAAAGAGCAAATGATGAGATGTACTCTTGAAATATTATTAAGGTTTAATATCTTCATTTTAATTAAAATGTGTGTCTTAAGAATAGAGAGAATAATGAAAGTCCTAGGATTTTGTCACGGTATAGAAAAATGATATTAGGTTCTAAAAGACTGTAAAAATAAATAAATAAATAACAATTTATATTATTATGCATTTTTAAAATAATTCAATTGTTATTATAAGTGAAGATGAAGAATTTCAACCATGCATATATATATATATATATATATATGGTTCTCATTATCAAATTTAGAGATCAAGTAATATTACAAAATAACAAGATTCTTAATTTACCTTGTATCTTTGATGGAATTTTGGGCTCGATTCTATTTCTATCATGCATGATCCAGCTAGGTTTGAAATTGAAAGCCAAGCCAATCAAAATTCGAGGCATGACAAGACGATAAATATGACATTGACAAATATCTAACTATGGACCAGCTTCTTATACAGTACAGATTCGAAAAACATACGAAGCAGATAGTCACGGAGAAGTAGCATTCTACCGCTATAGGCCGAACACAAATTAAAGGAACACTGTTTGTAAGCTCGATCATTGAGAACAAACAAGTGCATACATGAACTCAAAGAGGTGCCGTGCCAGCCACATAATTGTCCTAGCTCTCAATGGTCAAAATCATATATATTCCACGTAAATCAATGTCATCCTCACAAAATCTTGCCCCACGCGCATATGTCTCTGATACTAATTAATTAATATTAAAATTTAATTTAGTCGCACTCACTGATCAGGAAAATTAAAATATTGTCCCAGCTGTCTGTCTTGTGCCAAATAGTATTTCTTGGCTTTACATCAATGAATTAGGGAATACTGTCATATTTATTCAAAAAAAACTACTGTAATTAATTAATTATAACCTTTTTACATCATCAATTACGACTTCATTTTTGCATTATTATTATTATTATAGTAATGCAATTAGGAGATAGTGACCGATGAGATACACACATGCATACGCTAATCAATGTGACATTTTTAACATTTCCAAATTTTAATAATAATGCGACACTTCTAAGTTCTAAGTTATTGATTCCTATAGACAGAAAATAATAATGCAAACCGTACCGATTTTGTCTCGTGTAAACAACCTGGAATTTTTTTTTCTCTCTGCATAATTGACTAGAGAAGGACACAGAGTAGTAAGGGAATAAACAATTGGACATGTTGAAAAATGGTCACACACAAGTCGGCAGCAATTGTTTTCTTCCCTCCTTGTTGGGCGGCTACTAGGTATAAAAAAAAGGCATCCTTATTCCTTACCCGTTCTCTTTTCAATAGAATCACAATTTTCTCACTTTTTTTTTTTTTTTGCTAAATAGAAATTTTATTGATCAACAACAGATACAGAAACCTGGGATATCTCAGCCAAAATAACATTAAGAAAACTTGGAGGACTAAATCCCATATCAAAAGAACCAAACAAAGACTGGTTAAAGGACCCAATTGGCAAGCACATGGGCAGCCTTATTAGCCTCCCTATGAACCCAGTTAAAAGATACATGATTATAGTCATTGATTACATTCTTAACAGATTCAGCAAAATTCAAAAATCTCCAAGGAATTAAATTCACACCAGATTTAATGGCATCTATACAAACTTTACAGTCACTCTCTATAACACAACTACAGAAAGAGAAGTTAATAGCAATATGGACAGCCAAAAGGATGGCATAGGCCTCTGCTTGAACAGGGATGTTGGTGTTAACTTTCTTGGAAATTGCAAACACCAATTTCCCTCTCCAATCTATGGCAACAATTGCTATGCATGAAGACAGATCACCTACTGCTGCATCACAATTCAATTTTAACATACCTTGGTTTCGACAACACCACCTGACACTCCTTCTAGTTGGAACTCTTGTCAACTCTAGAACTTTGGGCCACCAATGCTCCAAGAACAGCTTTTGAAGGCTTTTGATGACTTGACCCTCCACCGGGGGAGATCTTTCATTAATTGCCTTGTTTCTCCAAATCCAGATCATATTTAAAGTTAGAACTCCAAATAGCAGAAATTCATCTCTTTGCTTTTTATCTAACTGGAGAGACGAAGGAGGATCAATGAATAAACCAATCAAATGGGCTGGAGATTGGATCTGCCATTTGTCAATTCTGAGGTTCCATTGACCGCCAAACCATATGGCTCTAGCAATTTGACATTGAGTAAAGAGGTGCAGGGCTGATTTTGCCTCAACATTACATAGAGGGCAACTAGCGTCCGAAGAGGGCGAAAACTCTCTCAACTGATCTTTAGTGGGAAGAAGATTAAATGCTATTCTCCAAAGATGCATCTTTAGCCTCTCATGAATGTTGGCCTTCCAAATTTTCCTTGTAAGAGAAACACTGCTAGAAATATTATCGCCATCAGTAATGAGACAATAACAAGATTTCACCAAGAATTGCCCATTTTCAGATTTGGTCCAAGTCCATCTATCTTCTTGACCAAAAGACCAAATTGGGATGTTTTTAATAGCCACAATAGACTCTTGGTCAAACAACTCATTCAACAAATTATCATTCCAACTTGAACTCGAAGGGTTTAGAAGCTGGGAAACTACCAAACAAGAATTAATTACTTGAGACCTTGGTGTTAGAATAAAGCCTGAGTTGTCAGGTAACCAAGGATCTTCCCAAACTAAAATTGAATTCCCAGAACCTACTAATTTACTCCCAACTTAATTATGTTCTTCACCCTTTCAATACCTTTCCAAACCCAAGATGCATTAGAGGCTTTAGGAGCTCTAAGCCAATCAGCCCTAACCTTGTACTTGGCTGCTAATTGCTTCACACAAAAACAGTTTTTCCTGGATAACATCCTCCATCCCAGCTTGGAAACTAAGGCTTGGTTCAGCTTCTTAAACTTTTTGAAACTAAGACCATCTTCATCTTTCGGCCTTACACAAATCATCCCATGCTATAGGAGTGAAAAACTTATTAGAATCCTCTTTCGACTTCCACCAAAAACGTCTCACAGCAGCATCTAACTTGTCATTAATTTTCTTTGGGAGCAAAAATGTGGGCATAGTATAGTTAGGAATGGTTTGGGCAACTGATTTAATCAAAGTAGCTCTACCAGCCCAAGACAAACTTTTGCTCTTCCAGCTAGCCAATCTTGCATCTATCTTCTCCTTAACATAAGCAAAATCTCTGGCCTTGTTATTTGATAAAATAAAGGCACCCCCAGGTACTTAGTTCCATGATGGAGCTTTTTGAAACCCCACAGGTCTTTAACTTGTCTAAGAAAGTCAGGGTGGACTCCTTTCGAACTAAAAATGCCGGACTTCTCAACACTTATAATTTGCCTAGACCATATGCCATATCTATCCAGACAATTCATCATAGATCTTAATTCTGATAGCTTGGCATTGCAAAATAGCATCACATCATCGGCATAGAAGATCTTTGTGATAGTTGGAGCTCCATTCACTAAATGCACCCCTCTAATGTTACCCTTGTTCTCCTCCCTATTGATTAGCCTTGCCAAGACCTCGCACCCAATGATGAAGAGATAGGGAGATAGGGGATCCCCCTGTCTCAGACCCCTAGATGAGTTGATTTTAGCTTTATGGCTCCCATTAATCAATAAAGTGTAGCTGACTATGGATAAACATTACTGAATTAAGGAAATGAATCTCTCATAAACTCAAAGGCCTTAAGTGTAGTCAACAGGAAGCTCCACTCCATTCTATCGTATGCTTTTTGAAAATCAATTTTCAACCAGTGAAGCCTTTTTTCTTCTCTTAGTTCTGAAACTATGAACAATTTCCTGTGCAAGAATCATATTTTCAGCAATATTTCTATCAGGAATAAAAGCTACTTGAGTTGGATCAATCATCTTATTTAGTAAGGGTTTTAGTTTAAAGACAATAAATTTCAAAATCACCTTGTAGCAAACGTTACAGAGACTGATAGGTCTGAATTGGTTGAAATTGTGAGCACCTTGAACTTTGGGGATAAGTGTGATATAAGTGTGATTCAACTCACGGAGCAACCATCTCTCTCTGAAAAAGCTTTGAACTGCAGCTACAAATTGATCTCCAACTATCAGCCAATAATGTCTATAAAATAAACCAGGCATTCCATTTGGCCCAGGAGCTTTGAGGGGATGCATTTCAAACACAACTCTTCTAATATCATCAGCAGATGACACTACAATCAACATTTCATTCTCTTGAGCTGAAATACAAGGTTCAATAAGTCCATCTAAATCTGGTGGGACACTAGGAGAGGAGGATTGGAAAACTTCTGAGAATTTGGTTGAAAAGTACTCCTCAATATCTTTCCTGTTCATCAATCGAAGCCCATTCTCTTCTCTTATCTCTGTAATAAGATTTCTTCTCCTTCTCACCAGAGTGGACAGGTGGAAAAATTTTGTATTTCGATCTCCTTCTTTGATCCATAGCTCTCTAGATTTTTGTCCCCATTTAAGATCCTCTCTTTCTAGCCATTCATCCAGCTCTAAATATAAAGCTGCTTCCAATTCCAGATTCTCTTTAGTAGGAGCTCTGTCTTGAACTTCTTTTATTCTTGCTTCAATTTCTCTAATTTTGGACTTAACAAAGCCAAACTGAGTCCTATTCCAAACTTTTAAATCTTGTCTAGTTTGCTGAATTTTCCTAGCCAACTTGAAACATTGAGAACCTTCTACAATACTTTGCCAAGCTTTTTCTACAATCCCAATGCTTGAACCATCTCTGGTCCACATTGCTTCAAATCTGAAGGGCTTAGCCCTCACTAATTGATCCAAATGAGTGTCCAATATAATTGGAGCATGATCTGAGGCAGGGGCAATTAAGTGTTTAACTCTAGCTTTTGGAAAAAGACATTGCCACTCTTGATTGCATACAACTTTGTCCAGCCGCTCTTTAATGTTAGCAAGGCCTTCTCGTTTGTTAAACCAAGTAAATCGAGAACCGATAAATCAAAGATCAATTGCCCCAGTGCTATGAACAAAATTGTTAAAACTTTTAGTTGAACCTTCACCAAGATATCTACCACCTCTTTTATCCAAATTACTGTACACACAGTTGAAATCCCCCATTACCAACCAAGGGCCTGCAAAGGCACTAACCATATCCTTCAAGCACTTCCAAAATCTTGCCTTGCCATTAGCATGGGGAGGGCCATAAATCAAAAGAAAGAGCCAAGGCGTCGATGGTGGATCAGAATAGACCAGAGAAGCAATAACATTTCTATCGGAGTAAACAATCTCTAAATCCACACCAGCTTTCCAAAAAATGGCTAAACCTCTGAACTTACCAACAGGCTCCACACAAAACTTTTGTACAAAACCAGTACTTGAGTGAATTCTTTCAATCTTTCGCGACTTAGATTTAGATTCAGCTATAAAAACAATATCAGGACTTTCTTCCCTAATAAGAGCCTTGAGGGCTCTAACTGTCAGGGCTTTACCAGTACCCTGACAGTTCCAAGCAAGGGTCCTCATGGCAAGGGGTAGGGCTTGATGAGGCCCGCCTCCTCGGCCATTTGGACATTTAAGGGAAGGGAAAACTCACTTGAGTTATCTAATTGATCTTCATTAGCAACCTCGGAATTCTCAGGGCTGTTATCCACATTCTTAATTCTGGCAAGAGCCTTTAGGGAAGTTTTGGCTTTTAGACGTGCTTTTTCCATTACTTTCCCAGCTTCTCCATGCTTTTGAGGGACCATAGATCTTTTAGAGGAGCCATCATTGTTGATGAAGGTGGAAAGAGCACATTCAAAATTAAAGGGTTGGGATGTTCTAGAGGATTTGTCATTGTTGCTGAAAGACGAGAAAGGACTTTCAAGATTGGAGGGTTGTGATAATCGGGGGAGTTTGGGTTTTTTAGCAAGAAGGTCAGAGGGATATGAGTTAGTGGATTTACGTTTTACTGAGCTAACAGGAGTAATAATGCTTGGTGGGGAAAGATATTCAACTTGGGCTTTGGTTTGATGAAGGGAATTATTAGGTGGGCTTGGAGGACCAATTTTTCTAGGAAGTTTCGAATAGGGAGACATTAGTATAGAGGCTATGGGCTGAGTTTTAGATGTTGAAGGGTCAATATGTGGGTTGGGCCCAGAAAGAGATGGGGTAGGTTTATAATTTACTTGGGAAGAAGGGTCTTGGTGAGAATGGTCATGACTTAAATCCTTTGAACTTACACAAGTGGTGGAGAGCATACCCAGGATCTCTTCAGTACCTTTTTGAGCCCCATGCTCTGTGCTGTCCACTTTTTGACCTATTGATTGATTGACAATTGCCAGCTCAGTTTCTACTCTCTTCACTATTTCGTTCTCGTTAGCCATGGTTGACAGAACTCTCTGGTTCCTTAAGGAAGCTTCCACAATATTTTATTTTTGCACTGATGTTCCCACTTCCTTGTCACCTTCTATTGGAACAAGTTTATCAAGGACCTTTGGACAAAAACCAGGTTGGAAATCATTATTCTCAGCTCAAAGCCAATTTCCATAGTTTTCATGGAAAACATTCCTTTTGACTATCCTTTGAGACTCTTCCTCCAAACAAGATCTTAGATCATGCCCTAATCTGCCACAGCCATAGCAAAAATATCCTAGTTTCTCAAACTTAAAGGGAACCCAAAGCACAGGAAGTCCCTGATCATCTCGATCAAGAGGAAAGCCAGTACATAGTGGACAAGAGACATTCACTTCTACTCTGACTCTGAAAAAATTTTTCCCACTCCTCCTCTACTACCCAAAAGATCAATATCCAAGGTCCTACCTAAGAAACCATCAATTTTGAAAATGTTTTCTTTAGACTGTCTATTAAGAGGAAGGCCATGAACCTGAACCCAGAAAACAATTGTGGAAAAATTCACTTCATTAAGACTGAGATCTGCTCTAAACTTCTTCGGTATTAAATGTTCACCTTTAATAGACCACAGTCTACGATCCCAAGCCCTTCTGACATCAGCTTCATGATTAGAAGAAAATAAGAAAACATTCCTATCAAGCACCGAAACTTCAACCTCCATCATTAAATTCCAAGCTTTTGACACTATATATTTAACAACAACTTGGGAAAATGATTTTTTAGACAGGATCTTACCTACCAAAAGGAACTTTGATTGAAATGAGGACTCTTGATTGACTTCTAAGCTGATTTTGCCTTTTTTCCACCCTAAATTCTCTGTTTTGGAGATAATCCTCTCCAAGCTAGTGTTATCCGGTGTTTCCTCCATAAGTTAGAATAGGTGCATAATGAGGTAACAAGATGAGATGATAGAGGAATAGCAAAGTGGTGGGGTACAAGGATATTGAAAATGACGATGAAAGGAAGGAAGAAGGACAAACCTTCAGGGACAAGAAGAAGAGGTCTTCACGAAGCTTCACTAGGAAGGGAAACAAAGGACAGAGCCTCGGTAATACAATTTTCTCACATTAAAAAAAAAAAAAAAACTATTGAAGTGATAAGTTATTAATGATAAAAATAAAACCATATTGGTAGTGGTCTATAGTCTATACAAGAGTTGGTAATAACTCTTAACAACTCAATGGTTAGTAAATATTTAGAATTCAAATCCCTTCTATTATTATAATTAGTATGTAACCCCAAGCATGTGTACAGCTACAATTAAAAACAATCACAATTTTACAATTCAAATTATACAATTTTTTGAAAATATGTTCAAATTATACATGATATTAGCTTATACATTTTTTAAACTATACATTTCTAAAATATATAATTGTTTATCATTATTTATTGTAGGGACCAGAGGCCCAAATACATGTATTGGGCCTTGGGCTTGTTCGAGGAGGCTCAACTATCCGAGAAGAGGTCAATAACGTAGAAAACGCAGGATTGTGAGCTTCACAAGTAGATTGTGATTATGAAAGCTGTGGGGGGTAGTCCGAGGAGGAATATACCCTTGAGTAAACAAAGCAAAGATCAAAATATGTGTTTTGTCGTCTGGGATGATATACCAAAGAATCCTATTGGTGAGGTCATACATTGTGAGTGTACAAGACAGATGGAAACTAAAAATATCTAAGGGAAATTTGCTACCACCGCATTAAATGCTCTGCAGCTAACTTTCTGGTCGCATTAATGGAGAAGTGAAGTTTGAATAGTAGCTTTTTAGCCTTATAGCTATTACATGAAGACTTCAAGAAGATGCTGATAGGACAAGTATCAATACCAAATATCTAGTTTGTACGTGGAGGGTAAAGAAAAGAGTATAAAAGGGAAAGAAGGCAATAAGAGAGGGGCATCGAGGAAATAGAGATAGAACTACTATAGCAATTTAGAATTAAATTTGTAATCAACTTGTAAACCAGTATATATGAACTAGTCTCCTCGGATTGAGCCGAGGACGTCTTTCTTTGAGAAAATCCACTCTATCCCTATTCTTTCGATAATCTGGATTCATTACATTCGTTCTCTAACTCATTAAAGCCTAGTTTTCTAACCCACTCTCTACAAATTCATTGTTTAGGGCTTTTTGGGCCTAAGCCCATCCATCTTGTGGACTAGAAACACAAATTACGTCCTTACAATTCCCACACAGAGATCAGGCCAACTGAATTTTCATCCATGCCTGGCCTCTCGACACTTTCTTCTAGCGAGGGCTTAGCAAATTCAGCCACTAAATTAGACAGAACCTGACCCTTAATAGAGGTGCAAGGCATATATTTGATGTCAAAAGCCACCAAGATCATAACCCACTTTGCAATCCTTCCCATGTAATCGACACTCCGAAGTAGAGATCTAAGCGGGAGCTGGCAGTGGCGGCTCCAGGACATATATTTAGGGGGGTCAATTAGAAGATACATTTTGGGTTAAAAAAAAAAAAGAGTTTTGTAGTCTATGTGATTTCCTTATTATAAAATTTTTCATAGTACATACTAGCAAGAGAATAAAAGATGAGAAGTGTTACATCTACAACATTTTTACAACACTTTTTCCACAAATATTAGGTTATACATTTTTATTAGTTCTAATTTAAACTAACTATTGAAACTATTTTTTTCCCCATCAGTAACAGCTAGTAACAATCAGCCACTTAAGCTTTGTTGTGAATGTATTATGAACATAGTGTTTCTCATATAAGACAACTATAAGTTCATTGCATATTGTTTATTAATATGGTGAAGATACTAATTATTATTGTTAAGGTTAAATCTTGGAAATCTATTGTTTGTAAATACAATCAACATATGAATTATAGTTGTTAAGTGAACTCTAAGCGAGATCTAAATACAATAAAATTTTATGTATTAGTTTATTTTAAATTTGTTAAGATCTAATGATTTTTTTTAAGATTTAAGATAAAAAAATTTATTCTTTTGTTGTTAGGTTTACTATTTTTCCCTCATATTTTAGATCAAATTGGTTTGTTATTGGGTTTTTTTTTCTTTTTATTTTTTGGTTTAAAAAGACCAAGATGTTGTTAACATGATCATATTCAAGTTCATTTCAGCTAGGCTTAAAAAAATTTTAAGTCTAAGGGGTTCAAAATTTATTTTAGGAGTCTCAAATAAAAAAAGGGAACTGTTACGTCCACAACATTTTTCACAACAAATCCTAGTTGGCAGGTTGTTACAGGTTTTAAATTTAAATCCATTACTGAAATTACTTTCCTACCCACTAGTAACAGCAAATAACAACCTGCCAACTAAGATTTGTTGTGAAAATGTGGTGAAAAATGTTATGGACGTAATATTTCTCATAAAAAAATTAAAAAATTATATATAAATTTTCTTTTTGGCCCAGCTCAAGGAGTTCAACTCAGGGGGTTCATTTGAACCCCTTGAACTGTACCTAGAGCCACCCATGGGAGCTAGGTTAATATAACAACCGTATGTGACTGGAAATAGTGAGGGAGCTTACGAGTGGCGTGCATTACTGCCAAAATAGCCTTCTCTAGCGGTAAGTAACGGACATCGGCTTCATGTAGTGACTTACTCACATAGTAAACTGATTTCTGTACGCCACTATCAACCTGTACAAGTACCAAGCTTACTGCATGGGAAGCCACAGCGGTATAAGCAAACAAAACCTTATCCACCCCAAGACTGGACATGATGGGTGGCCAAGATAGATATTCTTTCAATTGCTGGAAAGCCAAGATGCACTCCTCAGTCCAATCAAATCCCTTCCACTTATTCAATAATTGGGAGAAAGCCCTGTATCTGTCCACCGATTGAGATATGAATCGATTTAGGGCAGCAGTCATTCCAGTTAACTTTTGGACCTCTTTGGGATTCCGAGGTGGTTGTAAGTTATTGATTGCTCTAATTTGATATGGATTGACTTCAATTCTGCGGTGTGTGACCATGTAGACCAAAAACTTCCCTGATCCGACACCAAAAGAACACTTGGAAGCATTAAGTTGCAGCTTGTGTTTCCTCAGGATCTCAAAGATATTTTTGAGGTCATTAACATGCTTAGATTCCAACTTGCTCTTGACCACCATGTCATCTATATAGATTTCAACGTTTTTCCCTAATTGCGGCTCAAACATCTTGGTCATTATCCTCTAGTAGGTAGCCTCTGCATTCTTTAAACTAAAGGGCATTACCTTGTAATGGTAATTCCCGATAGGAGTAACAAAGGCTGTTCTTTCTTGATCGTCCAAGGCTAAAGGGATCTGATGGTACCCTTGAAAGGCATCCAAAAAGCTCATTCAAGGATGGCCTATAGTTACGTCCACTAGTTGATCAATCTGAGGTATGGGGAAAGAATCCTTTGGGCAAGCCTTGTTTAAATTGAAGTCTACACACACTTGCTGCTTCCCAGTCTTCTTCTTTACTACCACTGTATTAGCCAACCATTTTGGGTAGAAAACCTTTTTAATAGCCCCAGCCTGCTTAAGCTTATTTACCTCTTCCTTGACAGCGTCGGAATGCTCCCTTGATGAGTGCCAAGATGGTTGCTTTCTAGAGAGAACAGCTGGATTGACGTTTAAATGATGGCAAATGAACTCTGGATCTACTCCAGGAGCTTTATAGGCATTCCAAGCGAACACATCAATATTCCTCCTAAGAGGCGACAGTAGTTCCTCCTTTCCCTGAGGAGGCAACTAAGCTTTAATCTGAAAAAACCTCTCCAAATCGTCATCTATAGAAAATTTCTCCAACTTCTCACATTTTGCTTCCTCGGCTACCCCCTTAAAGGATAAAACCGGGGTCCTTGATTGCTATAAGCCCATATCAGTAGAGGCTAAGGAACCAGTCTCCGGCTGATGCATAATTGCTGCTACTAAGCATTGTTTAGCCACAAACTAGCTTCCAACCAGTTCTTCAATTTGATCCTCGGACGGATACTTCACCTTTAAATGAAGGGTAGAAGAAACAGCCCTCAGAGCATGGAGCCAAGGCTGTGCCACAATGGCTGTGTACGAAGCCACAATAAAGTCTACTTCTACCACCTCTGATCCGGCCTACACCGGTAGTCTGATATGACCCCTCGGAACTACGACTTTTCCATCAAAACCTACCAGAAGTGAATCATGGCTCGTTAAATCTTCCAGTTTCAAATTTAACCTTTTGTAAAGATCTGGATACATAATCTTTGCCCCACTACCCTGGTCTACTAGTACCCTCTTCAAATCATACCCCCTGATCCTAAGGGTGATCACCAAGGCATCATCATGTGGTTGTATGGTACTGGCCATATCATTATCCGAGAAACTCAACACTGGTTGAAACCCTACTCTGGCCCTCTTCGGCTCATGTTCAAAATCCTCGTTAAATGGCCGAGACACAGACATCACCCTAGACAGATGAGAACATGTTCTCTCTAGAGCAGCAAAGATGACATGAATTGTGCCTAAAGGGGGTCTCAAAGAAGCATTCCCCTGAGCACCTGATCCTGCTAGGTTCCCTTGGTCATTGGGTTGGTACAAAAATTGCTTTAGTTTGCCATCTTGGACTAGCTGCTTCAGATGACTCCACAAGGTTCTACAGTTTTCGGTGGTATGTCCCTGCTTTGGTGGTATTGACAATGAAGGCTTTAGTTGCGCTTCATAGAGTCTCCTCCCATCTTGTTTGGCCATCTAAAGTATTGCTCATTCTTGATCTTTACTAGGACTTGATGTACTAGCTCTCGGAACACTGTGTTAACCACCTGAGGCGCTGTGGACCTAGATTGCCCAGCAAAATCCCTTTGAGATCTGTTATTGTTATAACGGTCCGACCTAAAATCCCTCCTCTCCTGAGTGATAACCTTAGCCTTTCCTTCCTTGCTGTTGATCCTCTTCAACCCGTTTGTACTCGACGATACAATCCATAAGCCAGCACACACTCCTCACCGGCTTTTTGGTTAAAGACTTTCTTAAATCGTGCTCGGCTGGCAGGCCGACCTTAATAGTCCTTATGGCCATGTCGTCAAAGTTTCTATCGATCTCATTGAACATCTCCTAGTATCTGTCTGAACACGTTTTTAGGGTCTCCCCTTCTCGCATGGACAGAGACAACAAAAAATATAAAGGCCGAGGAACCCTACTGTACGTAATAAAATGAGAGCAAAACGCCTTTGTGAGTTCCTTAAAGGAACCAATAGAATCTGCTGCCAGGCCGTCGAACCACCTCATTGCTACAGACCCCAAGCTAGATGGGAATACCTTGCACATCAAAGCTTCATTTCTGAAGTGTACAACCATTCTCTGATTGAAACGGCTCACATGCTCCACAGGATCCATTCAACCATTATACATGATGAACGTGGGCTGGGTAAACCATCGAGGAAGCTTCCTTCCTTTAATTCTGCATATAAAGAGTGACCTAGAACTTTGGTTGAGTGCTCTACTCATAGCGTCATTTCCCAAGCCCTTGGAAGATGAATTCCTACTCCTGCGTTCATGATGATACTCCTCATCATGTGTGAAAGATTCACTAGGAGGAGTCCTTGACTTGTGCCTATAACTGCCGTCCTTTTTATCATCAGAAGAAAGGTTAGAAATGGAAGGACTTTGCCTTCTCCGCTTGTGGCGCAACTTCCTCTTTAAGTGATCAATTTCCCACTGCATGTTCCTAGTATTCTCTTCATGAGGGATGTGGCCCTCATCTTGAAACTGACTTTTGCCAGTATGAATGATATGCACGCTTTCCTCACGGTCTCTTTCTCGCTCAAGATGAAGAAAGTGATCGTGATTTTGGGAACCACCAGACTCCACCCGGTTTGGACCTGATCCTACCTTAGTTGAATGTCAAACTCACTATCACACCAGAATTTCCCACAGACGACGCCAATTGTAAGGACATAATTTGTATTCCTAGCTCGCAAGATGGATGAGCTTAGGCCCAAAAATCCCTAAACAATGAATTTGTTGAGAGTGGGTTAGAAAACTGGGTTTTAATGAGTTAGAGAACGAATGTAATGGATCCAGATTATCGAAAGAATAGGGATAGAGTGGATTTTCTCAAAGAAAGACGTCCTCGGCTCAATCCGAGGAGACTAGTTCTTATATACTAGTTCACAAGTTGATTACAAATTTAGTTCTAAGTTACTACAGTAGTTCTTTCTCTATTTCCTCGATGCCCATCTCTTATTGCCTTCTTCCCCTTTTATACTATTTTCTTTACCCTCCACGTACAAACCATATATTTGGTATTGATACTTGTCCCATCAGCACCTTCCTGAAGTCTTCATGTAATAGCTGTAAGGCTGAAAAGCCACTATTCAGGCATCGCTTCTCCATTAATGCGGCTAGAAAGTTAGTTGCAAAGCATTCAATGCGGTGGTAGCAACTTTCCCTTAGATATTTTTAGCTTCCATCTGTCATGCACACTCACAGTGTATGACCTCACTAATAGAACTCTCTAGTATATCATCCCAGATAACAAAACACACATTTTGATCTTTTCTTTATTTAGCCGAGAATATATTCCTCCTCAGACCACCCCCCACAGCTTTCATAATCACAATCTACTTGTAAAGCTCACAGTTTTGCGTTTTCTACGTTATTGACCCCACCTTAGACAGTTGAGCCTCCTCGGACAAGCTCAAGGCTTAATACACGTATTTGGGCCTCTGGTCTCTACATTATATATATATATGTATATATATATATATATATATGATTTAGCATTTAATTGGATTTAAACTTTTTAGTTTTTGCACCTAATAATTCATTTGCCACAACAATTAAAAAATTAGACGGATTTGGATTTAAACTCTTTGGATTTGGACTTTTCGATTTTTACACTCAATAATTTATTTGGCACAAAAATTAGAAATTAAATGAGATATATGGCACAAAATTGGGAATTCAATTGAATTTTAATTGGATTTTTTTCTAAGCTTTGGCTTGTAATATATATATATATATATATATATAGACTATTAAATTATTTTAAAATCAAAATTTAAAAAGAATTCTTAGTATAGTCATGTTCATACCATCAATCAAATATTCATTCTTGTTATAAAATAATTTTTCGATAGATTTCGCCATCCATGTCCCATGTGCTTGTGCTGCAGAACTTTATTCAAGAGGACATGGACCTATAGGTCCAATATAGGGCAAGGCATTTTCTACATTTGTGGCTGAAGTTTTGTGTAGTTGTTGCCATAAAACACTTGGTGGTCACACTCTAAAAATTATCAAACCATCAGCTTCAAATTACTACCATATAATATTCGGAAGTATCAAGTATATGCTTGTCGATTTATATGCATGTGTCATGTCATATATATATATATATATATATATATATATATCTATCTTGACCTTGACGTTGAGAGAACAAGAAAATAACTCAGCAGAATTCAACTTTTGTGAATACAAAGTTTTCATAGATCAAGGATGAAGAAAAATGATGAAGAACGACTTTAGAAGAAATGGGAGTGGGAAATGGATCATGTGCATGCATGAAACATAGATAAGGGATTCAATGAATTTTAATTTATAATTCTTTTTTATTTTTTCTGCAACAAGATAACAAGGCCGGCCTCGATGCTAAAAAGGCGTGTGTAATTTCAAACGAGTCTATGTCAAGATTAATGGTGGTATATTCCACTTATTTTTTTTCTTTTTCTTAATTTTTTGAAAGCTGGCATTCCACTTATTGAACAAAGTTTCTTATCGTAGTTCTTAGTAGGTTCGGTTCATAGATTTTCCAATGTCAGCATAAGTGGATGCAATAATGTTTTCACGATAAAAAAAAAAAAAAGAAAAAGAAAAAAAAAGGAGGCATTTATAAAGGCAAATGAAAAAAAAAAAAAAAAAAATTATATTTGATGGTAATTTGGTAATTATTTTCTTCTTCTTTTTTAATCAACTCGGTAATTATCTTTGATGATGACCAAGAAATGTCCCATTTTTTGGTTTAGGACTGTTTGGGCAGCAGACAATATTGACAAAATAAGACATGGGCTACCTACTTGCATTATTAATTCATTCTAAAAAAAAAATTGCAGCATTAATGTAAATAAAATTTCCTTT
This sequence comes from Lithocarpus polystachyus, assembly GCA_033629205.1. Taxonomy (NCBI): domain Eukaryota; kingdom Viridiplantae; phylum Streptophyta; class Magnoliopsida; order Fagales; family Fagaceae; genus Lithocarpus; species Lithocarpus polystachyus. The sequence continues at coordinate 51,784,579 of CM066166.1, forward strand.
TGCCGACCATTGAGAACGCAGATCCGACTTGATATCTCTCTCTTTTTTTTCTTTTTTTTTTTTCTTTTTTTGACTTGATATCTCTATTATGAACGTGAAACCAAAATTTTACCTGTATCATACTGGCACTCAACTCAAAGCCATTGGTTTCTTTAGGGAATAAATAAATATAAATAAAAATTCGAGGCCATTTGTATAATTTAACCAGTTATTTATTTGTGAATTTAATTTATATGGCCACGGATGGCCGTTCATTAAAAAAAAAAATGGTAACAACAAAACATGTATAATACATGCAGATTTATCTTGTAAAAAGAAAAAATTGATTTATATTAACGGTCATTTGTCTTGTTGTAAAATATTTTTAGTTGAAAAAATTTTCGAGTGTTTGATACATCTTAAAATGAGAATAAAATAACTAATATCACAACCTACCAGCCATCCACCAACTCGGCGCCCACCGAGCTTGCCACCACCAAATCCCTGACTAGATCAAGCCATGAACCTGTTAACTAAATCAATGCAACCCCAAGGAATTCATGGGCCCAGCCACCAAATCAACTTAGACACTAGATTGGCACCTCCTAGCTGCCACCATTGACGCCCTTCAATTGCGATTGGAGCCTCCCAAACTCCTAGTTGCAAATCAAAGCTTCACCTCCACAATTCACCAAAACCCAATCACCAATCATTGCAAACTAAGCTCCAGAAGGGAGGGCTGGAAAGTGTACGATGAGTGTTCAGGGGGGGATTGTGCAAGTTGGTTAGTTTGTAAAATGTTTTACCAAGTTTATTTTTCTTCTATAAAATTTTTTATAAAATTTTCAAAGGGTTTTACAGTCAACTGAAAATGTTCTTAGTTTTGACCAATATTTTACAGCAAAACAATTATTTTAAAATGTTGAAAATATTTTCAATAAAACATTTTACAGCAAAACAAACCGACCATAAAAGACACTAGTGACTAACCATAAAGCATTCCATAAAAGATCAAATAACAAATTGTGTGCCATAAAATAAAAAGTGGATTCCAAAAGATTTCTACACATAGCTTCCAATTGATTTATAGGTAATCGAAATAAATATGTTTAGGACATTGCCAATTAATAAGTACAAAAATATGTAAAAGTTGGATGCCCCTAAACACTAAACAATTAGAAATTTCTCCATAAATGTGCTTCACTTAAACTAGTCAGTGTCTAAAGATGAAGATCCTACAATCGACAAACCATGCAGTGAAATAATGAGGAGGAGGAATATCAGAAGTGCTAATTTGAGCCTCTCCTTCCAATCTCTCTCGATCTTTGAGTATTATGTAGGAGTATTAAAGTTACGAATAGGTGGCCTTTTTAAAATAATATATATATATATATATATATATATATATTAATAGGCAAAACTCAAAGAGAGTCTAATCAAATTAAAATCTAAATTGAATTTCAAATGAAGTTGTGCCTCATGTGTCCCATTTAATTTTTAATTTTTGTGCTAAGTAAATTATTGAGTATAAAAAATCAAAAAATCCAAATTCAATTAGATTCTAATTTAAATTTCAATTGAAGTCCAATTTTGTGCCATAAGTCCATCCAATTTTTTAATTTTTGTAGGAAGTGAATTATTGGGTGCAAAACCGAAGAGTTTATATATATATATATATATATATAACTAGAAACCATTACATATTTTAAAAATCTATGATTTAAAAAATGCATAAGCTAATATCATGTATAATTTCAATATCTTTGTTGACGCTTGTTTTTGCAAATCCATACCCAAAGCCCATAATGAAGAAAGCCCAATAAAAAGCAAGGCTCAAAAGCCCATACGGAGGAAAGCCCAACAAAGAGCAAGGCCTAAAGGTCCATCAAGAAGACCGAAGAGCAAGAAAGGCCCAAAGAAAATAGAAAGGAAACAAAAGCCTAGACTTACACTTGGGCTGAGAAAGAAATGCACGGGGAAGTGATCTACAGCAAAATACAATTCTGCTGCAGAATACAAATCTGCAGCAGAATACAGATCTGTAGCAGAATACAAATCTACAGCAAATTAAAACAAATTGGGCCCAATACCCTTTTGACCCAATAAAGGGCAGCAAGCCCATAAAGCCCCTAACATATTTATAAAAGAAGAAGAGAAGCCAAACTTATCTCCAGGAAGAGACACGGTGAAAGAAAACAAAGGTAGCAATGACTAAAAACGTGTGAAGGAGAAAGGAAACAAAATCAGAGAAAAGACAAAAGAAAACAAGGCAAGCACGGGTAGAACAGACACAGCAAAACGGAGCAAAGCTAATTTACTACAGCAGATATGGCGTGAGAACAAAAGAAAACAAAAACAGAGGATAGTGGAGCCAGCACACAAGGGCCGAAGCACCACCAACCTGTACCCAGCCAATACAAGAAAGATGGGCCCACGGTCAAGGGATTCAGAGGATGTGGTTTGGTGGTGGGGGGAAAATGGGTCTATGTTTGGTTTCCAGCCATGGCTTCTTCTGGGAATATACCCCACTAGGATGGTATCTTATCCAAAAAAGGTTGTGAATGGGTGGGACCATCTAATGCATGTTATAGAGGTAGGTAATGAGGTAGCCTAATCCTTATTTATTTGAACCCAGAAGTAAAGGTATACAACAAGAACAAACAAAAGGGAATTTTGTCATGAAGCATGTTATAGAGGTAGGTAATGAGGTAGCCTAATCCTTATTTATTTGAACCCAGAAGTAGAGGTATACAACAAGAACAAACAAAAGGGAATTTTTTCATGAAATGAGTAGTGGTGCAGCAAACATGAATTAAGCAGTGGTAGTGGCCGGCCAACCAATGGGTTGGTGGCAGCCCTGAAGGAATACCCACAACAAACCAAAAACAATTGGTGAAGCCCTAGGGGTAAAAGGAAAAAATTCCATCGGATCAACTCACTATAAAAAGGGGAGATAGACATAGATGAGAAGAGTCAATCCAGTGGTAGAAACTAGAAAAAAGTTCATTTTACAGCAAAAACGAGGAATAAGCCCATTTTGAAGTGTCTTCCCTTGGACTTTAGACTCAACATTTGCGCATAAACTGGCAACGACAGAATGGTACCTTAAAGCCCATTCCGTAGAGTGTTAGACCCAACTTCCTTCTTAGAAAAAGCCTAGACTAAATGTTATCCAATAACATCAAGATGCGTGTCTAAGGCATAAGAAACGTAAAAAGAACCCTCAACAATCTTCTAAAAAAAATTTATAAATTGAACAGTATAATTGTGATTGTTTTTAATTGTACTTGTGCATATCCACGAGGTTACACATTAATAATAATAATGAATAAGCAACCAATGAACCAATTCAAATACACAAGTGAGTGTTGAGGCTCATTTTTTTAAAGTTCAGCAAGGGGAGTAAGCCCATAACATCAGAAAGAAATAATCAAAGAATAAATGGGAAAGCCCAACTAAACCTGAGCGGGCAGGAATAGGTCCGTAGAGCAAACAAACGAGTCTTGAAGAAGTAAATGGGCCTGAAAAGGCCCGGAAAGATAAAAATAGCAAACCATGGGCCGCGGATGTAGAAAAGTGAGTATGGGCCACACCCATTGTGGCAGGCCCAAAGTAAGGCGAGTATGTGGAGCCATAGAAAGTCTATGGGCTCTAAAGGAAATGAAAAATAGTTGGGCCGCGGAAGCCCAACGAGGTAACAAAGGCCCATGGAAAGCACGAAATTGTAAGGGGCCAAGGACGCCCCAAAGAAGGATGAGTGGGACGTGGGAGCCCGCGGACGTACATGGCAATGAAAGCCTAGTGGGCTTACTAAATCATTGAGAAAAAGGGAGAAAGCTGTGAACCCAAAAAGGCCCAGTTTTGTTGTATAGCCGACTAATCAAAATGGCACGGCAGGAAACAAATGGAAAGGCCATGAAAGAGGAAATATGCGAAGGCCCACAACCAAGGGCGAGCCCAAACCACAAATAGAGGACCAGTAAAGAGATAATCCACGCCACAAAGAAGTTAAAAGGCAAATGCCCAAGCCGCGGCAAATGCATGACTAGCAGACGAACTTTGGACAGACGTGGGAAAAGAGAGCACGCGTAAGACTCAGGTTTCACCAGCCTGTACCCAGCCAATACAGGCGAAGGTGGGCCATGGGTCAGAGGTAAAGAGGGTGTGGTTTGGCGGAGGGGAGAGGGAAGAACCCATTTCGAGGCTTCCACTTAGGCCACTTTCGGGTGAGTGTCCTATTGGGATGACATAGCACCCGAAAATGGCAAAGCTGAGTTAGAGCCTTTTGGTGCATGCCGTGAGGGGAAGAGAGTACTCTGCCGTGACAGGTGAGAATGCCGTGGCAAGCTAACAAACAAAACACCCTTGTCTTTGTTTGGAGATGTAGTGCGCCCCAGCCAACACAGGAATGTGGCGCTGGTCGGGTGCTTGACCAACCAGTAATGGTCAGGCGAGTACACGCATCAGACAAAGACAATTACGGGGGTAAAAAAGTAAAAAATAATGCACCGGAAAACACTATATAAGAGTGCTCCCTGTGCACGAAAAGGGGGGAGGAGGAAGCAAGGAAAGAATCGAGGAAGAGAAAGAAAATCAGAGTAAGAAAGAAAGAAAAACAGAGTAAGAAAGAAGGAAAACAGAGTGAAAGGAATAAGAAAACGGGCATGCATTAAAGTTGGTTGTTAACTCCTTTTTCCCTCTCGAGAAATCACATTCTCTATTTACTCACATTCGGAACAAAGGTCATCTAGGACCATTTCGTCAAAGCCATTAGTTTTCCCTTAGAGAAATTAGTCGCATTGAAGAAGTGTTGTCTCCTTTTTGGCTTAGATTTCTCCAACACAGTACGGCAAACTAAGAATCTCACCAGCTTGCCGATATTTCTTACTTTTTTTCTTCTTTGTGTGCATTCCTTTTAAGTTTATCTTTATTGCTACCTTTATGTGTTCATCCCGATGTCTATTCATTCAAAGTGTGGCAAACGTGTTTCTTTCCTTATATTCATAATGTACTTGCCTGCGGCAACTGTTTAGAAAGGACCCGCCTGCCACAACTACACGACATAAGTTGTGTCAGGCTAAGGCATAGCTTGCGCATAAGCCGGGCCAGGGTGGGATGTAACTGGGCCGGTCCCGACTTTCCAATCCAGAACATATCGAGCTTATTATGGCAGGATGAGATAATCCAACCCATTACCAACAAAATCAGCCCAAAACACCCTTACAAAAATTGGCGACTCCACTGGGGAGTTGGGAAACAGACAGGGACAGAGATTCCTCGCAAGCAAATGCCGCCGAAATCTAGGGCAACGCGAAACATGAGCGACGTACCTTCTCAAGCAGAATCCAGACCAACAACGCCTCACCAGCGTCAGTCTAACCAGGTGGAGGGTGCTACGGGAATGGGGGCTGGGCCTCAACCGCAGGCCAAGAATCCCAATGGCGACGTCAATACCTTCGTGGAAGTACTGCAGGCGCTCCAACATTCACAGCAACAAATGATGGAAGAAATCCGTCAGCTGAAGACAAATAAGACAAAAGAAAAAGGAAGCCAGCATGACCTAGAGCATGCGGTAGACGAAAAAGAAATACCCGCTGGAAGTGCCCCACAGAACACAGGGCAACGCTACATTACAATGGCGGAAGTAGCTGCTCTCTTGGAACGTGAAAGAGCCAGAGCGCCAAAAGAAAGGTTTTATGCACGAAGACCGCCTTACCCGCTGAGAGTACTCAGCAAGCCATACCTGGAGAGGTATGAACCACGAACCTTTGCACAATACGATGGCAGGAAAGGGAGTGCCGTCGAACATGTAAGCAAGTTTATTGACACTCTCGGACTTTACTCTCGGACTTTACGCAGCGGATGAAGACCTATGCCTTCGGGAGTTTTCCAAGTCGTTTTGTGATCGAGCCTACACTTGGTATACCGGTTTAAAGCCCGGCTCAATCCCAACTTGGGATGACATGGTGGATGTATTTTGCACTAAGTATTTCCATGGGGAAGAAACAGTGACGCTCGCGACTTTGCAAGCTACCAAGCAAAGGAGTGGCGAGGATTTGGTGGAGTATATCAAAATGTTTAGAGATATAGCACTTGACTGCTATGATCACTGTGAGGAGAAGACATTAGTGGAGATGTGCATGACGAATATGATCAGAGAATACCGGGCTGTCCTAGAAAACTTGGAGATTTCACAGTTTGCGCAACTATTGCAAAAGGCTAGGAGGACTGCTCAATCAGTAAAGCCAGCTCCTGACAAAAGGAACGCCCTGCAAGTCATGACAGCTTTCGTAGGCAAAAAAAAGAGGAAGTCAGATGGGAAGGAGCGTGATACTCCCCCACCAATACCATGCACCCCAAAGGAGTTAGATGTGCTCCTGTACAGATGGATAATTGATGGAGTCTTTAAGCCCAACCAAGTCTCCAGAGAGCCCATAAAGGAAGAGCGAAGGGACCCACGCTTTTGCCGGCTGCACAACTACGTGCAACACCCTACTGCAAAATGTTGGGCACTCCGCAGACTAGTACACCGCAGGATCAGAGAAGGAACCCTGGAGTTAACACAACCAGAAGGTCAAAGAAACCCACTCCCGAATCATAAAGGGAAGGGTGTAGCAGCGGTAGTAATCTGTGCGGATCCCGGGGAGGACGAAGAGGAGAGCCCAAACTTGCCTACCGCAGCAATTAGCACCCTGCAGAAAAGCTCCAAGTTCAAAAACCTGTTCGATCAATTAGGCCTCACAGCAAATGAGCGAAAAGTGGCTATAGAGGCCCTAGTCAGCATTGCCTCTGGAGCGGGGATAGAATGCTTAACCGCAGAAGTTACAGACGACAGAGCTTTCTTACAAGAATCAAGTGAAATCACTTTCAGTAATGAAGACATGGAGGTAGGAAGTCCTGACCACAGAAGACCCCTTTATCTGGCCGCATCGATAAATCAGATTCCTATCAAAAGGGCCCTGGTAGACACGGGCGCTTCGGTAAATCTGATTCCATTAGCCACCCTGCGAGCAGCAGGAATTTCAGAAAAAAGGATCCAGGGATGCTTAATGGAAGTAACTGGGTTCGGAGGAAGCAGAGAATACACCGCAGGCCATATCCAGTTGTGGCTAAAAGTAGGTCCCATAGCTTTGTTAGCCCGGTTCCACGTGGTAAAAACAGAGGTCTCGTATCATGTGTTATTGGGATGACCATGGCTGCATAAGCACAAGCTAGTCCCATCCACCTATCACCAATGTGTGAAGGGAAGGCTAAATGGCAGGATAGTACGAATAGCAGCCAACCTATCACCGTTTGAGCAAGCAGAGGCCCATTTGGTGGAAACCATGTTCTACGACCAGTGGGCGCCGTCAGGGGAGAGCCTATTGTCAAAGCCGCGAGGCACCTTTGTTCCCAAATGGGAGGATATACGGGACGATCCAGAACCTGACCTAAGAAAGCTTCTGTCTCAAAAAACGAAGAGGAGAGAAACGCCTGCCACAAAGACGGACGATGCGCCCCAATGTGTCAGGATTCGAGGCCCTGACGGTAGGATTGTGTACCGGTTATGAAGGTACGCGGGGCCCACAAATGAAGCACATGCGAGCCCCAGACAGGGATGGCAGCACAAAAGCCTAGTGTGTTGCAATGTTCAAGAAAGATTGGAGGAAAAAGATAGCGATGAATGACTAGCGGCAGAAAAAGACCCGCAGGTTACGGCAGAAGAAAAGTCAGAGGAAGTGAACTTGGCAGTTAATTCGCAGAAGCTAAAGCCGATTTCAATCAGTTCGAAGTTGTCAGAAAAAGAAAAGATGGAACTAATAATGTTGTTGAAAGAATATAGAGATATTTTCGTATGGGACTACGATGAAATGCCCGGATTGGACCCTGGGCTAGTAGTACACACACTAAACGTGGACCCAGGGGCTACAGAGGTGATTTAGCCTGCCAGAGTATTCCACACCGAGATAGAAGAGAAGATAACCAAAGAAGTGCAGAAACTACTAGCTGCAGGATTCATCAAACCTATTCAGCATCCTTGTTGGTTGTCTAACATTGTGCCGGTAAAGAAGAAGAATGGGCAGATAAGATGCTGTGTAGATTTTAGAGATCTCAACAGAGCATGTCCAAAGGACGAAATCCCGCTGCCAAATATGGATCTGTTGATAGATTCTGCGGCAGGAAGTGCCATGTTCTCTTTCATGGATGGGTTCAATGGATATAATCAGATTAGAATGGCGCCAAAGGATGCAGAAAAACCGCTTTCAGAACACCCATAGGCAACTTCTACTACACAGTAATGCCATTTGGGTTAAAGAACACAGGTGCAACTTATCAGCAGACAATGACGGCCATATTCCATGACATGATGCACCCTGAATTAGAAAACTATGTGGATGACATAGTTGTGAAGTCAAAAAGACGAGAGGAGCATGTCCAGGTACTAAGGAAGGTATTCGAAAGGTGCAGGGCTTTCAAGCTAAGGATGAACCCTCTCAAGTGTGCGTTTGGAGTGTCCTCTGGGAAATTTCTAGGCCTTCTGGTCCATAGCAAATGAATAAGTGTGGACTCAGCCAAAGCTACGGCCATAGCAACCATGAGACCGCCGACCATGGTTAAAGAATCAAAGAGCTTCCTGGGAAAAGTCTCGTATATTAGAAGATTCATCCCGGGATTGGCATTTATTACCTCTGCTTTTGGCAGGCTGCTCAAAAAGAGGCAAAACTTTGAATGGGGTAAAGCACAGCAAGCAGCCTTCCAAAGGCTATAGGAGATCATGATGAACCTTCCCACCGTGCAAACCCCGGTCCGTAAGAAGCCACTGTTGTTATACCTGGCCACCAACCAATACGCTGTGGGCGCATTGATTGCCCAAGAAGATATGAATGGCAATGAACAACCAGTGTACTACATTAGCTGTGCCTTGAAAGATGCAGAAACTCGTTACCCAAGAGCAGAAAGGGCATGTTTGGCCATTGTGTAAGCCTCCCAAAGGCTATGACATTATTTCTTAGCCTATGAAGTGTGGCTGATGACCAAGTCTCATGCTATAAAAGCCTTGCTACAGCAGCCCATTCTCTTTGGCAGGATATCCCAATGGCTGTTACAATTATCCCAATACGACTTGAAGGCAGGGACACCCAAGGCAGTAAAGAGTCAAGCCATAGTTGATCTATTGGCACAATTCCCGGGAGAGGAAGAATTTTCGTTGGATGATGAGGTCCCAGGAGAAGTAGTTGTGGCAGAAGAAGACAGGGAACAATGGGTAATGAGATTTTATGGGTCCTCTACCGCCCAATCAGGAGGAGTGGGAGTGGTTCTATACCATACAGAGGACAAAGCAGTGGCACTGTCCTTCAAATTAGAGTTTCCATGTTCAAACAATACGGCAAAATATGAGGCTTATTTAATTGGGCTAGCTACAGCCTTTGAAATGGGGGTCAAGCACTTAAGAGTAATAGGGGACTCGAACTTAGTGGTCTGCCAGGCCAAAGGTAGTTTCTCTTTAAGGGAACCTAGCCTAGCCCTATATAGGGCAATAGCCCAGAAGATGGAAGGAGAGTTTTCAACCTTTGAAATAGAGCATGCCCCGAGGAACGAAAACCGGTTCGCAGATGCACTAGCCGCGCTGGGATCACAGATAACTTTTGAAGGAAATAATGCGTGGGTGGAAGTTAGCAAAAGGGAACAGTCCATCATTGAACTATTGAAGGAAAGATTTCAAAAGGAATGCTGTGAAACGGACTGGCGAAACCCGATAAAAGAAGCCCTGAAGAGAATATGGATTTAAAGTTATTAAAAGAATATGTCCTGGTGAAGGGGGAGTTGTACCGCAGGATGCCAGGAGGAGTCTTATCCAGATGCGTAAGACAGATGGAAGCCCAGAGAAAATTAAAAGAAGTACACGACAAGACTTGCGGATCCAGCGGAGAAGTCAGCCTCTACCGCAGACTTCAGAGGGCAGGTTTTTATTGGCCGAATATGGGAAAAGATGCGGACCGAGTCCAAATCCAATGTGAGGCATGCCAACTGATGGCAGATAGGGAGGAAAGTTACGCAGTATTTGTTTGCGAAGACTGGAGGAAGCCGTTCACTCAGTACTTAGCAGAAGGGATACTGCCGCAAAGGCACACTGAACGGTACAAGCTCAAAAGATTGGCAATGCGTTATTTTCTACACAATGGGGTTCTCTTCAAGAAGGATATGATGGAGACCCATTACGATGCCTGGGTCCTGATGAAGCGAAGGAAATGCTAAAGGAGGTACACATGGGAGAACGTGGAGAACACCAGGGAAAGAAGAAGTTATACAGGTGCCTGCTGCAAATGGGTTATTACTGGCCTGCCATGAAGAAGGACGTAGCAGAATTTGTAAAAAAGTGTCACAGTTGCCAAGTACAAGCTAATTTAATCCACACCTATCCGCAGAACTTGCAAAGCGTGGTCACCCCATGGCCTTTCGATACTTGGGGGCTCGATCTAGTAGGGCCAATCAATCCACCATCACACGGTTATGTATGGATCTTAGTAGCTACGGAATATTTCACGAAGTGGGCAGAGGCAATACCACTCCGAAGAGCCACGGGAGGAGCAGTGGAAAACTTCATCAAGGAAAATATAATCGTAAGGTTCGGCGTACCCCACAAGATCATCAGCGATAATGGCACACCTTTTGTTAACAAGGACGTAAGAAAAATGTTGGAATTTTACCAAGTGAAGCACCATCGCTCATCGCCTTATTATCCTCAAGAGAATGGGCAAGCAGAAGCAACGAACAAAGTCCTCATAAAAATCATAAGCAAAATGAGTCAGGAGTACACGGGAGGATGGGCAACACACCTGCCGGATGCTCTTTGGGCTTACAGAAACTCCTCAAAATCTACTACTGGGTTTTCCTCCTTTTCTCTAGTCTATGGTACAGAGGTGATGAGCCCGGCAGAAATAAAAACTCCATCATTGAGAGCCATGCAGATGCACGAGAAGGAAAAGGAGGAAGGAGTCTTTGCCGCAAAAAGGTATGAAGACTTGGAGGGACTTGATGAAAAAAGAGAAGAGGCCCAAGAGCGTAGCCGCAGGTATAGGTAGAAAATGACGGAGGCTTATGGCAGGATGACCAAGGAAAGGGTGTTTGCGGAAGGACAACTTGTGTTAAAAGTGGCAGACTATGTTAGGAGAGGCATGGTAGGACCATCTAAGTTCGCGCCAAAATGGGAAGGACCCTTTGTGATACGGGGGGAACATCCAACTGTGTATTACCGTTTGACTCAGATGGTTGGCAAGAACTTGAATGATCCCATTAATGGGAAATGGTTAAAACGCTATTACACTTAAAGGGTGAAAGCGATGTAGTTTCGTTCCCTTTTTCTTTTCTTCTTTTTGTCTTTCCCTTTTGTTTCCTTAAGTGACTGAGTCACAAAGCATGGTTGTAATGTGTTTTTTATCACAATGAAAAGAAATATGAAAAATTATGAAAAAAAAAGAAAAAGAGAAAGCATGCCATGTCATAACAGTAGCAAACGTAGCATCGTAGTTACAAACCCAAATTGTAGCAAGTCTTAAAAGAAAAGAGATATAAAAAAGGGAGGAAAGGGAGAAATAGTGTTCAGGGGGAACAAAAGATGAGTAAACTAAGAGTATAGAAACTATATCATCAACGAAGTCCAGAGATAAGAGATTGGCCCTCGAAACGGCTAGACTCACTGACACCTGAAAGAAGATGCCCACGGCGAGCCTCCAAGTCTGCCACCTCTATCTTCAGCGTCTCAATACGTGCATCAATGGCATCAATGGCTGGCTGAACATTTCTCATAAAAAAGGCACGGGCAACCTCTCGCAGATGATCAAGAACGAAGTCCACAGCAAATCAAACACTGATGAGCTCTTGAATTGCGGCCCTCCATTGAAGAATTCTCTCAGGAGAAATAGTATCCATAAAATTGTGCTCAATGTCGTTTAGCACACTCTCAAGCATCTTTAGAAAGTGCTCTCTAACAAAGCGACCTAGGCGGAACCCCTGCATGAAATCACCACAACTGCTGTAGACAGCTTCCAAATGGGAAATGCAGTCCTCAGGGACTTTAAAACCATGGAAATCCACATAAGGTGGACTAGAACCCCAGAATTCTGCAGGATCGAGATCGTTAGTTTCCAGCTGATCAGAACGGGTAAAAAAGGCTGCAGTCTCCCTTGCCGGATCTATGGTTGCCGAAGAACTGCTACCTAATTCAAATTGGGAAGGAACGGGAAGAGGTGGACCTGACAAAGAAGAAAAAGAGGGCAAATCCATAAGAAAAGAAAGGGAGGAGCAAACAAAAAAAAAAAAAAGAGGAGGGGGGAAAAGCGGATTAAGACCTGTAAAAACAGGGGTTGTGAAGGTAACAGACACGACGGGTATAGCAGGAGGAATAGCAGTGGATGTGTCTGCCGCAATCTCTGGCTCATGAGAAGTCTTTGCAGAAATAAAATAAAACGCAAAGTAAAAGGGTATTACAAAGGAAAGAAGAAGTGAGAAGCAGAAAGAAGACTCAGCGAGATAAAGAATACATACCTATAAACTTAACTCCATGCTCAATGTCCTCATCCTCTTCAGAATCAGAAACTACCTTCCTCACCATGGGTTCATCATCGCGATCCTCAAGGACGTCTTTAGAGCCTTCGGTAGATAAGTCCATCTCAGGCGCCCTTGTGGCAGAGCTTGGAATAGAAGAAGGAGTAACAACTAGGGAAGAGCCATCCTTTGCCGCTTGAGAAAGGGCCAGAAACGGGTCTCTGGTGGAAATAATAAGGGGAGTAGTAGGAGAAACGGTCTCGGCCTTAGCAATGCCCAAAGGAGCAGTCTTCTCAACCTGCTCGGAAGGAACACCCTCGCTCATAAATGTTGGCTCAGTAGGAGGGGTGGGCACCTCGGTGAAAGCCCTTGGTGCAGCAGCGGCAGGAGTAGGTGTCACAAAGGACGCATCAGTCACACCAAGGAGACGATATATGAAAAGAGGTTCGGGTTCATCCTGAGGAACAAAAGCAAAAAAAAAAAGGGGAAGATGAAACAAAGCCAAACAAGCAAAGCATGGTAGGAGAGGTATGAATAAAAGAAAACAAAAGAATAGCAATAAACATACTTCAGGCTCGAGATCATCAACTGATATAGGGTGTGCAGCAGACGTATCTTCCTTGAACTTAGACTGCAAAGAAAGTAGAAGGCAAAGATGAGGAGATGTATTAACAAACACATAAGAGTTAACCGCAAGAGAAGAGGGAGTAAGGTCAAAAGAGATTTACCCGTCGCTCGGTAGTAGTAATTACTGGAGGAGGAGCAGACTTCCTTTTGCTGCCTCTTGTCTTGCTAGAAGGAGGAGCACCAGAAGAAGGTTGTGGGGCAGAGGACTTAGACTTACTGACCTTAGGCTGCACATCAAAAGAGGTTTCAGAAAGTTCAATATTCTTCTTGGCAGACTTAGACTTGGCGGATCCCTTTTTAGGCGCCGAGATGTTGGTCACTTTTACCTTCTTTTCCCAACCTGAAGGGTAATCACCAGCATGCCAAAACCAACCCTTCTCTTCATCATCCCACTCAAAGATACCGGACCGGTTCTGCTTTCGGGCGTAAGCTAACATGGATCTGGAGGGTAAGAGCAAACGAGGATTGGCTGAGATAACAGCGCTAAGCCCATTAGGGGGAATAAGGGAGAAACCGCGACTACCCATCAACGCTTGTTCAAACAAAGTCATTACAGCCTGCTAGTAACCGTGCATCGCAGGAGTATAAATGCCCTCCTTCGATGAACCTGGAATAGTGACCGCGGCAAATCGTTGACTCCAAAAGTCAAAAGCAGTGTGCCTCAAGAACGGACGGACGGATGTGGGGGACTCCATAAGAAAGGAAAGACTGTCCGGGATATCTTGGTCCAACTCGAATTGCCTCCTCACTCGGTTGGCAAGATAGTGAACAAACCGAAGACCCTCATCAGCAAGGTAAGGCAGCCACCCAGTATTGGTGGCAGCCAAATAAGTAATGCCAGTCTCATCAAAGGCAGCCAAAGGAGTGGTAGTGCCGGCGGTGTCAACAAACAAACCCATAACCGAGTCGGCGCACGTATACCCCGCACCCAAGTCCCTATAGGCTCTCCAAGAAAACCCAATTTCTTGATCAAAAGACTCAACAATAGAATAGTCGATAGGCTTCAAGCCGACCCAACGAAAGGCCAGCGGAAAGTCAGACTCGAATCTACTGCAGAAATCAGAAATAACCTGAGGGTAGGATTGGTACTTCTCCTTGGCAAAGCGAACAGGCCTGCACCTCGCCAGCTGCTTCGCACAACGCTCATAAAGTAGATGCTATAAAATGGTACTATGAACACAGGAAGTAACTATGTGGCAAGAACCGGCTTGGCTCTCATCGCTCTGCAGGATATCAAGTTGAACATATAAGTTTCCCAAAAACATTGGAGCCAGCGGGAAACTTACCCCGGTTGAAATTTTAATGGCCAGCCAGAAATACAAAGGCTTGATAGCATAATGAGGATGGGAAGCAAACACAAACTTACATAACTAAAAAGCGATGAAGGCCGCACGGCGGGCAGCAGTAGAAAGCTTGGCAGGAGAGCTAATCCAAAACGACAACTTCATGTTACCAATCATTCTTTTCTTCAACTCGGCCTCAGTAGCCTCTTCCTCCGGCGAAAGCTCCAGAGCACCGGGGTCAGCATCACCAAGAATGGGCAGGAGTAGTTGATTGGCCACATCTTCCTAGGTCACGGTAATCTCACCGCAAGAGAAAAAGAAGGTATGAGTGGTAGTGCACCACCGGCAAACTAAGTGTCGCAGATTGAAGAGATCTCTGAAGTTTGATAGATAACCGGAGGAAACAGCGGCCTTCAACACACCGGCTCGTTGAAGCAAGCCCATAAAACCCGTGTCCGACAACTCCCTATCAACCCACTCTTTCTAACCCAAGGCGATGCCTGATCCATACTCAAAGTGAATGGGTACGGGAAGCAAAACGCCTTCGCGGATGACAAGGTCATAAATCGAAGAAGCCAACGGAGCCCACGAAGTGTTTGTATCTCGCCGGCAAAGGGCTAGCCATACACGGCTGGACGGTGGCGGCGCGTATTCGCCGGGAATCTTGGGGAAGTGTGGATGGATGTCATACCATGGGTCAAGAAGGGGAGCGCACTCGCTATCCGGGGCGTGTTGTGACTCTTCCTCATCGGATTGGTCCGATTTGGAGAGAATTGACTCCTCGTCGGCTTCGTGAGAAATCGGAAGGTCACGTGCAACTCCTTTCCCTTTACGGCGCACGGAACTCTGACCTTTCACCGGCGTCATAGTGTGAGGTCTCAATCGGAGTAAAATGGAAGGAAGTGATTTGGAAATAAGAGACGACGGAGTAGAAGGAGAAGAGATAATGCTTGCACTAAAAGGAGAGAGAATGTTTGAAGGAGGATTACGGTGAGAATGGTCATTAGGTGTCCGTGTAATTAATAGAGGCGTGAAGGGATACGACGGGTCAGCCATTGGAAATGGAATGGAATTAATGAAGCGCCAGGATAACTGCTGAATGAGGAATGTGAAGAGACGAAGCTGTTCGCAGCAGGAGTGTATATATATCTGAATATGTCTGAACAAACGTATGAGTTGTGGACCACTGTTTGAAAAGCCCGCGAAGAAAAAAAAGGAAAAGACAAGACAGAAAGGGCAGGAAAGTCTTTCTATTCACATATGAACTGCAGAAGCACCTCATATGCTCAGGGGGCTAAATGTTGAGGCTCATTTTTTTAAAGCCCAGCAAGGGGAGTAAGCCCATAACATCAGAAAGAAATAATCAAAAAATCAATGGGAAAGCCCAACTAAACCTGAGCGGCAGGAATAGGTCCGTAGAGCAAACAAACGGGTCTTGAAGAAGTAAATGGGCCTGAAAAGGCCCAGAAAGATAGAAATAGCAAACCATGAGCTGCGGATGTAGAAAAGTGAGTATGGGCCACACCTATTATGGCAGGCCCAAAGTAAAGCTAGTATGTGGAGCCATAGAAAGTCTATGGGCTCTAAAGGAAATGAAAAATAGTTGGGCCGCAGAAGCCCAACGAAGTAACAAAGGCCCATGGAAAGCACGAAGTTGTAAGGGGCTAAGGACGCCCCAAAGAAGGATGAGTGGGACGCGGGAGCTCGCGGACGTACATGGTAATGAAAGCCCAGTGGGCTTACTAAATCATTGAGAAAAAGGGAGAAAGCAGTGAACCCAAAAAGGCCCAGTTCTGTTGTATAGCCGTCTCATCAAAATGGCACGACAGGAAACAAATGGAAAGGCCATGAAAGAGGAAATATGCGAAGGCCCACAACCAAGGGCGAGCCCAAACCGTAGATAGAGGACCAGTAAAGAGATAATCCACACCACAAAGAAGTTAAAAGGCAGATGCCCAGGCCGCGGCAAATGTATGACTGGCAGACGAACTTTGGACGGACGTGGGAAAAGAGAGCACGCACAAGGCTCAGGTTTCACCAGCCTGTACCCAACCAATACAGGCGAAGGTGGGCCATGGGTCAGAGGTAAAGAGGGTGTGGTTTAGCGGAGGGAAGAGGGAAGAACCCATTTTGAGGCTTCCACTCAGGCCACTTTCGGGTGAGTGTCCTGCTGGGATGACATAGCACCTGAAAATGGCAAAGCTGAGTTGGAGCCTTTTGGTGCACGCCATGAGGGGGAGAGAGTACTCTGTCGTGACAGGTGAGAATGCCACGGCAAGCTAACAAACAAAACACCATTGTCTTTGTTTGGAGATGTAGTGCACCGCGGCCAACACAGGAACGTGGCGCTCGTCGGGTGCCTGACCAACCAGTAATGGTCAGGCGAGTACACGCATCAGACAAAGACAGTTATGGGGGTAAAAAAGTAAAAAATAATGCACCGAAAAACACTATATAAGAGTGCTCCCTGTGCACGAAAAGGGGGGAGGGGGAAGCAAGGAAAGAATCGAGGAAGAGAAAGAAAAACAGAGTAAGAAAGAAAGAAAAACAGAGTAAGAAAGAAGGAAAACAGAGTGAAAGGAATAAGAAAACGGGCATGCATCAAAGTGGGTTGTTAACTCCTCTCTCCCTCTCGAGAAATCACATTCTCTATTTACTCACATTCGGAACAAAGGTCATCTAGGACCATTTCTTCAAAGCCATTAATTTCTCCTTAGAGAAATTAGTCGCATTGAAGAAGTGTTGTCTCCTTTTTGGCTTAGATTTCTCCAACACAATACGGCAGACTAAGAATCTCACCAGCTTGCCGATATTTCTTACTTTTTTTCTTCTTTGTGTGCATTCCTTTTAAGTTTATCTTTATTGCTACCTTTATGTGTTCATCCTGATGTCTATTCATTCAAAGTGTGGCAAACGTGTTTCTTTCCTTATATTCATAATGTACTTGCCTGCGACAACTGTTTAGAAAGGACCCGCCTGCCACAACTACACGACATAAGTTGTGTCAGGCTAAGGTATAGCTTGTGCACAAGCTAGGCCAGGGTGGGATGCAACTGGGCCGGTCCCGACTTTCCAATCCAGAACATATCGGGCTTATTATGGCAGGATGAGATAATCCAGCCCATTACCAACAAAATCAACCCAAAACACCCTTACAGTGAGTAATTAAAAACAGTGTAAGTTGAGTTTGGAAGCTTGAATTTAGATTTGGATTTGGATTTTAAATAAATAGATTTGAGATGCCATGATTTCAAATCTATTGATTTTATATACCATTTCAAATCCAAGGATTTTAAAGGTTTTAAATTCTTGGTGGATTTGTTAAGTCAAAATACTTGACATTTTTTAAACTATCTAAACAAGGCATTTAGATTTTAATCACCCAAATCCAAATCTACATACCCAAATCCTACCATCTAAATGAATTCTCAAATGCTGCACAATAGTCAAATTTTTAAGGATTTTTTTAAAAATATAAAATCTTGGTTTTTGTTGTTAATCTATCTCTTACCTCACATACGATAGCTTTCAACATCCCCATTTCACTTCTCACTCTTCCGTTCTCTGAGTCTTTCATTTCTATCTCTCCCAACGTGATTAATGGTAGCCTCCCAAGCCAACTTACATATTGTTTACTTTAAAACATTAATTTTTTTTTTCTTCTCAAAAAAAAAAAAGAGGGGGGGGGGGGGGCTATTTTTTTTGTGTAGCAAGAGGCTAAACTCTCCTTAAATCAAGAGGTTACCTTTTATTCTTTTATTAAAGATTTGAATAAATAACATAACTTCCCAATAGTTTAGGGACAATTTCAAATTAAACCTTAAATGTTGAAAACTTTAAATTAAAACCACAAATTTATAAATTATTTCAATTCATACCTTTAATGAGTCACTATTAACTAAATAATAGTAAAAATTCATATAGGTTGTGACTAAAATCTATCTTAATAAAAAAAAATTCAATATTAAATTAGAAGACCTCTGTACATTATATAAGAATTGTGAAATTATTATAAGTATATATGAAAATTACTGACATTGTTTATTTTTTATGAAATTCTATTAGTATATTTTTTAATATATACTTTATTGTTCAATTTTAATTATATTATTGGAATATATAATAGTAGTTTCTCTTATGAACTCTCATACGAATCCTTAAGGTTGTTTACAAACTTACAATATATTCTAACTCATGCCCCCAGGCTCCAGCTACGTATTTGTCTATTAAAATGACATATAATGTTAGTGAGAGGGCAGTTAAAGATATGTGCTCTCTTAATAACTCAATTATATATGTTGCTACAAAATTCACGTAACAAATTACAAAACTTCCTTTGCAGTCCCATCTGAGAGAGAAGCCTATATATTGTCAAAAGAGTCAGCTAATAAAATCACGTTTGTTGTCTCTTTAGTCTAATCTGACTTCCCAAGCACGTGTACAATTGAATTCCCCATTTGCAGCCGGCAATAAATTGTCTTATTAGCAAACTTGTTGATTTGAACCAGAACAAGTTGATCTAACATACTCAGCTGCCAATTCAAATTGTTGTCTCCTAATATGCTTGACGACTAAGCATACATCATGCTGCCACTGCCAGTGTCATACTCAAAAATTAATAACCTATATATATGATCAAAAATCTGATACAATGGCCATTCATTGCCATGCCATATATAATAGCCTCCACCTTCCCCCACTCTGAAATTCATGAGTGCTCCAGTTATGCACTCAATTGAAGCAACTTCCTCTGGCTCTAATGAACATTTAAAACAATCTCAAGGAATATGAATTTTCCACCCAAAAAAAAAAAAAAAAATTCTTCCCCTTAAGACATCAACAAATAGATCTTTATTCAGGCCACACGGCCACACCAAATAGCTAGAATATATATATATATATATATATATATATATATACACACACACAATCCAACATTCTGCCAACTAAATTTTTTTTGGTTGAGAAAATCAACGATACTAGGGGTTCGTTTGAATACAACTTGATGGGATAGACGAACTCAACTTCCTTGAACGAACTCACCCAAACCAACGAGGTAGTGTTGACAGACGAATTAACCAAGTGCCTCTGACGAAGTAAGCCACATTAATGACGAAGGGAAAGAAGCTATTCAATGCAGTCAAGTAAATGCTTCGAACGGTTACAATGACAGCTGTACAGACCGTTGGAAGCCAATCAAGGCTCACATAATTGATCATGAGGCGTTACTCAAAGGGACATTGAAGCCACCATAATAGCCACAACAACTAGGGACTACGGGAATGTATATATATATATATATATATATATATAAAACCCTCCTAGCATCAACACAAGGAACACATAGAGTCACCTAAAAAAAAACATTGCTAGTCATTTTAATACCCTGCTATTTCCCTGAAACTCTTTTATACTGACTTTGGCATTGGAGACGTTGTGGCAGGCACCACCCTAGCGACCACTTAAGGGAGACACTTACCATTCTCAGGGTGACATAGACAGAAGAATGGCTTCACCAGGACGTACACGCAACAACGAACGAATCTGCACTTCATCAGTTTGGCCCCGTCCGTGGGGAATGACATTTTCACATTCAGATTTGAAAACGTAAGCTTCCAATCAACTTTTGCATTCAGATGGAGTCCAACCAGGATTCAGTAGCCTTAGCTCAGCAAGTCCGGGTTCTTGCGGCCACCGTTGAAGAGCTCACCAAACAGAATCAGGAAATAAGGTTATGCCTTCAACAAGAGGAGAATCGATCCAGAGCCAACCAGGGGGATGAGGGGGATAGCCATAGAAGGAGTAACCGTCGAGGGTCTACTACTCCAAATGAACAGAACTCAGATCTTCTTCGAGAAATGAGGAAGGAGATGGACGAGTTGAGGAAAGCCATTAAGGAGAAAACGGACCGAAGCCTGGATAGAATGATCAGGGCAACAGACTCGCCCTTCACAATAGTTGTCCTGGATAGTCCAGTACCGTCGAAATTTCGGTTGCCTCAGCTTGAGTCGTTTGACAGACTTAAGGACCCCTAGGACCACCTCAACACCTTCAAAACAACGCTAGGCCTTCAACAACTTCCTGACAAGATACTGTGTCGTTCTTTCCCCCATCACTCTCAAAGGAGCTGCAAGGAAGTGGTTCACAAAGCTGCCAACCTCGTCCATCGATGGCTTCGAGCAGTTGAGCAACTCCTTTTTGTGCTACTTCGTCGGGGGACAACGACTTAAGAGGCCAGCAGATTACTTACTCACCATTAGACAAGGAGAGAAAGAAACCCTGAGGTCGTATGTGAAATGCTTTACTCGAGAGACCCTAGAGGAAGACGAAGCTGACGACAAGGTGCAGTTGACGACCTTTAACGCAAGGCTGAAGTCCAAGGAGTTCGTGGTTACACTCGCAAAGAATCCTTCTAGGACGATGGCAAAGATGCTCTTTAAGGCACAAAAGTACATGAATGCTGAAGATGCGTTAGTAGCCATAAAGGACGAGGAAAAGATGGGAGACAAGGGAAGGAAGGAGGATGATCGCAGAGGACCAAAAAGTGAGCGTTCGGATGGTAGGACCAATGAAGGAGGCAAAAGGAAAGATGAAAAAAACTCCATGAACGGTAAAATTCACCCCTCTAGTTATGCCTGTTGACAAAATTTTAACGTAGATTAAGGATGAGCACTACCTCAAGTGGCCAAGGCCATTACATTCATCCCCTAACGTCCGTGACAAGAAGAAGTACTACCAGTTTCACAAGGATCATGGCCACTATACAGAAAATTGTCGGGACCTAAAAGAGCAGATAGAGGAATTGATACAGAAGGAAAACTGCAAAAGTATGTGAAGCAAGGGGAGTCTAGCAGGTTCAAGGACGGTAACAAAAGCCAAAGCAAGTCCTCTCCCAGAGATGAAGATGACACGTCCCGACCTCTGCAGAGTGTGATTGGGGAGATAAAGACGATCGCATGAGGACCATTTACAGGAGGGTCATTTAGATCCCTCAGGAAGGCATGTTAGAGGTAGGTGAACAACGTCCACATGATACCCCCATTTAAGCAGAGACGGATAGTCCAGGACATGTCTTTCAACGAGGAAGATGCAAGGGGAGTAAAACAGCCTCATAACGGCCCCTTAGTCATAATGCTTACTATAGAAGGATTTAATACCAAGAGAATCCTTGTGGATAATGGAAGTTCTGCAGACATCATCTACCTTTCCATTGTCCAGCAACTGAAGCTAGATCCAAAAAGACTACGCCCATTTGACTCCTCCCTCGTCAGTTTCAGTGGGGACAGAGTATATCCCAAGGGCATAGTGATGTTGATAGTAACAGTAGGGACCTACCTTAAACAGTTAACCCGTCAGTTTGACTTCTTGGTGGTAGAGTACCCCTTATCTTACAATGTGATTATTGGGAGGCCCACGCTTAACCGATGAAAGTCGACCACGTCCACCTATTGCCTAAAGGTAAAGTTCCCAACTGAAAACAGTGTTGGCGAGGTAAAAGGAGATCAGGTCCTAGCCAGGGAATGTTACCAGGCCGTGTTGGCTACAAAGAAGAACCATACATGGATAATCGAGGAGAAAAAAGAGGGTAAAGTGGAAGCCTTGGAGACAGTGGAACTGGTCAAAGGAGAAGCAACCAGGATGACAAGAATAGGAATGGCACTAAGACCTGAGATAAGGACAAGGCTCATCCAATTCTTGAAAGAAAATTTGGACGTCTTTGCATGGAGTCACGAGGATATGCCAGGCATATCCCTAAAAGTCATCCAGCATAAGCTGAACGTGGACCTAGAAAAAAAGCTCGTCCAACAAAGATGACGAGTCTTCGCCCCAGAACGAAACTAAGCAATTACAGACGAGGTTAACAAACTATTGTCGGCAGAGTTTATCCGAGAGGATTACTATCCTGATTGGCTCGTCAATGTCGTACTAGTGAAGAAAGCAAATGGGAAATGGAGAATGTGCGTGGGCTTCATGGACCTGAACAAAGCTTGCTCGAAAGATAGTTTCCCACTACCAAGGATAGACCAGCTGGTGGATTCTATGGCCGGGCATAAGTTGCTGACGTTCATGGATGCTTTCTCAAGGTACAACCAAATAAAAATGGCTGAAGAAGATCAAGAAAAAACTGCTTTCATCACGAGTCAAGGGCTCTATTGCTATAAGGTGATGCCCTTCAGCTGGTGGTGGATTCTACCAAGGATAGACTAGTTGGTGGATTCTACGGCCGGGCATAAGTTGCTGACGTTCATGGATGCTTTTTCAAGGTATAACCAAATAAAAATGGCTGAAGAAGATCAAGAAAAAACTGCTTTCATCACAAGTCAAGGGCTCTATTGCTATAAGGTGATGCCCTTCGGCTGAAGAATGCAGGAGCAACCTACTAGAGGTTAGTAGACAAGATGTTCAGCAAGTAAATTGGTAGGAATATGGAGGTATACGTGGATGACATGCTCGTCAAGAGTAGAGAAGAACTTTCCCATCTGGACGACCTGAAGGAGATGTTTACTACCCTTAGAGAATACCAGATGAAGTTGAATCCTAGCAAGTGTGCCTTCGGTCTAGCCTCGAGGAAGTTCTTGGGATTCATAGTGTCCCAAAGAGGGATAGAAGCAAACCCAGAGAAAGTATAGGCTACACTCAACATGACATCGACTAAGACCGTCAAAGAAGTCCAAAAGCTCATAAGAAGGATTGCGGCACTCAACAGGTTCGTCTCTAAAGCAACGGACAAATGTTTGCCCTTCTTCAAGAAGCAAGCTTTTGCCTAGATGGACGAATGTGAGGCAGCGTTTCAAGAACTCAAACACTACCTGAGCAATCCACCCCTCCTTAGTTCGTCTAAGGAGGGAGAAAATCTATATTTGTATCTGGCAGCATTAGCTACGGCTGTGAGCGCAGCCCTAATTTGAGAAGAGGACAAGAAACAACTCCCGGTTTACTACGTCAGTCAGGCTTTCCAAGGAGCAGAAGCTAGGTATCCCAAGATTGAAAAGATTGCATTTGCACTAATAGTAGCTTCGCGCAAGCTACGACCGTACTTCAAAGTGAACCCTATCTTGGTGATGATGGACCAACCCATCAAGAAATCCATGGACAAACCCGAGGTAGCTGGAAGAATGGTCCAATGGGCAATTGAGCTTAGCCAGTTCAACATCGAATACCACCCTAGGACAGCTATTAAGGCACAAGCTTTAGCAGATTTCATCG
Source organism: Lithocarpus polystachyus (assembly GCA_033629205.1). Classification (NCBI taxonomy): domain Eukaryota; kingdom Viridiplantae; phylum Streptophyta; class Magnoliopsida; order Fagales; family Fagaceae; genus Lithocarpus; species Lithocarpus polystachyus. The sequence continues at coordinate 51,808,200 of CM066166.1, forward strand.
CTGAGTTCACCCCTACAGATGAAGACAGCCCTTCGGACGAGATGGAGAGGTGGACGATACAGACCGATGGTTCGTCGGCCCAAAAGAAGGGGGGAGTAGGGGTCGTCATAACCGCCCCTGACGGACAAGTGCTCAAATATGGAGTTCAACTGAAATTCTCGACCACCAATAACGAGGCCGAGTACGAAGGAATACTGACGGGATTGAGACTCGAGAAGGCACTCGGAGCTAAGAACCTACTAGTCCAAAGTGAGTCAAAGCTGGTGATAGGGCAGATTAAGGAAGAATATGAAGCAAAGGAGGAAAGAATGCAGAAATACCTCTAGCTGACAAAGCATTTGACTCAGGAATTAGACAAAGTGGAATTTGAACAGATCCCCAGAAGCCAGAACACTTCCACAAACGAAGTCACGAAGTCGGTATCGTCAGTAGAAGGAGCGGTAAACATGGGCTCGATGACACAGGTAGCTGGATGACACCAACCATATCCTTCCTCCAGGACGGGCACCTCCCTCAAGACATCGAAGAGGCCAGGAAGGTCAGGAAGAGAGTAGCCAGTTTCACAATCCTGAACGACACACTATATAAGAGAGGTTTTTCCATGCCTTACCTGAAGTGTGTGGACGAAGAAGAAGCCAAATATATTCTAGAGGAGATCCATGAAGGAGTTTGCGGAGACCATGCAGGCCCCAGATCACTGGTAAGTAAAGTTATCAGAACAGGTTATTTCTGGCCTACAATGCAGGTAGACGCAAGGGAGCTCGTCAAGAAGTGCGATAAGTGCTAAAGGTTTGGAAATGTCCAACGCCTTCCAGCAGAGAGACTGACAATGATATCCTCCCCCTAGCCCTTTGCACAATGGGGAATCGACATCCTTGGTCCGTTGCCTCAAGGTAAAGGACAGGTAAAATTACTACTAGTTGCCATTGATTACTTCACAAAGTAGGTCAAAGTAGAGGCACTAGCAACCATCACTGAAGCCAGAATCCAAAATTTTGTGTGGAAGAACATAACCTGTAGGTTTGGGATTCCTCGGACGATCATATCAAATAATGGGCGGTAGTTCGACAGCCAAAGCTTTAGGGACTTCTGTTCAGGCCTAGGGATCAAGAACCAGTTCTCATCCCCAGGTAATCCACAGGCAAACGAACAGACGGAGGAGACGAATCGGACACTACTTAAGATTATCAAGGCCAAATTGCATGACGCAAAGGGTTCCTGTCTGGAAGAATTATCCAACGACTTGTGGCTTACAAGACCACGACAAGAACCCCGACAGGAGAAACCCCATTCAGACTCACTTACGGCACCGAGGCAGTAATCCCGGTCGAGGTGGGAGTGACCAACATTAGGCGAGAGATGTTCCACGAGGAGAGTAATGACGACCAGCTACGAGTCAACCTGGATTGTCTAGATGAAGTGAGGGAGAAAGCCTCCGACAAAATGATGAAGTACCAGCAGAAGATGGCTGAGTACTACAACAAGAGAGTAAAGCTCAGACGACTTGATATAGGAGACCTTGTCCTGCACAAAGTTACCCCAACAACCAGAGACTCTGCCCAAGGAAAGCTCGGTCCCACATGGAAAGGACCCTACCGGGTCATCCATTATTCTAGACAAGGTAGTTATCACCTGGAGAACCTAGACAAGCAAAGACTCTTATGACCATGGAACATTGAACACTTGAAGAAATACCACCAATAGATGTAACAAACAATTGTACTCATTCTCGAAAGCAATAAAAAGAACTATTCAACCACTGTTTTTATAAGAGAAACCTTTGTAATGTGAAAGTTGCCTAAAAATTAGCTAAGTAATAAGATTTTGCTTAGACGAATGTAAGTTACTAACAAAGTCAAAAGAATGACAAGATCCCTAAAAGGGTATAAGTCATTAAAAAAAAATATTGGCTAAGTAATAAGATTCCGCCTAGACAGATGTAAGTTACTGACGAAGCAAAAAGAATGACAAGATCCCGAAAAGGGTGTAAGTCACAAAAAAAAAAAAGACTAAGTAATAAGATTCTGCCTAGACGAATGTAAGTTACTGGCGAAATTGAAAGAGCATCTTTTGAAAAAGGCTCAGATTGAATTTGAGCTCTCAACTAGCTCACCAAAACCCTCGACAGGAACCCTTAAGAAGGTATGAGTCACAAGAAATCAACTGCAAATTGTTGACAAAGAAAGGAAAACTACAGGAACAGAAATTACAAGCAAGTATGTAATTGCTAATTTAATTTTAGCCCAAAAACAGCCGGCAGTTACCATTGTTTTTACACCTAAACCAAAGGCCCATAAACATTGGGCCAAAGATATTGTTCTCAAAGTAGATTAGGAAAAATTGTTCTAGGATCATACTTACAAAAGGCCCAAAACATAACGAGCACCCAAAAAAAAAAAAAAAGGAATTTTTGTAAGCGATAGGTTCAGGCATCAGTGGCGGCGTCATCTCTGGTGGCACTCTTAGGAACATCACCTTCTGGAGCTGAGGACTGGGTAGCTTCGTCAACCACCATCTCCTTATCCACCTCTTCCAAATCTAAGTTCTCCAGGTCCACTCCGGTGGGATGCTTGATAAAGTACCTCCTCAAAAGCTCAAACCCCTTGAAGTACTAGCTGAAGAGGACTGTGTTATACTCATCAGTTTGCTGGAAAGCCTCAACAGCCTTAGCAGTAATGGTTTTGAGCTTCTCCTTGGCACCCAGAAGTTGTTCGTCTTTCTCCAAGCTCAGCTGACACTCAGCTTTGAGGTCGTCATTGAAGGTCTTGACTTTTTCCTTTAGGGTGGTGGTCTCGCCCATAGAGTTGATGAGTTTCTTCTTCAGCATAGAATTCTCCGCCTCCAAAGCTTCCATCCTGGATGTTAAAGATGCCACCTTGGCATCCTGAGTGAGGTACTCAGAAGTAATATGAAAACTCTCCCCCAACACTTGAAAAGAAAATTGAAGCCGTCAGCACAAAAAGTAAGAAAAAGGAAGAGAAGTGTACCTCAAAAGAGGGCAAATGTAGGAAGCAGCACCACCACGCTATGCACCAGCTCGAAAGAGAGTTGCAAAGGGAAGTTGAAGAAGAAAACACTTAGAGCAATGGTTGAAGGTTTGGAAAAAAGTGAAAGGAAAAAGTGAGAAGAGGAAAAGTTTAAAAACCAAGGCTTAAAAAACCGAAATTCAGCAGGAAACCCAAGGGTCATACAATTAGAGCACTAACTCCATTAATCAAAATGTGCCACGTGGCCACGACGCGTGTGGTGCTACCACTAAGCATTTAATACGAAGCGAAATGCCAAGAGTCATGTACAGCTCATAGACCTTTCATCTTCTGAGATCATTATGAAGCGTCATGACGACCATAGAATCCGGGGGCAACTGATGGGATAGACGAACTCAACTTCCCTGAATGAACTCACCCAAACCAATGAGGCAGTGTTGACAGATGAACTAAATAGGTGCCTCAGACGAAGTAAGCCACATTAATGACGAAGGTAAAGAAGCTATTTAATGTAGTCAAGTAAATGCCTCGGATGGTTACAAGGACAGCTGTACAGACCGTTGGAAGCCAATCAAGGCTCACATAATTGATCATGAGGCGTTACTCAAAGGTACATTGAAGCCACCATAATGGCCACAACGGCTACGGACTACGGGAATGTATAAATATATATATATATATATATATATATATATATATATAACCCTCCCAGCATCAACACAAGGTACACATAGATACACCTAAAAAAAAAAACATTGCTAGTCATTTTAATACCCTGCTATTTCCCTGAAACTCTTTTATACTGACTTTGGCATCAGAGACGTTGTGGCAGGCACCATCTCGGTAACCACTTAAGGGAGATACTTTACCATTCTTAGGGTGACATAGACGGAAGAACGACTCCACCTGGGCGCACACGCAACAACTGACGAATCTGCACTTTATCACAACTTATTTTTACTGAAACTAAAAACTAAAAATACTGTAGCAAAATAATTTTTAAATGTGTGAAAAGTATTGTGGGACCCATTTTTAATATTTTTAAATGTGTGAACAGTGCATTCACAGTGCGTAAACAGTGCATACACTGTTCATGAACAATGAATTTTGTCTCTAGAAGTCAATAATTGCAGTTTGAAAAAAAATTAGAAAACGCATGTTTGAAAACGCAGCCTTGGATCCAAACAGATACTAGAACATAACTCAAAGTGCAAAGCAAACACCACTTTAAGACCACTGAAAGGGCATCTGCATATATTTTAAAAAATGGTAACTACAAAACATGTTGATTTATCTTGTAAAAAGAAAAAACTGATTTATATTAATTTCAATTTGTTTCTTTTGAAAAATATCTTTAGTTGAAAACATTTTCAAGCTTTTGGTGTGTCCTAAAATGAGAACACAAAAAAAAAAAAAAAACTCATATCATAACTAGGGGTGGCAAATGGGTAGGTTGGGTCATAAATGGGTTGGGTCATAAATGAGTTGGGTGTGTAATTACCCATTTATTCATTTATGACCAGTTTATATATAAATTAATTATCCATTACCCGCCCAACCCATTTAATTAGTAACCCACCCATTTAACCCATTTAATTTTAATATTGCCACAACCCTTTTCTAACTCATTTAAACTTTCCTTTCTCTCCTAATTTTCTTGGAATCCAAACAAAGTGTAAATTTTTTTTTTAAAAAAAAGAAAACATGAACACGTGCGAGCTCACCTGAAACAAAAAGAAAGGGATTTTCTTCACGGAAATTTTCACCGGAAACACCAAATCGTCGCCTCCATCGGAGACCTCCATGACGGAGCTCGAAACGCTGCATTTCACGACCTTCTTCTTCTTCTCTTCCTCACTCCGATCTTCGAGCTCGACTCTATTCGGACCAGTGGCGCACAACTAGGAGCTCGAAACGCAATCCGAAGAAGAAGCAGAAGAATCGTAATCGGAACCAAACTCATCCTCCGGCGAGTAAGCCAGGCAGTAACACTGTTGGAGACGATCATTCCCGACGCCGAAGATCTAATGATCGGAAAAGCCTCGCATTTAAAGCAGAGCGCCTGGCGAACGTGGCGAGCGACGAGGAAATTGGCCTGGTGAACCTTAGCGTCGTAGCAAAAGCAGAGAAATGCAGAGTTCGAAGCACAGTACAGTGAAGCCTCTTCGCTGCAAAGCTTACAAGTCCTAACCTTCTTCATCTTTTACAGAGTAAACGGAATAAGAGGGAATATTCTGGTAGAAAACGGTTAAGTTGGTGGTTGGCGTTAAGTAGTAGTAGTGTTTGTTACGAGTCTGTTTGGATGATGAGAAAATGTAGGAAATGTCGAAGAGTAGGTGGTAAAGTGTGTTTGATTTTAGAAGGGTTTAGTGGGTTTATTTATATTTAAATTTTAGATGGGTTTAGTGGTTATTAGTGGATTTATCCATTTAGACCCATCTAATTAAATAACCAAATGGGTCTTTACCCATTTAACCCAAATATTCAAATGGGTTGGGTTAAGACTTATCGAAATAAGGTGAGTAATGGGCGGGTTCATGGATATGGATAAAAATTGCCACCCTTAATCACAACTTACTAGCCACCACAATATCAATTTGAGCCACCCACTCACCAACTCAGTGTCCACCAAGCTCGCCACCACCAAATCAGCCAAAAACTTGACAGGATCAATTCACGACCCAAATGACTAAATCAGTGCAACCCCAAGGATCCATGGCCCCAACCACCAAATCAGCTTCTCCAGCTACTAGATAGGCGCTTCCCAGCCACCATCGATGCCCTTTAATCGCGATTGGAGCCTCCCAACTACGAATCAAAGCTTCACCTCCATATCTTGCCCAAATCCAACCACCGATCATTACGAACTAGGCCCTAGTGACCCCCACAACTTAGGGCTATGACAATCACCTTTGTGAGCAAGAGAGGAGAGGGGTGGAGGGTGTACAACAAGTGTTTAAGCGGCAAATTATGCAAGCTAGTTAGTTTGTAAAATGTTTTAACAAGTTTTTTATTTTTTTATTTATTTAGTAAGACGTTTTATAAATTTATACATAGGGTTTTACATTCAATTGAAAATTTTCTTAGCTTCAACCAATATTTTATAACAAAACAAATACAATAAAATGCTAAAAATATTTTCTATAAGACATTATATAGCGAAACAAATAGAGTATAAAAGAAACTTGTAGCTAACTATAAAGCATTCCATAAAAGGTCAAATAAAAAATTGGGTGCCACAAAATAAAAGCGGATTCCAAAAGATGTCTACACATAGCTTCTAAATGATTCATAGGTAATCAAAATACATATATTTAGGGCATTGCCAATTAATAAGTACAAAAATATGTAAAAGTTGGATGCCCCTAAACACTAAACAATCAGTATTTTCTTCATAAATATGCTTCACTTAAACCAATTAGTGTCTAATTTGAGTAAAACAACAAGGAGGAAGAATATTAGAAATGCTAATTTGAGCCTCTCCCTCCAATTTTTACAAATACCAATTTTTGATCTTGTTGGTTTTTTTTTTTTTAAATAATGTTTTTAATAGTGCAAATAGAGAGGTAAGTTACAGAAACCTAATGGAAGTAACCTCAGGTGGACAAAATGTCATTTTTCAAACCGCGGATAGACAATACGAATTCGGGCCAAATCATAGGTGGGTTTATTGTAATTACCCAAAAAATTAATAAAGCTGTCATTAAAAAACAAAAAGGAAATATATGGATATATATGCATTACACGGGTAATTGACTAATATGTATATAACTAGCCTCTTCAGACGCACTTTGTGCGTGGGATGAGAGTTTTTTTTTTTTTTTGGTCTAATGTCATAATTTTCATTTAAAAAAAATCGGATAAGTTTGTTTTGAAGACATGGATTAGTAGGAGCGTGTTTTATTTTTAGGCATTTTAAGTGGAGTTGAAGATATAATTTTACCAGATTGTTTTCAAGTTTTTTCTCTGTTAAACATAAGGTTTATGAGTATTTTTTAACCACATAAAAGTCAAATCCAAAGAGGGAAATCCTCTTATAGGTAGTATAGATTAAAAACATTTTTTTTTTGGGTTAATTTCATATTATTGTGTCACATAATCTTTTAAAATCTCATAATTTTAGCGTCCCTTTTGTTTAGAAGTAAAATATTTGCATGAAAATATTTTACAAATTTTACCATGTTTGTTTTGATATAAAATCTGGTCAATTGTAAAATATTTTCTAGTCAAACAGTAAAATTAAGGAAAGAAGAAGTAAAATATTTTACGTTTGAAATTTTGGTAAAACATTTTACAAACTCTCACCTGTAGAGATCACATTCACAGACCAGTCTTTCCTAATTCTCACCCAAGCCTGACAGGGGAGCACCCATTAGCAACTAGGGGTGGCCACCCAGACCCAGACTCGACCCAACCGACTAGACCCGACCGGAACTGACCTACCCATGATCGACTCGAGAGCTCTGGCAGGTCGGTTGGCAAGTTCTCTCCTTTAAAACCCGCCTCAACCAACCCGATTAAAACCTTACCAAAATCCTGCGAAGCAAGCATTTTTCGGCGAGTTTTTGGTCAAAATATTCTAGATTTTTATGAGATTTATGTCGAATTTGGGGAGATATCACCAAATCTAGTGAGATCTCAGCCAGATCTAATGGAAATCTCACCGAATCTAGCGAGATCTCACCAAATCCAATGAGATCTCTGCCTGATCTAGCTAATTTTCACCTAAAATTAACTATTTTGCCAGATTTTTCACCATGGATGGTTTTGACTGAATCGACCATTTTTCGGCGCAAATCCGACCGCTTCGATTCGACTCCCTCACCGGTTGGTGGCGGGTCAAAACTTCCTTCACTCGATTCCGTCATGTTGGTCTCGGGTTGGGCACAAACCTGACCTCAGACTAACCCGTGGACACCCTACTAGCAACAGAACCTTCAACGCCACTCGCCTTTGCCTCTACTCATCTCCAGTGACAAGTCCGATGACCACTACATGAGAATGATCTCAAACAGCCCACTGACAAACCGCAAGAATCAAGGCTCAATACCCATTGTAAGTTGCCGCTCTTCTCCTTCACCGGTAAGCCCTATCACCGTTGAAAAAAATGGTGTATCTCCACTGCAAGTCAAGCACCGAAATTGCAATTTGTGATTGTTGATCTTTTTTTCACCTAAGCCCTGTAGATCTGGGTTTGCTTTATACAAATCTCTACTACTAGGCCCTGTCATACAAAAATTCTGTAGATCTCCACCAATATCATGCAAATTTGAGTTTTTTTTTTTTTTTTTTTTTTTTTTTTTTTTTTTTTTTTGCAAATTTGTATTTTTTTTATAGCTAATTTGAGTTTGGATGGTTTGATTCATGGCTGTTGTGCGCGCCAAAAACAGCTTATTGGGCTGGGCTCCTTTTTGGGTTCACAACTAATTTATGGTGTGGGTTAAGAATTTCCTACAATGGTGAGATCATTGAACTGAGACCCTACGATCAATTTCTTTCTCCTCGACTTGCACACTCTCCTTGCTCTCTCTTCTCTTCTCACTTTCCAATCCCTTTCCTTTGTGTAGTTTTCTCCTATTTATAGCCTCCATTTAGTGGGGGGATGATAATTACTCAGGCAGATAATGGAATAGAGGGTCCAATGTTTTTGTTGATAAGTGGGAGTTTGGTTGTTGAATGGCAAGAGTGGCATTGGAACTTGTTCATCGCTGCCGGTAATATGTCCGGCAATAACTTAGCGGATGCCTCGCCGGCCAAGTTCAAGTGCAATACTCTCCCGAGAATATATATTCTCGGCGACACTCGCTACCGAGTTATGACATGGGTGACTATGTTTAAGTCCAATCTTATAGGAACTTAGTAATGTCCGGTCCAGCCCATATTTGAGTAAGTGGACAAGGATAACGGGCCGCATGGCGAAATGCCACACCCGAAGCCCAACAAAGGATGAACCCTGACCGTACAGCTGTGTTTCTTACTGAAATTTGAGAATTTTAACTTAGGATGATGAGAATTTTGAGTTTTGGATTTTTTAATTGAAGATTTTCTTTTTTTCATTTAACCATGAAACAGACACTTGCAAATGAATTTTCAAATACAAATCCAAACACAATAAAAAAAAAATATTTTTCGTAAAATATTTTCAATATAACATTTAAAAATAATTTACATTAAAACAAACAAAACATGAATATCATTACTTTAATGTCATTATAAATAAATTGGAAAAGTCACCATTTCATTCAAAACTTTTTAAATTGAATTTATGACTTAAGTCTCCAAGACATGATAATAATTACGAGTAACAAATAAAAAAGTAAAAACTCAAAAGTACACACGATTTAACAAAACAAACCCGATATAATTGATTATGATAAAGTTAAAAACTCCTTGAGAGAAATAAGGATCCGATTGTTACATTGTGTCATGCCAGTTGTACACGGCAACTACGCGCATTCGTACTTTTCCCTTACTCAATTTAGAGTTACCAGGCAGTTACCCAAAAATTTTAAAAATAAAATAATACAAAAAGACAAAGAACACAAAAAGATATTTTTCTCAATGGTGTCCTACCATTTTTGACAAATAAAAAATCACTAAATAATTACATATTTTTTGAAGAAGTGGCAGATGGTTTATTGATTGAGTAAAATTAGTTATCAATATTGTCCGAGAACAAATGGGGCCCTCTCTAACATCAAATCAGTACGGGATATGACCGGCTATAGTAAGTAAAACACGTCTACTACAACATTTATAAATCCCAGCTGCCAAGTCTCTCTCTCTCTCTCCCTCTGAAACTGAAACCAACCAAACAACAACCGCGAAATTTGCTCCCAAAACAAATCACACTTAATCTCTTCTCATCGATTTTATTGTTGTCTGTGTATGGCAGTTAGCTTATTAACCCAAGAGGTATCCGACTTATGTCTAGGAAAGCCAGCACTTAGGTCTCTCTCTGTCTCCGCCAACATCGGCGACGCCCTCTCCGCCTTGAAAAGGCTTCGCGAGACTTATCTCAGCGTTTGGACCTGTAATCACGACCACGACCACGACCACGACGCGTCGTTTAGCTCTAGCTCCAAGTCCGATGATTGTGTTTGCATAGGCAAGATTTGTATGGTGGATATAATCTGTTTCCTCTGCAAACAAGACTGCCTTAAATCTCCAACCACAGCGCTTCACTCTCCGCTTTCTGTTTTGATTCCGAGGTCTCCAGCTGGGCTCGTTACGCATTTGGAGCCTCATGCCAGGTTTGTTTCTTTTTCTATTTTCTATAATCACTTTTTTTTTTTCTCTTCTTTTTAAAGATCTGTCTTTCTAATTTGTTTCTTTGTTTTTCATAACACTGGTGTACGGGGAAAATTATACTATATATAAAAAGGCTTTAAAGCCTGATTCAGATTATGTCTTTAAGTTTTTGATTTTGTTGGTTAAAATCTTATTTAACTTTTGAACCAACAATTTCAATTCAAATTACTCCCTAATTCATTTTCATCATTCTGAAAATGGAGAACCCAGATTTGATTTCCTGACAATTACTTTCTCACTCTTAGCCAAGTTCTCTCTCTCTCTCTCTCTCTCTCTCTCTAAATGGAATTCTCCTGCCTCTATGTTCAATAGATTCCAAATTGATTTATGAATCAGCACTAGATAAAAAGCACAACGTTTAATCAATGATAATTACCAAGTTGAATAGAGACTCTTTTTGGAAACAATTTCACAAATTTAGGATCTTAATTGACAAACTTAGACTTGATTGAAATGTTGTGATATAACCACACGCAACTTTGGTGCGGTGGTGGTAGTATAAGTCTGGTAAGATGTGGGGGCAAGGATCGGAGCTGAAGTCTCCAAAAGGGTGCTTTACATTTTTATACAGTTAGATTAGAATAGAAATTTTATATCGTTTAAAAAAAAATGGTTGGGGTATACATTTTAGTTCTTTTTTATGTAATTTTCCTTTTATGTTTTTTTTTTTTTTTTGTATTAGAAAAATATGAAAAATTATGGAAAAATGTTTGAATTTGTATGGGTTGGGAATAGGAAACCTTTCTATTAGATGTGATTTTAAAACAAAAATCATTATAAGATTACTAATTTCTATTTTTTTAAATACATATGCTAATGAACTATCATAATGATCATCAAGGATTAATAATTATCTCATTTATAACATAGTTAAATTAATCTTTAAAATAAAACCTGAATTGATTAATTAGTAAATAAGATTTTAGTAACATGAAATTTCACGTCTATTAAGAACAAAGTCTGAAAGTGTTTGGGAGATTTTTCAAATATTTTACTTTTAATAAAAAGTTATTGAATAATATAACTATTTATATCAACTGTAACTTGATCGAGTGAGTGCAGGGTGCCATGAGACCTGGATCTTATATATATATTTATGGAGATTCCAACTTTGATACTTTTTTATTCAATTTCTTCTTTCTTTGTCAGGCTAACAGCAAACGGTCATCTATAGAGAGATTTATAGTGTAATCTGTTTTTTTTTTTTTCACTCACTCCTGCAAATTGTGTGTATGTGTTCTTTTTAATCCGATTTTGTTATAATTTACAGCTTGGTGGAGGCTATAGATCTCATGCTTGGAGGAGCACAGAACCTTGTGATACCAATTCAAAGTCGGAGGAACACCACAAGTTCAAGAAAAAAGCTGCTTCTCCACAACAAGCCCTCCTCCAACTCTGCCCTCCACAACAACCGCGAGTACTGCTGGCTTGCCCAAGAGGACTTAATCCGCTACCTCCTCAATTTCATTGGCCTCTTCAACCCCACTCCAATCAACCCCATCAACACCCTCAATGTAATTGAGACCAAAAACATCCTCGCCATCCAATACGACAGCCCTGCCTTGGCTGCATTGCCACTCATCGCTCAGTCCCTCATCAATCATACTTCTGTTGCCATTGTGGATGCAGACGGCAAGTTAATTGGCGAGATCTCGCCATTCACTCTCAACTCTTGTGATGAGACGGTCTCGGCTGCGATCGCCACTCTCTCCGCGGGTGATCTGATGGCATATATAGACTGTGGTGGTCCTCCAGAGGAGCTAGTACAGACAGTGAAAGATCGACTGGAAGAGCGAAATTTAGGTGCATTTTTGGAATTAATGGAAGAGGAATCAATCATCACATCTTCGTCGGATGATGAATTTGGTGGCAGTGGCGGCCACGGGAGGAGTGGAAGGTTAGGTGGGTATTCGGCAAGGCTGGTGAGGAGGTCAGAGGCTATTGTGTGCTACCCATGGAGCTCATTGGTGGCAGTGATGATTCAGGCACTTGCACACCGGGTGAGTTATGTGTGGGTTGTTGAAGAGGATGGAAGCTTGGCAGGGATTGTTACCTTTGTAGGCATGTTGAAAGTTTTCCGGGAACGTTTGAAGTCTATGATATAGCACAAAATGATGAGAATACAGAACTGCCAAATCCCAACTATCTAAAACCATCTAGTATCCAAAAAAGAAAAATCTAAAACCAGCAATAGTTTCTAGTAATCAAACTGTGTGGACATTCAGACATTGTGATCCCTTCGTGTGCTTATGCAGATGCTATATTAAAATTAAATAACTGTTTTTTGTCGGAGATATATGAACCTCTAATAAAAATTTTGGGGTAATTACACTAAACCCACCTGTGGTTTGGCCCGAAAGCACTTTGCCTATCTGTGGTTTAAAAAGTGTCACTTAACCCACTTGAGGTATGTTCCGTTTGTCTTACTTAATCCACCTCTGTTAAAATCAAGGGTAAATAGGTATTTTTGCTCAAATTTTATGTCTCTCTCTTCCAAAAACAAAAAATAGCACTAAAATGCAAGAGAAACAAGATCAAAAAGTGGTATTGGTCTCTTTCTCAATTCACATAAATCTTGAACATGAAGAGCATACCAAAAAAAAAAAAAAATAAAACCCAGACCTACCTACCTAGATCTAATCCATTTTTAAACCCAAAAATGGATACCCAAAAAAGGAAATGACAGCTAAGGAAAATAAATACTATCAGTTTCCATCTACAATAATTGAATTCAAACATCTACAAGACAAGCAACAATTTTTTTTCCCAGACAAATAGAAGTTGGAAAGCCCTTCTTTCCCTTGGTAGAGTAGTTGAAATCCCTCATTGTTTCTATCTTTGTACAACTTTCCTTCTTTCAAGCTCTTTGTAATAATCACCAACCACATCAATGGTATGAAAAATCAGATTATTGAAATAAAAAGTCACCATACGTTGTCATCAAAAGACTAGTCAAATGCCGAATGTTGAGTTCTTGTAAAGTGGCTATAGCATCAACGCCATCTTCACCTAGATTATATAATTCTGCCCACATATCAATGAGGGCAGCAGCGTAGGTCCTTCGGTCTTCAAGAAATGAACTGAAATCCATGAAAAACTTTTTGAATTTGATCTCAGGGCCTGAAAATTCTAGGCTTCTTTGGAGACATTTATGCAGATCAATATTGGAAATAATGTCGTCAATAGACCATTTCCTCAATCTACTGAGCTGAACCTCTGCACTCTGCCCATGGAATGATCCATCAATCACTTCAAGGGCTAGTGGAAACCCCCCACAGCCTTTCAACATCTGCAATTTATTGAACCAAATAACATTTGTTATTCCTTTTTTGGGTTTAAATTTTTTTTTTTTTAATACTATCTCCAAATACCTTGATTTTCTTTACCGAAACTATCTTCCTTAGCTTCGATGTTGCGAAACTAGTGTTTTCTCCCCCTCCAGACACTCCAAACCATGAAGAACATGTTGATCTCATCACAGGTCTCTCTCTCAAAAAGTTTCTGAGTTTTGGGTGTATTGATTCGCGTTATGTTGTGTTTTGGGGTTAAAAAGTGTTTTTGTAACGGCTGAGCTTGAGGTGGGTTACGGAGATTGACGAAAACATACCACAGGTAGGTTAAGTGATACTTTTCAAACCACGGGTAGGCAAAGTGATTTTTGCCCAAACTACAAGTGGGTTATGTGTAATTACTCCAAAAATTTTTGTTTATATATATATATATATATATATTTTGTAGAAGATAAAAATTTACTCTAGCTTAATTTAAAGTATATATGCGCGAAGCTATTTCTTTTAATATTTAAACTCTGACCTTTACTCTTTATACTTTACAAGCATTTATATTTATAAAATGAATACTGCAGTAAGTTTATGTGGTAGTAACCTCTATTAAAATTTAAATGCTGTGAAATTGAGGTAGTACAACATAAAAGTCTGTTTTACTTTATTTTAATAATGAATGGTAGGGAAATAGTTATTTGAAACTGTGGCTTGAGGGGGCCGTATGGTGTGTAAAGGACAGGCATGCACTCGAAGTTCTTAATGACATGAGAGAGACCCTATAGCCTATAGATGACAGATACAATTGTCACAAAGATGTGGTTCTCAATATGTACACCTAGCAGCAATAATAGTAGTCAACGAAAATAAAGATTAGATACTAGACTAGATTACACGTCGAACAAAACAATATATATATATATATATATATATATATATATAGAAAGATGGGAGATTCTGACATTTTACTCTTATTTTTAAAAAAATTTAGCAATATATTCTTATTTTGAAACTATGTAAAAAAATGCCCCTGTTTCGATACTTGATTACCTCAAAATCGAGTTTCAATGAAATACTCAATTTGTATAAAATCGAGTTATGCTTGATCAAACTTAGAAAAAAAAAAGAAAAAAAGAAAAAAAAATTGCATGGAACTCGAGTTCTATGAACTCGAGTTTCAAAACGCCACTATAGGAGTTAAAAACGCCGCTATAGGTCTTTCTGAACGCTGCTATAGCTGATCAAACTAAAAAAAAATTGTATGGAAGTCGGTCATAACCTATAGCTACGTTTTTGTTTTCCTATAGTCGCGTTTTTAATGAAACTCGAGTTCTATGAACTCGAGTTCCATGCAAATACAAATTTTTTTAATTTGATCGGGCATAACCTATAGCGGCGTTTTTGTTGTCCTATAGCGGCGTTTTTTAATGGAACTCGAGTTCCATGAACTCGAGTTCCATGCAATTTTTTTTTTTTAAGTTTAATCGGGCATAACTCGATTTTGTATAAATCGAGTATTTCATTGAAAACTCGATTTTGAGGTAATCGAGTATCGAAACAGGGGCATTTTCCTACATAGTTTCAAAACATGGACATATTGCTAAATTTTTTAAAAAATGAGGGTAAAATGCCAGAATTCCCTAGAAAGATGTCTCTAGAAAATTTTAGATGGGGCTATAAACGATAAAAAGTTTGTTTATATTTGTTTGTTAATAAACGAGCCGAGCCCGAGTAAATAATATTGTTCATGAATAAGCTTGTGAACACCAAGGCTTGATACAAAAGTAACAAAACAAGTTGAGTCTAAACTTATTTATGAGTTTATTAATAAAATTGATCTGAGCTTGACAAGTAAACTCATATCCTTTTAAGACTTTAATTAATTATAAGTAAAGACTACTCATCGAAACTAAATAGGCTAGATAATAAACTTGATATAGGCTTGATAATATACTTGTGTTGAATCTCAAGCTCAAAAATATGATATTGAGTTTAAGTTTGGGTTTTATATAGAACTCGAGCTTGGCTTGATTAATGAACCGAGCCAAGCTAAGCCTTGAGCTTAAGTTTTTATACTTTATAACAAGCTTAAGCTTGAACATTATTTGTAGGCTCATATCAAGCTCAAGCCAAGTTTAAACATTCTACTCTTGCAGTCGAACCGAGCTTGAACATTTACTACTCGACAAAACTTGGCTCGTTTACAGCCTTAATTCCAGACAAATTAATGATGATGTAATGGAGAATTCACAATAGGATTTGGGTTATATACATCTCTTTAGACGGTCGTTAAGATCTAGACAAATACCTTAAAGGTCTGTTTGGTTGGAGAGGTAGAAAATATTTTAATTTCTTCCTTTTTTGTTTGGTTAAGAGCAGAAAAGTGGAAGGATGGAAAAAATGAGTTCGAATAAATTTATATATATACTCTTGTTAAAAAATGATGCTCAATTAAAACCAAAATAGTGATAAAAAAAAATTAACCACCTAAATTTATTAAAAAATAGGTGAAATTACAATGTTGGTCCCCAAGTTTACCTTATGTACGCAATTGATTCCTCAAGTTTTAAAACTAAGTTTTATTAGTCATTTTATTAACAGCCGTTAGTGGTATTACTTACGTGGCTAACGGAACAATGATTTGTCAATTTTTTAATAATATGACATTTTTATATAAAAAAATTACAAAATGCGAAGTTGGGTCAAGATGTGAAAGTCAACTTTTATTCTTTCCCATAAAAGACATGTTTGTGTGAGCGAGTGCTAAGCTAAAGCAAAGCATAAAGCTTGCAAAACAAAGCAATGGCTCTTTGGTATCAACCTCCTACATTGAATCTTATGTCACCCATTCACAAACTCAACTCTTTACGCTGCAGCTGCAGCTACAACCTGTCTATTCCATATTCCAGACCCACGCACATACTTGAACTTGAACCTGAACCCATATTTGCCTCCATCAAAACTCTTTAGACAGTCGTTAGGATCTAGACAAATACCTTTAGGGTCTGTTTGGTTGGAGAGGTAAAAAAGTGGGAGAATAAAAAATATTTTCATTTTTTCATTTTTTGTTTGGTTGAGAGCGGAAAAGTGGAGGGATGGAAAAAGTGAGTTTGTATAAATTTATACATATACTCTTATTAAAAAATGATGCCTAATTAAAACCAAAAAAGTGATAAAAAAATCACATCTAAAAAAAAAAAAAAAAAAAAGGAATATGAGCACTGGATGAAGCCTACCCAGTGAAACAAAAGAAAAAAAAAAGTGAAAAAGAGCAAGGTGGACGAAACCCATGTGCAACTACACATGGGCATTTTCGTTTAAAAATGATGTCCAATTTCTCCCTTTAGTTTTCTCTCTATTTTGGGGAGAAAACTTTTTGGTGGGCTCGGGGAGAAAACACTCGGGTCCCACCATTTATTTTCCTTCCCCTTACCCAACCAAACATATTCTAAAAAAATTTTCTTTCCCATTTTCTCTCCAAAGTCTGTGGGGGTAACCCTCTGTTGAGGTCTAAAAAGTCATAATGTTACAGCAAGGCCCAAAAATGGCACAAAGAATTGAACTTTATAAAAAACAAAATACTTGAGCTTGCAATAAAAAAAAAAAAAACTAATGGGTACTTTAGAACTTGTGAAATAAGAGAAGAAGGAAAGCCCAACCCGCCAAACCCAAGAAATCACTAGAGGGCCCAGTGGTAAGAACTGGGCTGGGATACCTAGGGACTGCCAGAGGCTCGGGATCCTCGGGATGTGCTGCAAAGTCAGGATGAGATTAAGACAGCTCAAAGGAAGTGCTAAGAAACACAAGGAACAAGAGCAGATATGTCCCTATCAACTACCCGATGATACAGAATGGAACTAGAAAGCTAGGAAACGAACAATTCATGAACAAGGGGGCTGGTACTTCAGGGAACCCAGAAAGAAGAACCACGAAGGGAAGTAGCAGGGAAGACTTTCAACCTGGTATGAAGGAATTAGCTCACCAGGGAAAAATGACAAAGGAAAAGGCAGCCAGAAGCTAAGTCTGAAAAAAGGTGGGAACTAGAAACCTTGAAATGAGAAAAACCCAAAGTCAGCTCTTCAAAGCACTTCATAACAGAAAGGCAGCAAGAGACTTTTGAGGAAGTAGCTCCAAAAAAAGAAGATAATAAGGAATGAGGAAGGGGCCAGCCTCCTATGTTGCTGACATAACATTGGGTCTGGTACCTAGAGGAGCAAATAGGGGGAATCAGTGGTATCCCGAGAACCCTAGGATGACACTATAAAAAGGAAGACAGCCAACAATGAGGGACATTTTTTTTTTTTTTGTTCAGCAACAGTGAATGAGAACAAAATCTTTGAGAAAACTCTGTTAGAACTCAAAGAAAGTGAGAAAAGAAAGGGAAATACTACTCGGTATTCTAAAACAACCACTAAAGAACACACTTGGATCCAAATGGATTCAAACTTTGCAAGTCTTAGAGGCTTGAAGAGCCATCTAAGTTTGTGATTTTTGAACTTATTTGGATCTTGTAACATGTCCTAGTGAGCATAATGTATTACATAATTAGGAAAATAATGGAATATTTCACATTATCTTAAGGACCCTAATGTTTATATTTTATCTTACTATATCATATTGCCCTTTTTTTTTATTTTCTTGCTGTTCAAATGCATATACTTCTGGTTTGGTAGCATGTATGTGTTGTAAGATTCACGTTCTTTGCACCACTTGGTTCGTAATCAGCCCATTTAGCTGCGGTGAACCAAGCCTAGTCCCTTAAAACAACAACTAAAAGGCCCAAGGTCCTTGCTTTTACTTGGGCCTGGACACCGTCCAAAAAAGGACCCACACATTTTTGGCGACTTCACTGGGGACTGGGCAAAGGAGAGAGAAGAAGCAGTCCCTTTATAGAGCATGGCTCAAAGACCAAGGAACAGCAAAAGTACCAATGTGCCACCTGCGACATCTATGCCCGAAGGAGAAAATGAAGTAGCTTCCAAACAAAGGAATGAAGTACCTTTGGTGGAACAGGAGGTCGTCTTAGGACAGAGGTGCGCAGGGCAGGAGCTAGACCCTGTGGCTCGAATGGCAGAAGTGCTAAAAGATTTGCAACAAGAGGTTCGCCTTCTCAAGGAGGGTAGGACCCAAGAAATCAGGGATAACACCCCCCTTGTGGTCAACCAAGATAGAGCCCAACCGGAGGGAGGGCCAGCAGTAGAAGGGGGAGCCAACCTTCAGTACCTCACCTTAGCAGATGTCAACGCCCTTTTGGAACAAGAAAGGGAAAAGCTCTCGGAGATCCCCAAACAATTTTCTCTAGATCCCCCATCCCCACTAGAACTCCTTGACAAGCCATATCCCAAGGGATAATGAACTCGCAAAGTTCCATCCTTTTGATGAAAGAAATGGAAGTGCTGTGGAACACGTGAGTAGATTCATCCACACCATGGGGCCCTACGCAAGAGACAATGAGCTATTTCTAAGGGAGTTTGCTAAGTCCCTAGTGGACAGAGCATATACGTGGTACACCACCTTAAGGCCTGGGTCCATCAAGACCTGGGACGAGATGATGGAGAGGTTTTGTCCAAAGTACTACCTAGGTGAAAACAAGGTCACCTTCCAAAGCCTTCAGATGGTAAGGCAAAGGCCTGGAGAGAATCCTGTCCAGTTCATTAAAAGTTTTGAAGATGTTTCTTTGGATTGTTATGGAGACCATTAAGAAAAAGAGCTCGTGGAGACCTGCATATCCAACATGCTCTTTAATTACAGGCTTAATCTTAAAAATCTATGCATAACCTAGTTTGCTGACCTGCTACAAAGAACTAGGAGGACCGCATTAACCATGAGGACAAAGAAAGTGCCAGTACCTCAGGCCATGACAGCAACAGTAGGAGAAAAAAGGTAGAGACCTAAAGGAAAAATAGTCGAGGAACCACCAGTGATCCCATGTACTGCAAAAGAACTGAATCATGTTTTGGATAAATGGATTGGAGATGGAATTGTCAAGCCATTAATTGTATCCAGGCCATCTATTGAAGAAGAAAGCAAGAATCCTTTGTTTTGCAAGATTCATAACTATGTCAAGCACTCTACTAAGGATTGTTGGACCCTTCATAGGCTTTTCCACAAGAAGTTCAGGGAAGGGACCCTAGAGCTCACTCAAAAGGAACCTGAAGTGCAAAGGAACCCTTTACCCAACCACAAGGGAAAAGGAATGGTGGCTGTAGTGATCCATAGGAACTCGGCGGAAGTAGAGGAGTTTGAGGGATCTTTCCATCCAAGCACAGTTAGGACCCTTCAGAAGAACCCTAAGTTCAGATCACTATTCGACCAATTGGGGTTTGGGCCAGATTAAGAAGGGTGGCCACAGAGTCCCTTATGAGTATAGCGGCATATTCAAGGATGGAATGTTTCACAGCAGAATCCCATGCTAGCCGAGCTTACTTGGAGACAACCAATGCAATAACCTTCACTGATGAGGACATGGAGGTTGAGCATCCAAACCATCGCAGACCCCTTTACCTAATGGCCACCAAAAACGGTGTCCAAATCAGAAGAGCATTAGTAGATACAGGGGCATCGCTCAACCTCATAGCTCTGAGTACCTTGGAAGCCGTAGGCCTGATTGGCAGAAGGATCCTGGGAGCTTCTATGGAGATAATAGGATTTGGAGAATCAGCAGAATCAACTGAGAGATATGTGCAGTTGGCCTTAAGGATAGGCCCAATAGTAGCCCTGACTAAATTTCACGTGATCAACTTAGAAATTTCTTACCATGTTTTGTTGGGACGCCTATGGCTCCATAAGCATCACCTTATTCCTTCCACGTACCATCAATGCGTTAAAGGGAGATTGAATGGGAAGCTTGTAAGGATCCCTGCCAATCCTAACCCTTTTAGCCAAGGAGAAATGAATTTTGTGGAAACAATGTTTTATAACGAGTTGGAACCAGATGATGAAAGCCCTACGACGAGAACCCCAGGAGCACCTGTCCTGGAAGAAGAAGAAGAAGAAGAAGAAGGGGGTACCCGTGACCTAAGGAACCTCTTGTACAGAAAGAGACAAAGGAGGGAGCCCAACTCCTCAGGATCTTGGGAATGCGTGGTAGTATGGGAACTTGGAGGAAGATTAATTTATTGTTTATAAAGGTGCGCGGGGCCTAAATGCATCATGCAGGAGGGTCCCGGACCACCAGGTTGCATGATGGCTCAAAAAGAAATCCTAGAGAACTCAGTCAAGGAAGCACAAATCCAGTCTAAGGAAGAGTTGGAAGAGATAAACTTAGGAGCTGATTTGGGATCCCAGAGGCCTGTTTTCATTAGCAGTCAGTTGGTAGCACAAGAAAAGGAGCAATTAGTGGCATTACTTAAGAGATATATGGACGTGTTCGCATGGACATATGATGAGATGCTTGGTTTGGACCCAGGATTGGTGGTCCATTCTCTCAATGTGGACCCTGGAGTCAAGCCAGTAGTTCAGCCAGCCAGGGTCTTTCACACTGATATAGAAGCTTAAAAAACTCAGAAAGTTAAGAAATTGCTAGCAGCAGGGTTCATCAAGCCAATTCAGCATCCCAAGTGGCTTTCATACGTAGTACCCGTGAAGAAAAAGAATGGCCAAATTCAGTGTTATATGGACTTTTGCAATCTGAACAAGTTGTTAAGGTCTATAAAATCATAATGCCAAGGCCCAAAAATATCACAATGGGCCAACTCCATAGAAAGTAACATTAAAATGGTTAAGCCCACCATAAAGGAAAAGGATGGTAAGCCTGAAAAGATCTGAAGCCCAAACCCATGAAAGGATAGGCTCTAGGCTCCATAAAACGAAGGAAGAAAAGAGGGAAGAAGCCCATCCCATCTAGGATCAGAAAATCAAAGAAGGTCCAGTGAAAGAACTGGGCCAGGATGCCCAGAGGCAGCCAGGGGGGGGGGGGGCTCGGGATCCTCGAGGCATGCACCACAGCCAGGAAGAGATTGAAACAGTTCGAAAGAAGTACCCAGAAACACAAGAAACGAAGAACAAATGCGTCCCTCTCAATCGCCCTATGATACAAAAAGGAAACAGAAGGTTTGGAAAGTGACAACTCTGAACAAAGGGGCTGGTTCCTCGAGCAACCTAGAAAGAGCAACTATGAAAAAGGAAGTAGCTAGAATAACCTTTGATTTGGTAGGTGTGAATTCGGCTCACCTGGGAAAAGGGACAAAGGGAAGGACATCCAAAAAGCTGGGTCTAAAAAGTAAGGTTCAAAAGCCTTAAGGGAAAAGAGATTGGAAGTCAGCCCTCTAAGGACATCACTAAACGGGAAGTCAGCAAGAAGCTTTCAGGGGAGCACCACCAAAAAAAGAAAACTATGAAAAACAAGGAAATGGCCAGTCATCAGAAAGGTTGGCATAACATGGACGCTGGTACCCAGGAGAATAGGGGAGGGGGAATCAATGGTACCCCGGGACCGTAGAAAGACGCTATAAAAGGGAGAAGCAGCCAGCAATGAGGGGCAAGAAAAAAACGTTGGAATTATAACAAAGTCATTGAGAAAATACTGTAAAAAACTTGAAGAAAGTAGCGAAAGAAGGAGAAATTTCCTCTGGTGTCCCAACGTAGCCACTATAGAACATACTCGTATCCAAAGAGGTTCAAACTTTGCAAGGCTTGGAGGCTTGGATGGCCATCTAAGTCTGTAATTTTTGAGCTTATTTGGGCCTTGTAACACGTCTTAGTGAGCACATTGCATTCCAGGATTAAGAAAAGAATTGAAATATTTCATATTGATTTAAGGAACTGTAACAGTTGCTTGTGTCCTTCTTTATCATATCTTTTTTTTTTTTTTTTTTTTTTTTTGCCTTTCCTTTACCATTTCTCACTGCTCAATATATATATTGGCCTGCTAGTATATACGTATTGCAGGATCCTTGCTCTGTGCACCACTTGGTTTGTAAACAGCCCATATAGCTGCGATGAACCAAGTCCAGTCCCTTCAAACCATAACATCCAGGCCTAGGGTCCTTGCTTTAGTTTGGGCTTGGACACCGTCTAAAAAGGACCTGCACATTTTGGCATGTCCAAAAGATGAGTTTCCCCTACCTAACATTAACCTCCTTATAGACTCAACTGTAGGGAACTCTATGTTTTCATTTACGGATGGGTACAGTGGGTATAACCAAATTCGCATGGCTGTCAAAGATGCAAAAAAGACAGCATTCAAGACACTAATCTGAAACTTCTATTACACTATGATGCATTTTGGCCTTATAAATGCAGGGGTCACGTACTAGCAAATCATGACAGTTATCTTCCATGATATGATGCATAAGGAAATGGAAGACTATGTGGATGATAGTGTGGTAAAGTCAAAGACCAGGGCAGGACACTTCTAGATACTTAAAAAAGTTTTTGAAAGGTGCAGGAAATACAAGCTACGCATGAACCCTATGAAGTGTGCCTTCGGCGTATTTGTGGGAAAATTCCTTGGGTTCCTAGTACATCACAGACTCATAAGTGTAGATCCGGTCAAAGCCACAACCATCGCAACAATAAAAAGGCCTACAATGGTTAAAGAGTTCAAAATTTTCCTAGGGAAGGTCTCCTACATCAGGAGGTTTGTGCCAGGACTAGCTTTGGTCACAAGTGATTTATCCAAACTGTTGAAAAAAGGTGCCAATTTCACTTGGAGAACTAAACAGCAAGAAGCCTTTCAGAGGATCCAGCAGATCATGAATCATCTTCCCACCCTACAGGCACCAGTATGTGGACGACCCCTGTTGCTATATTTAGCATCAAGCTCCTAAGCTATAGGAGCCATGTTGCACAAGAAGACGATGATGGGAACGAGCAACCCATTTTTTATGTGAGTAGGGCACTTAAGGATGTCGAAACCAAGTACCCCATAATAGAAAGAGCGTGTCTAGTGGTTATCTATGCGTCCCAAAGGCTAAAGCGATAATTCTCAACCCATCAGATCCTCTTAATAACCAAGTCACATCCCATAAAGGCACTCCTTCATCAACCTCTACTAACGAGAAGGATAGCATAGTGGCTGGTCTTGCTCTCTCAATATGACATCGGACTCAAAACCCCCAAGGCTGTCAAAAGTCAAGCCATAACAGATCTGCTATCCCAGTTCCTAAGGGAAAGAAGAATGTTCACTAAGCGAAGAGATCCTTGGGAGGTAGTAGTGGCAGAGCTCCCAGGAAAGAAAGTGGACAATAAGGTTTAATGGGTTAGGAACGACAACTTCAAATGGATTGGGAATTGTGTTAAGTTGCAAAGATGGGGATACCATGCCTTTATCTTTCAAGCTTGGGTTTTCTTGCTCAAATAATGCTGCTAAGTACAAGGCATACTTGACTGGGTTGACCATAGCACTCAGCATAGGGGTGAAACACACGAGGATTTTAGGAGACTCCAATCTGGTGGTCTCTCAGGTAAAGGGTGACTTCGCACTAAGAGAGCAAAGTCTGGCAGCTTATAGAACATGGGCGCAAAAGATGGAGCAGAAATTCCAGACCTTCAGTGTGGAGTACGCCTAAAGGAGTGAGAACAAGTTCACTGATGCACTAGACACCCTAGGATCTTAGGTACCGTTCAAAGGCAGAGGTACTTTGATAAGAGTAAGTAAGCAGGAACATTCCATCATAAGGGCCCTTAAAAAGATGTTCCCTAAAGAACCAGAATAGCAGGATTGGAGAAATGAGGTCAAAGGAAAAATGGAAAGGTTGGGACATGGAGGAAGCATCAAGGAGCTAAAAGACTACACTTTGATAGAGGGAGAGCTGTATAGGAGGCTATCCCTTTGAAAAAGGCCACTGGAGCAGTCGTGGCAACTTCATTCGAGAACACATTATTACAAGGTTTGGGATCCCCAAGAGACTGATTAGTGACAATGGGACCCCGTTCATAAACAAAGATATGAAGAACTTGACTGAGGCGTATTACATCAAGCATGGAAAGTCTACACCATATTACTCATAAGGAAATGGTCAGGCTAAGGCCACTAACAGGGTGATACTGAAGATCCTCAAAAAAAATGAAACATGAGTATGGGGCTAAATGGAGTGACCACTTGGCAGATGTACTCTGGGCATGTAGGAGCTCTGTGAAAACAGCCACAAGATTTACATAATTTTTCCTAGTTTATGGGACAAAAGCCATCAACCCCGTAGAGCTAGTCGTCCCTACGCCTAGAGTAGTACTTGAAGAAAACCAGGAAGGCACAGATGACACAAATAGTGTAAGAAAGTTGACGGATCTGGAGGGGTTAGAAGAAGAAAGAGAAGTGGCCACGAGAAGAAGCCAGAGGTAGTAGCAAAGGATGGCTAATACATATGCACAGACAGTACACCTAAGAGCCTTCACAGAGGGGCAACTAGTGTTAAGAGCAGCTGAGCATGTAAGGAAGAATGTCCTAAGACCCTCAACGTTTGCCCCAAAATGGGAAAGAACCTACATCATCAAAAAAGCCCATGGTAGCGGATATTACTACCTCACAAAGGAAGATGGGACGACCCTGATAAATCCTATAAATAGGAAGTGGCTGAAACAGTACTACACATGAAAAGAAAGGGATTTCAGTTCACCAAGACTTTTTTTTTTTTTTTTGGCAGCTCTCCAATATTCTAAGTGTTTCATCGTTCTCTACTTTTTTCTGTCATGAATTTTGTTTAAGCCTCTTTTTGTTTAGGAACCCTGGTAGAAGGACAATTTGAGATCCTTACTTTCTTTGTCAATCCTTTATTGTCCCTAAGATGGTAATTATGTTGTGTTTTAATGAAATCTCTTTTGCTTATTTTCTTTTTTCTTTAAGCTACAACTAAAATTTCGAAGCATTACATAGCTTGAATATAGGCAGATTTGGGAGGAGTACCTGGGCTAGTGCAAAAAAAAAAAATCCTTAGCGCATGACCCATGACTCACACCACAGTTAGTTCAAGTACATAACCTGGGACCACGGGCTGAAGTAAACGCCTAGGATACTTAGCCCAGCACTTGACCAAAAGGGTTTGCCTGGTTCATGACCTGGGATTTGGAAAAAAAAAATTTTCAATGTACCTAGTTCAGTACTTGCGCAACAACACAACCACCAGCGTACCTAATCCAGGACCTATTGCAAGACTTGCAGGGACCATAGCCCAGCATTCAGTTCAAAAAAAAAAAAAAGCAACAAAATGAGAAGAGCAAATCCACATTACCTTAAAAAGAAAAAGAAGGAAAAGTAAGAGAAAGTGTTCAAAAGGGAGAGATAGAACTTATACAGCCCTAATTGTCTAAAAAGAAAACTTATACATCTGAACTATCTAAAAAAAAGGGGGTAAGAAGCTAAGGTATGAGGCTGGCTAGCAAAGAACTTTCTGGGGAGATGGCAGGAACAGCTAAGGAAGTAAGAACCCACTGCCTTTTAACTTTCAATACCTGCGCAACAACACAACCACCAGGGTACCTAATCCAGGACCTACTGCAAGACTTGCAGGAACCAGTAACGCCTTGTGAGCACGAGCTAAAGCCTCCTTAGCAGCAGCAATTTCAGCATCAAGATTCTTGGAGGCCTGTCTCTGGAATAGCAGGTGAGCCAAGGAACGCAGATACTCTAGCAAGAAGGTTAGATTGAATTTGGCTTATATGAGATCCTGCACCACCCCCCTCCATTCCAAGAGCTTCTCCTCAGATAAGGAGTCAAGAAAGGAATCCCTCAAGGAGACCAGCATAGCACATAATAGCTTCATCAGGATGTTGCCCAAAAAAACACCTCCCCTAAACCCACAGGTGAAGTCCCCATGAGTTTTGAACAGCCCCTCCAATAATGGCAGACCCTCAATAGGCACAGACAAAGGGAGGCCTAAAACTATAAAAATGGCTCGTAGGGAGGCTGTTGAACTCCAAGGAATCAAAGTGGGACAAAAAGGCGGGGAGCCCTGAGTTAGGATCTGAGACAGTCGCCCCTGGAGCCTCCCCCATTGTCGCGTCTCCACTCTTAGGAATTAGAGAACCTTTAACCTTCTAAAGGGTTTAAGAGGTCCTTGCTTGAGCTTCAACAACTGGGACATCGGGAGCAGATTCCACAACTATCGCAGGAACTATAGGCTCAAGATCCTTAGCACCTGTGCCAGTACCTGCAAAAGCAGACAAAGTTCAAAGAGGGGAAAGAACAAAAGAAAACATGTAAAGTGGGAAAAGTAGGAGAAAGCTAAAAAACCAGTATCAGCTTCTTGTAGTAGGGCCTCTTCCCCTTGCCCCTCTGATTTCCTAGAGGACTCTGTGAAAGAACACACAACACCTTGGAGAAAAAGTGAGGAAACTTTGGCAAAATTGCTAAAAGAAGGGAAGGATACTGGGGGCTTCGCCATAAAAGGAAAAGGCAGTAGAGAAGTATGGAAGAAAGGGAGGAATGAGGAAATATATTGATAATGAGCAATTCGCATCTTCAGAACCCTCTGACTCCAAAGAAAGGGCGGCCTCAGGAACAGATTGGGCACTGGTTTGACCTAAAAAAAAGGGAGGAAAAGGAAACAAGGACTCTCAGGAAGAAAGGTTAAGAGAGACAAGAGTGAGCATTAATAAAGAATGAATAAATCTCACCTGCTTGTATGGATGAAGATGCACCCCCCAGGACTCTTTGCCCAAAGCAAGCTCGGTTATGGGCTCAAGTGGAGCAGTTTTGGTAAGACTGGGAGTCTGCACGGGCTTGGGATCTTAGGGAACAAGAGGCTGAAAAGTTTTGAGATCCTGAACAGCTGGGGGAGCAAAAGGCAGATTAGGTTGGGCATCTTTCACTGCCTGCCTGACTTCTTTGGTCACATCACCACTAGAAGGCTCCTCTTCCATGCCTAAGGGAACAATAGATTGAGCTGTCATCACTTCTTTCACCAGAGTCCCACCAGTTATGGGAGGAGATACCTCAACCTGCGAAAGAAAAAGAAAAGTATGAGGCAGAACATCACAAAATGCATATGAACAAAACACCAAAAAAGAATGAAGACAAGCAGTAAAAGGCACAAATGGAAGGAGGCCATACCATATCATCACCAGATGACTGACTTTTGCCTCTCTTGGGGTCTGACTTGCGTTTGGACTACAAAGAAGGAACGATCACTCATCAGTTAAAAAGAGAAAAGGGGTAGTCACAACAAGAACAGTTAACTAGTAAAATAAAAATAAAAAAAGGAAGGAAAGAGGCCTTGCCCTTCTCTCTCTCTCTCTACAAATCCTCCAATGGTTTGTTGTCTACTACGGGTACACCCAGACGGTCCTAAGGGAGACTGGGGTATGAAATCAAGGGATCTCAAAGAACCTTGGGCTGAAGAACTCATAGGAACCTGAGAGAAAGAAGACTCCACCTTAGTCTTCACTCGGATCTTCGGGATTAAAGGGTGACCAAGTTCCTTGCCAACTGTAGAAGGATCCATTCTCTCGGGTTCCTTAGAACTGACCAACTGCTTCTGGGATTTTGCAGACTTCCTCTTCTTAGTCTCAAGACCAGCCTCAGTACCCTCCACGCTTTCTTCAAGCTTAGCTCTTTTGACAGCCTCCTGTTTCATCTTTTCACTTTACCTTTGCCTATAGGAGTGGCAGCACCAATTGCCTCTACTGCCCCTCTCTTGATTGGCACACTAGAAGAGGCACCAACAATGAGGTCACACTCTGACCAAGCCCCAAGACAATCATGCCCATAACATACCCAACCACCCCTAGAAGCATGCCATTCCACAAACCTTGTCTTGCTACTTATGGCAGCAGACATAATACCAGCAGTAGGGAGGGACAAGTGTTTGTTGGAGGTAGGAGTAGAAAGAATACTAGGATCGGAAACCCTCCCAATCTTACTAGAACCAACGTAATCCGAGAAAGACTTCTGAAATCTTCTCCAATAACCAACAAAGCCACTAGAAGCAAAGACTCCTCTATGGGAGTTTGGCACCACAAACTGGGAGCTTCTCTGCGACCAATAAGAAAAGGCCTAAAGCCTCAGGAATGGATCCAGAGAAAGGAGAGAGGGTACTATATCTTTGAACACCAGTGGGATATCCTGATCGAAGCCAAATTGCCAGAGTACCCAATGAACCGAGTAGTGGGTGTACCTAGGACCACTTGATGAGGGTACTGAAAGCCATGAGGGACTGATGCAAGCCAAGTATGCCAAACTGCCTTTGTCACCATGGCACAAATCAAAGGTATTCCCTAGAGAGTTGAGAAAAGAGGCTAACAGGGAATCACAGGTGAACCCAGGGCTGAACTCTCGGGGAGAACGCTAACTCAAGTGCCCTACTTGATCAAATAACTCAACCAAATTGAGGTTGCCACCCTTCAAGTTGGCCTAACGAAAAATGATAGGGTGGCTGTCAATAGACCTACCACACAGACCCTTAATCACATCTGGGGACCCTTGAAACTTATCTTTTACAAATTTCAAACTCTTACACTTCACGAAAGTAACGGAAGAGCGGTCCCACATGAATACCTGGAGAATGGCATAGTGAAGGGACGAAGTAATAGTATAGCAAGAATCGCCCTCGACTTCATCTCCATGAAGCAAATCTAATTGAGAATAAACATGGCCTAAGAACATGGGGGCTAAAGGATACTGAGCACCCAAGGCCAGTCTAATTGCCAAAGAAAAGAAAACAGACTTTACCTTGTACCCAGGGAACCCACTAAATAAAACTTACTGAGCCAAAGTGCCAAGAACCTAGCTCGCCTAACCGACTTGTCTTTCTCTCGAGAGAGGTTCATGACCCACTTGCACATTCTGGCCGGTTTCCCGCCATGAGAAGCAGTATGCCTGCCAAAGTGATTGAATAATTTGTCTTTCACTTCGAGATCCTCGCTGGAAAGACTGATGTCGAAAGGATTCTCATCACCAAACACCGGGAGGAGGAAGTTGTTGACCACATCCTCCAAGGTGATAATGAGCTCACCAACGAAAAAGAGAAAGGTGTGAAAAGAAGGGCACCAATGGCGTACCAGTTGTCTAAGGCCTTTGGCATCTTTAAAACCTTCAAGGTTCCTAGAGATTGCAACTGCTTTCAAAATCCCAGTGAACTCCAGACAACTAACAAATTCACCATCGAAAAGTTCCATGTCCACCTAAATAGGCCAGCCAGTGATCTTCCCCAGAATGAAGTCAAAGAAAATGGGAACCGCCTCTTGAGATCCCCCCTTAATCTGGAGATCTAAAATCTCTCTTGAATCTGGAACCTAGGCAGAGCTGGCAAACCCCGACTGGCTAGAGAACACCCAAGTGTGAGGGGAATGAGGGGCCTCACCGTGAGACACCTGAGGAAAAAACAGGCTGGAAGTGTACCAGGGGTCCCGTAAAGGGAAAGCTAGGCGCTCCGTGACCCCTTGCGTCTCGCCCTGTGCAGACCCAAAGGAGCTTTCACCCTTAGAAGGACTGAGAGTACGCTCCCTCCTTTTTCGTGAGGAAGAAGAAGCCATAGAATGACAAATGCGCTGGGAAATAGGGAAGTCAAAGGAATAAGGAACATAGAAGAGGAAACAGAGAAACAAAATGATTGGAAGGAAGAGATAAGCTTGGAAATAGAGGTCTTTGGGAAGTGAAAAGAAACTTTGAAATGACTGCAATAATGGTGCAAAAAGCAGTTGGAGAAGATAATGTATAGAAAAACGCGCCGGTTGCCATTATTTAATTTTTTAAAGGAAGGAGTTATCAGCAGTTATTAATGGGGGTTACGGGGAACATGAAAAGTGGGTGGGGAAGTTTTCACTCAAACATTCAACTACCACGTTCCGTGCAAAAGAGGAGAAGTTACAAAAGGGGTGCAACACGCAAAAGAAGACTAGGATGCCTAAGGACAGCAAGAAAAGTAGGATCTTGAGGGAAGGAGAAGGGAAACTCCGAAGCCAATTAAAACAGTGGGAGGGGACTCCTACAAAAAAATTAAGGCTATGGTTTACTCACGCGTGGGTTGCAGGCAACTGCCTACAACTCATGAGTTTAGGGGGCTAAATGTTGAGGTCTAAAAAGTCATAATGTTATACCGAGGCCCAAATATGGCACAAAGAATTGAACTCTATGAAAGACAAAATACTTGAGCTTGCAATAAAGGAAAAAAAGGGTGGGGGGGGGGGGGGGGGGGACGGTAAGCCCAAATCCATTGAGGGTTCTAAGGAGAAACCCCAAAAAAAAAAAAAAAAAAAAAACCCGGATGGGTAAGCTTTAGAACTCATGAAATAAAGAGAAGAAGGAAAGCCCAGTCTGCTAAGCCCAGGAAATTGCTAGAGGACCCAATGGTAAGAACTGGGCTAGGATACCTAGGGACTACCAGAGGCTCGCGATTCTCGAGACGTGCAGCAAAGCCAGAATGAGATTAAGATAACTCAAAGGGAGTGCCAAGAAACACAAGAAACAAGAACAAATACATCCCTATCAATTACCTAATGATACAGAAATGAACTAGAAAGCTTGGAAACCAACAATTCATGAACAAGGGGCTGGTACCTCGGGGAATCCAGAAAGAAGAATCACGAAGGGAAGTAGCAGGTAAGACATTCAACCTGGCAGGAAGGAATCAGTTCACCTGGGAAAAATGAAAAAGGGAAAGGCAGCCAAAAGCTAAGTCTGAAAAAAGGTGGGAACTAGAAACCTTGAAAGGAGAAAAACCCAAAGTCAGCTCTTCAAAGCACACCATAACGGAAAGGCAGCAAACGACTTTTGAGGAAGCAACTCCAAAAAAGAAAGATAATAAGAAATGAGGAAGGGGCCAGCCCCCAATGTTGCTAACATAACATTGCATTTGATACCCAAGGGAGCAAATTGAGGGAATCAGTGGTACCCGGAGGACCTTAGGATGACACTATAAAAAAGGAAGGTAGCCAACAGTAAGGGACATTTTTTTTTTAGTTCAGCAACAGTGAAAGAGAACAAAATCTTTGAAAAAACTCTGTCAAAATTCAAAGAAAGTGGGAAAAGAAAGGGAAATACTGCTCGGTATCCTAAAACAGCCACTAGAGAACACAGTTAGATCCAAAGGGATTCAAACTTTGCAAGTCTTACAGGCCTAAAGGCCATCTAAGTCTGTGATTTTTGAACTTATCTGGACCTTGTAACACATCCTAGTGAGCATAATGTATTACACAATTGGGAAAATAATGGAATATTTCACATTATATTAAGGACCCCTAATGTTTATATTGTATCTTTCTATATCACATTGCCCCTTTGTTATTTTCTTGCTGTTCAAATGCATATACTTCTAGTTTGCTAACATGTATGTGTTGTAGGATTCACGCTCTATGCACCACTTGGTTCGTAATCAGCCCATTTAGCTGTGGTGAACTAAGCCCAGTCCCTTAAAACAACTAAAAGGCCTAGGGTCCTTGCTTTTACTTAGGCCTGGACACCGTCCAAAAAAGGACCCCCACACCCTCAAAAACCCTTTTTTTTTTTTTTTTTATGTCAAGGTAGGGGCATTTTGTGTTTGTGTACCCACCCTAATTGAGTAAACCCTAGATGCACAATCTCACCTGCAAGAACCACGGTCCATGGATGGTGTAATTGCAATACTCAACCCTTAGGGAAGTGCCCATGAGGCCAATCGTATGAGGTATAACTCTCAATACCTTTGGGCTTGTAAATTGTCAGTTCAACAAGTTATAAACATGGACAAAACTTCTAATACAAACTGGAGTTTGTTTGTTTGTTTGTTTGTTTTTTTTTTTTTTTTTTTTTTGTGCCAAGAGAAGTCAAACTCACCACTGATTATTCAAATGAAGTACACACCTTTGATTTTTTTTTTTTTTTTTTTTTTTTTAGCGGGGGGAAGGGGAGGAAGGGTAGTCCTTACAGCATTAGCATTGGATGTGTCAAACGAGGCATTAACTACAGTGCACTGCTACAGTAGCAATGCCATTCTAAAAAAGAAATAAATAATATTAGCAGTGTAATTTAGGCCGTAGCAATGCCATTTGTATTTTATTATATATTTCTCTTCTCTCTCTCCTCAAGTCACTCTTTCCTCAAACATCTCTCTCTCAAACCTCTTTCCTCTCTCCATCTTCAACAACGACAACAGATTTGTTGGTGGCGATGACAATGAGATCAGTTTCTGTTGATCTTGGACTTCTCTCTATCTTGAGAGACAACATTGGATTGATTGGCGTGGTTACGATTTGGGTTGACTAGCGTTGGTTGTGGTGGTGGTTGGGTTGATTTTGGGTGGTAGTAGTGGTTTGTGGGGGTGGGTTGTGGGAATGGTAATGTGGGTTTTGAATTTTTATTTTATTATATTATAGGATTTTTTAAAAGTTATTTTAATGTGTTGTAATGATAAAATAAAAAGATGAGATGTATAGTGTATTGTTAAATGCTATGCTAAAATAGGTAAAGTAGACATTTGGTGTGTTAAATTAGCATTTGGCATAGCACACCAGTGTTAGTGCTTAGGCAATGCAAACTAGAGTTATTGCTAGTCAAATTGTGCAAAATTTCATACAATTTTTTGAATGCAAATATAAGCTGTCGCATGTCAATTAAACCATGAACCTGCACTACTTTACAGTGCAAAGTCAGATTTGATAAGCAAATCCAAAAAAGAACATATTAGCTCAACCTTTTTTATTAATCTGAGATAAGTTTTTTATTTAAAAAAACAAAACTTTATTTCTACTGAGTTTGATCAGCGATACAACAGATTTAACTTACAAAAAATCAAAAAGCATTGCTGTTAAAGAGAGCAAGAAGAAAGGATTTCTTTTACATTTTACATCAACATTATTCTTAATATTATGTGAGGATGGAAGAGGCTATCTGAACCAATCTCCTCTTCTAGATCCCACAAAAGTGGGAGATTGGATACGGCCTTTATGGAAGAGGCTATCCATCACTGCATTTTGCACTCAAATAGTGATGCAGTAATAAGAAGATTGAGTTGATTCTTTCATTGAAACTGACTAGTAGTGCCTTAAGCTAAGCTCAGATATACATGTTGATAGGGCTTCTCTTACTTGGAGTTTGTTGGCGTCCATCTGGAGTGCATCTTCATATAGCCTCTTTGCCTGCTGCAGTAGCTTGACCTTATCTTTACTATTGCTCGGCCGTAAGCGAGATCGTTGCTGCAAAGCCACACCCCATCTGAAGAGTGCTGCAATTCACGCATAAGATTAAAGTAGAATGTCATACTCAGTTGAAATAGTGTCTTCATAGTAGATGTAAATACAAAAGCAAGCTTTTTGCATCTTAACTGAGGGGGACTTTATGCATCATCCACAGTAAGTGGGAATGCTCTACATTTTCACTTCAAGGCATTTTTTGAGACCAGAATTATGAAATTGCAGCCAACCAATGAGACACAAAACCCATTCAATGATTTGTTAGAAATTTACACAAGTGTTACTACCTTTTCTCATTTGGAGCTCAAGGTATTGCATAATTGTTATTATTCTCTCACTCACTCCTCACGAGATATCTTTTTGATGCTCTGTGTCCATAAATTTTTCTGTTTCAGTGTAAAACTAAGTAGAATTTGTAATTGAAGTACATAGGTTGTAGCTGTAATAAATATTCCCGTCATGAAATCACTTATTGGACTCAGGGAAAAACATAACATACCATCAGGTGCATAAACATTGCCTTTCGACATCATAGCATCAAATTTATCAATTGCTGCCAAGAACACTTTGTCAGCATCAAAAGCAGCTTCCTGAAATTTGAAAAGATTCAATTCCGATTCAAAATTTCAGCAGCAGCATGGAACAAAATATTGGTTATCAAATCAAACTAGCTTCAAAGCAATCAAAATCAACCAAGCAGTATGGTAATGTAACCATATATCAGTCTAGAAAATATAATCCTCTAATTTCTATGCCAACTCTTTATAGTAAATAAGAATGCCTACCGGTCCAATATCTGCAATTAATTGTGCACGGAAGGAGAGAGCAAGGCCCCAATTGTATAGTGCCCTTACATCGTTCCCATCAATTGATAATGCCAGCCTATATTTTCTGCCAGCCTCCACAAGAAGTTCTTCACACTCTTCACACACATTGACAAGGGCAGATGCAATTTCATCTTTACTTGTGATCCGATCATCTAGTTGCTTAAGTACTCCATTCTGTCTCTCAATAGGTAAGGGACCATGTCCGGAAAGAAGAGTTCTTCTCAATGCACGAGTGATCTTCAATTTTAGTTCTCCATGAAGAAGATAGGTGTTGCCTAATTGGCCAACAGCCAACAAACTCATTGGCTTCAAAGCGATGGCTTTGGAGAGTAAATTGGCAGACCTGTACAATATGATCTCCGCACGCTCTTCATCATGCCTACTCCTTAAAAACTCCTTTGCTTGTTGCAGAAGGCCATTAGCTTCTGTAAGATACCTATCAAACATCACATCATCTGAAACCTTTGGAGATGAAAAAGAACCAACCTCACCCTCCTGTGAAGACAGGAGATTAGTCATATGGGAATCATCTTCATGATTCAACCTATCTTCTCTAAATTGAAACCTGTAAGTCTCATTGTCACTCTTCTCCTTGTTTACAGAAGTCTGATAAGCTTCACTGGATTTCTTAAGCATCTGTTCTTCCACAAAGGATGCTTCAGCTCCCACATGTTTCATACCAACTCTAAACTCCTCAGAGTTAAACAACTTATCTTGAGATTCCCACATCTCAGTCTTGTTATCACGACCCATCTTCAACGAAAAACTACGATTATTTGTAAACCGCAAACTGCTATTTTGGTAACTATACTCTCTGCCGTCCATAAACCTTTTAGCACTGCCGCCCATCTCCCCTGAACCCATTCTCCCGTATTCTGAGTCAATTTGCATTCGACTAACTTCATCCTCATCCAAAGCAGTTTTATTTGATGAATTTCGAGATGCATTCAAACTCCCATTTCCTTTATTATTATTAACTAAATTGAAATCACTTTCTTCAGCTGTAGAAGTCGAAATATTTGCTTGAGTTAGATCATTTACAACGCTCTCTACAGTCTCACGCTTACCATTATCTTTCACTTTATTAGGCTTAGAACCAACCAAGTTCTCTCCAAACAAACCTGCAACAGATTGCAACAACTCAAACCCAATTTCACCAAGCTCTTTCTTTTTTCTACTTGGCTTCTGGCTCTCCACTGACACAACATTAGAGTTCCCCACATTATCAATAGAAGCCTCAACAACATTCCTCGCATTCAAAGCTGATAAACTAATCGATTCCATCACATTTACATAATTTTCCAAATCACCTACTGTAATTTCATTATTATCAATAGCTTTTTGTATATCATTCTTTAAATTATTAACCTTTACATCAAAACGATCAAAAAAATTCACCAAGTTCCGCAATTTCTCAGTATAAACCCTAAAGTTTTCCTCTTTTGCCTTTCTCTTACCTCCATTTACACTCACCTCACTGAAACTCCCACCACGAACAAACCCAAACGAAAACCCAATAGCAAAAACCAAAACTGAAGCTGGAAACACAACAATCGAAGAAACCCTAACCCTAGAAATGGCCAAGGCACACACAAGCCCCAAAAGAAACACAAATATGTGCTTTCTATCATCGATCCCTACAGAAACCAGGAAATTACGAAACTGATCCGACTCACCGGAGCGCTCCAAGTCGCTGACGAGTCTCAGCTCGTCCCACCCGCCATAACTCGCTGAGCCGGAGGTACAAGAAGCGCTTGCAGAGCAAATGTTGGGGGTTTCGTGGCTTTGAAGCCATTTTCGGCGTGTAAAACGAAAAAGGCTTCGGCTTTCCCGAGAAAGGAAGGGAAAATCAAAGAGAACTTTTGCAGGTGAGAATTTAGGATTTGAATAATTAATAGGATTTACGGAAATTAGGGTTTGCATCGTGGGGATTGTAACTTCGTAATTCGGACTTCGGGGAGGAAAATGTTGTACGACCTATCATCTACTGCAACTCCGAGTTGGAGTTCCACGCAGGCACTCAAGCTTTTCAATTTTTTTTTTAAATTATTATTATTTGAAAAAAAAAATGATGGGATAAAATTGACAAATGATTCGATATTAAAAGGAATTAATTTAACGGATTATATTATTACCCCTCTCTATTGTATTGTATTCATTAAAAAAAAAATTTGAAGTCAATTAAAATTTTTTTTGAAAAAATAAAATAAAAAAATGTAAACTATTAGGCTAAATTACAAATTTAGTTCTCTAACTTTACCTAAAATTCAATTAAGTCCTCTAATTTTCACTTTGATCATTTCAATCCTCTAATTTTAGAGGTTATTTAATGTAGTCCTGCCATTAACAATGCACCCTTTATCACCCAAAAAAAAGTCATTTTGGTATTTTTGAGTTTATTAAATTAAAAAATCCAAAAAAAATGATATAAAGTATTTTTTGAAAGAAATTTCTCACTCATTTTCTCTCTCTAATATGATATCATGTCTCTCCCCAACCGCCACCACAAGTTGCAACCCGCAACCGATCTGAACTAATCAGGTCCAAGTTCAACCTCTCTCTCTCTCTCTCTGGTTACATAATAGAAAACCCACAAAATAAGAAAAATGGGAAAGATACTTTCAGAATCAAGGAACTTTTTGGCACATATCTAACTTCCTATCGTTTCTCAAAAAAAAAAAAAGATCCTATCTTTTTAAGATATATTTGAAAATGCTCAATTTGCCAATTGTTTGTACTGCAGAGTAGTAAACTGGACCTGAGAGTTTAAGTTCAACACCAATTGCAGCAGATGTTGGGCTCACACTCACAGACACATAGCTCCTAGCAGCATAGTACCCTAAACTTATAAAAAACCCCATTTCAGGAAGTACCTTCTCATTCCTACTCCCATATTAAAAAAGTAAAAACTATCATCTCTACACTTCTCACTGGCTCACAAAATTGAGAGAGAAAAAAAAAGGGATAAAGTTTAGCTATAAAATTGGTTGTATCCTAAGGCTACAACTTTACTAAATAAAATAAATATTGCTATATATTTTAAAAATCTAACGGTTGAATTACATATTCTTTACGCTTTTACGCTTTTAATGCACATGTCAAATTTTATGTCAATTGAATATTATTTACCATATGATCTATATGCTTATATTTTTTGCATAATTTTCAACTACAAAAACTTGTAATTTAAAAAATTTATTCATGACATAGCTATTGATTTTTAGTTTTTTAAAAATTGTTCAATCATGGAGGATATAAAAAGAAGATGTAATCCAATGGTGGATTTGTCAAAATTCATCTCCAATAAAAAGATATTGAGTAAGGTTGTAGTTTTAGGCTACAACTAATTTTGTAACTAAATTTTATCCAAAAAATAAATTCACAATTCCCTTCAAAACCCAGTGTAGCAATGGAAGAAGAAGACTGCCAAAAAGTGTCAGATTCGATATAAAGAGCTAGTCCGTCGCTTACTCTCCCAAAACCCTACCTCTGATCCCCTACTCATAGACCCAAAAACCTGCGATTTCATCAACTCTCTTCACTACGCAATTCACATTCTCCCCAGTCGAATGAATCTTTTTTTCTTTCTTTCTTTCTTTCTTTTTACTGTTAAGTCACTAGGTATAAAGATTGCCTGATATTTGATAATAAAATAAATGAATTTCAATTATTTTATTATAAATTAGTATTAATATTTTTGGTATTTTTTAATTTAATAAACTCAAAAAATATCAAAATGGCCTCATTTTTTGGATGACAAACAGGGCAGTTTAAATAGAAAGACTACATTGAATAACTGCTAAAGTTAGGGAACTGAAATAATCGAAACTATAGTTAGAGGATTTAATTTGTAATTTAGCCAAACTATTATTACAACATACAAGTATATTGTTTTTTATTAAAAAAAAAAAAAAAAAAAAAAAACCTCTTTCGGCGCACATAGCACATTTTTGTAAACTCTATATATATATATATATATATATATATCTTTTAATTTCTGGTAAATCATCATCAAAAATCTTTTTAGCTGAAACAGAAGACAATGAATCAGAATCTGTGTTTTCTTCAAAAACATTTTCTTTTTCATTTCTTGAAATAGTTCGAGCAGCACTTGTGGAAGTACCTTCAGTTTTCACCTTTAAATCAGAAAGCATTTTGTCAATAATTTCAAGAGTTTTTGCCTGAGAAGTTTTAAAATTTAATTCTCTTTGACTGGGCAAATCAATTAAAGGTTTCTCAGGTTTCGAAACAGCAGATTTTTCAACAACTTCCGGTTTTGGAAGAACAGATTTTTCAGCAATTTTTTCTTCAATGCGGTCAAGCTGTTGACCAATAACATGCAAGGATTCATTAGTAAAATTGTTCTGTTCAATAATACTAGAAACAGGAGTATTGACATCAGCAATTTTGAATGGGGAAGCCTTCACATCAGTACCTTTATAGTTTACGAGAACTGTCTCAAGAGGCGAATGGCTAGACCTAACAACAGTTTTATCTTCTTTAACAAAACTTGATTTCTTTATTACGTTCAAATGTTTTTGGGAAGCTTCATCTTTTGAAACATAATAATTTTCAAGGAAATCAAAGAACAAAATATGTTTTTTC
The DNA here is from genome assembly GCA_033629205.1 of Lithocarpus polystachyus. Taxonomy (NCBI): domain Eukaryota; kingdom Viridiplantae; phylum Streptophyta; class Magnoliopsida; order Fagales; family Fagaceae; genus Lithocarpus; species Lithocarpus polystachyus. The sequence continues at coordinate 51,847,254 of CM066166.1, forward strand.
AATTGATTCATTTTTTCTTTCCATTTTCTTTTGACACGATCCTTTTCAGACTGAGCAAAAGTACTTTGGTAATATTTTCTCTTATCTCTGTTTTTAGCAGAAATAAATTCATTAAACAAGGAAACCATATCAATTTCAAAACTTTCGTTCAAAGCTTTCAAAACTCTTAATTGACTTTGGAAAACAGGGTTATCAACAATTTGAAAATCAGAACCAGATGGAGACACAGATCTGGTGTCTTCCTCTTCTTCTTCATTAGCAGTTCTGCTATATGAAGAGGAAGCTTCTGGTTTAGTGGAATAAAAAGCAGTGCTAACTTGGGAGTTACCACTTGAAACTCCTTTTAGCTTCAAATCAAGTTTTTCAAAATTCTTTTTCAAATATTCATTGAGATCAAGATATCTTCTTGAAGCACTTCTTGAAACACTATCAGATTCAGCAAAGGAATGCCTTCCTTTGTTGATCCTTAAGGGTCTGTCATCATGAAAACTTATTTTAACAGTTCCATCAAGGTATTGTTAAATATTAGCAAGATTTAATTCATCAAAAACAGGTTTAGCAGGAGGAGATTCACGTTCCAACAACCATTCTTTGGGAAGATTGATATCTACCCATTGAATCATTTTTGGGATTTGAATCTTAGCATCAGAAGTTGAACATTGAATTAACATGGTTTTACCAGCAGGATCTCTTATATGAACAGAACGAGGATTCAATTGAGAACCTAAAAGTCTATAATAAATGCGGTAAATAAGAGCAAAAGACTTACTACCTTCTTCCATGTCATAACCAGATGTCAAAACATTTAATGTTAAGGCTTTAACAATATTAACATCATCCAAAGCAAGTGTGATATCAGGATAACAGTCAAAATAAACAGGACCATCATACAAAGAAGCAGTGATCATACCAAGAATGCTATCATTAAATCTTTTAAATCTAGCATCTCTCAAACACATCAGAATAGAAGCATTAATACCTTTTCTTGTGAGTGGTTTAACAGCAACTTGAACAAGACCAATATGCAGATAACTGAGTTTTTTAGCAAGAAATTCATTAACATTTTTTCTGGAAAACAAGCAACATTTTTCATGTGTTCTAGAGATAGAAAATGTCTGTTCAACAGTTCTAACTCTATATTCAGAAAAAGCAGTATTTTCAGCCCAACTAAGCTTATAGATGGACTTAGTGGAAACTTTTGGAATATTCCAGTTTTTAAAATCTGGGATCTCATTTTCTTCAACAGTGTGATCTTCTTCATTTACAATATCAGGAGGACAACCATTCGTCCTGGAGCTGACAGAGGAGTTGGATCTCCACAACTTATCCATACTATCCTAGGTTTAACACTCAATTATCATGTTTTTCTTAACACCGTTGCATTTCGTAACACATACCCTAAACAACCCTATACCTCTCATGCCCTACACGCTCTCCTAGCTCAAACGGGCCTTACTGTTCGGTTCTGGGAATTCACTTTACGTCCTCACACGGCGATGTTTTGTCAAATGGTGGGATAAGTTTCCACACACACAGTCTGTTATCAACAATGTTAACAGGGATTTGTCATCCCCAAATGCTTTACCTGGTGTTAAGATTAATTCCCCAGTGCAGAAGGCTGAACTGGCTAATGCACAGGCTTCTACATCTGTTACAACTGTTAAATCTTCTGTTAAGACTAAAAAGAAGGGTTCCCCTTTAGATGAAATTCGCAAGGACCCTGATGCTCTATATGCCCTCCTGAAGTTGATTTCAAAGGAGAAGGTAGGTGATGATGGTTCAGAAGATGAACGGTCCTCTGAAGCATCTGTTTCAAAAAACCCTGTTATATATATATATATATATAATTATTTATAAAATGGCAAAGCTTTTATTAACCAAAAAAAGTCTGACATAATAATAGTCTGAACTACGAAGACAATGAGGGTTAGTATTATTGATAAATAGTGTGTAATTAAGTATTTAATACTGATAGGGAATATTTTACCAACACCCTTGACTCTTCATCACTAACATTAGTCTTCGGTCTTTAAAGCACTGTCGATCACTGAGGGCTCTTCGGCTACTACTTGTTTGGGTACTGATGAACGTGTCTACGTTTCTTTTTCTTTTCTTTTTTTTGAAGCGCGTGATGGCTTTTCTATTGGGTCCTTTGCACTATTTATAGGACCCATAAACATCTTTTTTTAACAAAACTTTCATTAAAAAAATGAGTCCCACGGTACTATTTAAACATTTAAAAATTATTTTACTATAGTGTTTTCAGTTTTTAGCAAAATAAGCGGTATCCAAACACTACCACACTTGTGTCGTCATGATCATTAATGTTGTTGGTCTCCTGAGAGATCTTCATGTCTCCCTTGCCACAGGCCCCACATTGACAATAAGGACTCATTATGCCACCCTGTGTCACAATGAGCATCTCCATACCGAGGATGATTGTACTTAGTTCCACGCCATTTATGTGCTCTCTAGTCCCATATTCATATATGGAAAGAACTTGCACGCCACACCCCCAAATATCTATCAACATATTCGTATCCTCTAAATATGGGCAATAAAGCCCAAGGATCTTGAAACATAACTCCATATCTTCCCTACAAGGAAAGATGGCCAAAATGGGCTTTTGCCCCCCCCCCCCTTTTTTTTTTTAAATATCCAGCAAAATGCCCCAAATTTGAAACAAATTAGGGAAATGTCCCTGTTTTGAAACTCGATTTTCTAAAAATCGAGTTTCAAATGTATAACTCGTTTTTTGGAAGATCGAGCTATAGCAAACATGAACTTTCTTTTTTTTTTTTTTGGAACTTAAGTTCCATGTAAAGTACTCGAGCTCATGGAACTCGAGTTCCACTTGAATTTTTTCAAGGAACTTGAGTTCCATGCACTCGAGTACTTCACATGGAACTCGAGTTTCATGAACTTGAGTTCTAGATTTTTTTATTTTTTCAGTGCGCTATAACTTGATTGTCCAAAAATCGAGTTTTAAATTGAAACTTGATTTTTAGAAAATCGAGTTTCAAAACAAGGATATTTCCCTAAATAGTTTCAGATATGAAGCATTTTGCTGAAACGTTTTGGCGAAAAGGGGCAAATGCCCATTTTCTTTAAGAAAAGACCCTACGTTCATGAGATCTTGTTCAGCTCCACACCACTATATAAGTTTCAAGCCACCTCTTTTCTAAGGTATGTGAAATTTCCTAACTCTCATTCTTTTAGTGTTATTGGAGACTCTTCTGTCACTAACTTAACATTTGAAGGGTCTTTGGGCGACACCCCACCAGTGCTTTCCATAGGTTCTTCACATTTTGTTCTTCAGGTACCTTCGATCGTTGCTCGTGTGGACAATCGACTTACTAACGATTTTGTGCATTATCAGTTGACACCGTCTGTGAGAAGACGAATGACTAGCCATATTACTGCTCCTCAGACAAAGAATTGCATGGTCCAAACGTGATCAATGGATTTTGTTTCTAATTGTCATCCTTTTCCTCTCACCCTAACCACATATTATTTCATACATGTAATTATCAAACCTACAACCCTATATCCATACCATATATGCCTAAAGGCCCTAAACCCAAAATGAGTAGAATATCATCAACATAAAGCACTAGGAACATTATTACTCTATCTTGATGTCTTTTGTACATACATGGTTCATCAAGATTTTGTGCAAAACCAAATGACTTAATTGCTTGATCAAATCTGATATTCCATGACCTAGATGCTTGCTTAAGTCCATAAATGGATCTTTTCAACTTGCATACCATATGCTCTTGGCTCTTCGCTATGAAACCTTCCGGTTGCATCATATGGATTTCTTCTTCAAGATTACCATTTAAAAATGCAGTTTTGACATCCATTTGCCAAATCTCATAATCATAATGAGCAGCAATGGATAAGAGAATTTTTATAGATTTAAGCATTGCTACTGGTGAAAAGGTTTTTTCATAATCAATACCTTCTTTTTGTGTATACCCTTTAGCCACTAGCCTTACTTTAAAGGTTTCAACATTTCCATCTATCTCTCTCTTCCTCTTATAAACCCATTTGCAACCAATAGGTTTAATGCCGTTAGGTGCCTTTACAAGATCCCAAATTTGATTGGAATATATAGAATCCAACTCAGATTTCATAGTTTTGACCCAATGATGTGCATCTATATCATTCATTGTCTCTTCATAAGTGTAAGGATCAGTTTCGGCTTCTTCTGAGATAACTTCATAAGTTTCTCCCAAACCTATAAATCTTATAGGTGGCCTAACAATCCCCCCACTTCGACGAGGCTCCTGTGTACTAGTCATTTCATGAGTAATATCTTGTGATGTATCCGATACAACCACATCATCCTTAATTTCATCCATTGATTGTTCATTTACAAGTTCATTCATTTTAGCCAAAACAACTCTACTTCTAGGAGTAAAATTATTCATATAGTCATTTTTCAAAAATTTGGCATTTGTACTAACAAACACTTCATTATCTTTATGACTATATAATAAACCTCCAACAATTCCTTTTGGACCCTACAAAGAAAACCACTTATATTTTAGATTGTAAATTGTCAGACTTTCTTTTCAACACATGTGCTGGACAACCCCAAATATGGAGATGTCTCATACTAGGCTTACGCCCATTCCACAACTCTACAAGTGTTTTAGGAACAAACTTCAAAGGTACTAAATTCAAAAGATACATTGTAGTATTTAAGTCATATCCCCAAAAGGAAATTGGTAGAGTCGAATAACTCATCATGGATCTAACCATATCTAAAAGAGTCATATTCCTTCTTTCTACTACATCATTTTGTTGTGGAGTTCCAGGTGTAGTCAATTGGGATATAATCTCATTTTCAGTTAAATAATCCTTGAAATCCCCAAGAAGGTATTCGCCACCACGATCAGATCGAATGGCCTTTATGTATTTACCTAATTGATTCTCAACGTCAGCCCTAAACTCTTTGAACTTTTCAAAGTGTTCAGACTTCCATTTCATTAGGTACACATAACTAAATCTAGAATAATCATCAGTGAAAGTAATGAAATACTCATTGCCACCTCTTGCTTGGGTTAACATAGGACCACATGCATCTTAATGTACTAGTTCTAGCAAATCATTGACTCTTCTACCTTTTGCATTAAAAGGTCTTTTGGTTATTTTGCCCTCCAAACAAGATTCACAAACTGAAAATTCATCAAAGTCCAATGGCTCTAAGAGTCCATCTTTGATCAGTCTTTGAATCTTGTTTGAATTAATATGACCCAAACGTAAATGCCAAAGATATGCATCACTAGTATAAGGAAACTTTTTCTTTAATGATTTCACATGTGAATTATTATCTAATTCAAAATTGTATAATTCATGTTTATCAGGAGTTAAAATATAAAGACCATCAACAATATTGCCAGAATAGATAAACACTTTACCCTTCTTTATTACAACATTGTTTTTCAGGATAACATAATATCCATGTTTACCTAAACAAGTTGCAGAAAATAAATTCCAACAAACATTAGGTACATATAGACAATCTTCCAATATTAAAACCCTAAAATCAAAGCATAAATTAAACACTCCAACAACTACAACTGGAATCTTGCTCCCATCAGCCAAAGTAAGAAACAATTCCCCTTCATTCAGCTTTTTGGTATCTTGGAACCTTGCAAAGAATTGCATATATGATTAGTACAATCTGAATCTACACACCAAGAATCCATGAAATTTTGTACTAAACATATTTCAAGAAGGAATGAACTTTTCATACTCTTATTCTTGGCAACTCTAAATATTGGACAATTCCTCTTCCAGTGACCTTTCTCACCACAATGGAAATACTTTCCTTTGGCGTAGTCCTTCTTTTTTCCCTTGTTGGCAACTCGTAAGGCAATTTGTTTACCATCTTGCTTGGTGAAGTCCTTCTTCTTCTTCTTTTTACCCTTGCCTTTCAACTTAAGTTGAGAAGTAGAAGCTTCAGTCATATTGGCATCAACACTGAATGTACCAAGAATACCTTCTGTCGCCAACAATTCATTCATTAATTCAAATAATAAATAAATCTTTTTATTCATATTATAAGTAAGTTTGAATTCTTTAAATAATTCTGATAGTGACTGGAGTATCATATCCACTTGGGATTCTCCATCAATATCGGCACCTAAAACTTCCAGTTTATATAGATTAGAGATCATCTATGCTCCCTTACTATAAATTTGCCTCATAGTTTCTTACCTTGCAGAACAGCTTTACTTACCAAACATCTCCTTTAGACTTAACATTATGTCCAAAGTTAGTCCTACATCCTGCATTTGATGCTGTAGAACATTTAAGATAGATGCTAGGATATAGCACTTGGCCATCTCATTAGATTTCAGCCAACAATCATAACACTGTTTTTCCTCAAGAGGACCATCTAATGATTGAAAGCCAAGACAAGGTTGAGTAAGCACATATTTGCGCTCTTCAGCAGTAAGAACAATGTCCAAATTTCTTTTCCAATGAACATAGTTGGATCCAGTCAGTTTATTTTGACTAAGAATAGCAACAAGTGGGCTAAATGATATCATGATTAAATCTGAAAATAATAAACATAAATATAATAAGTAAACTAGACATTATCAATTTAGCATATAAACATATAGTATGGAACCTTAAAAAAACCATAATATAAAATATGCAACGACAACCCAATCTCAAATTTAATATCCCTCAGCATAGAGTGAACATTAAATACTATGATTGATTGAGAACTATTCTCATTATTAGTACTATCATGATAACTCTTATCAAACACTAATAATATGTTGTTATACATTTAGCCTCTAAATAATAATAATAAGAACTCAGCATAGAGGATACTATAATATTTAGTCTAATGTATACTGTTGTCTAGAATCATATGTAGTTACATTTCATCTACCATTAATAGGTTTATCTTGTAGTACCATAATTCAAAACAACATCCGCATGGAATGCAAAGCTCAAGGCTAAGACAAGGTGTTTGATCAAACCACTATAAACCAGAAAATTCAATCTTGTAGCACCATGAAATAAATACTCTCCGCATGATATGCTAAGCTCGAAGCAAAGACAAAGTATATATTTCATACTACTATGAACCGACAATAGAGGTCATGAGATCCAACGCTTGTATCTCTCTCCCACTAGATATTTTAAAAGAAAGATTTTTAATTAGAAAAAATGTGTAATCTCATTACACATAGCCTTGCACTTTTAAATGTGAAAAAACTTAGAAAAAATTCAAAATTCAAAATTCATAGCTTTTGATCGATTGAATGTGTTTCTCGATCGGTCGAAAAATTAAAAAATTCGTACTTAACAATCTGCCTGGCTTAATTGGTACTTGATCGCTACTCAATCGTTCAAAAAAAAAAAAAAAAAACATTCGATCGATTGACTAGCAATTGAATATCAATCGAATCAAAAAGATTGATCACTATTTCACTCGATCGACCGAAAGCAATTTTCGATCAATCGAATCTCGTGAAACTTGAATTTTCAAGAATTTTTCTTGGTGCGGTTTTCAACAGTTTTTCATGAACAAACAACCATTATATGAACATAATAGACAAAGATTGATATCAAAACTAAATTCCATTGATGCTATAGCCTTAAAGTTCAATTTAACATACTTAATATCAAACTTAAACAACATTATAACATCATTTTCTTAAGAAATTCTGTATGTTTATCTCTTTATAACTAATTATCTAATTGAGCTAGTCTTTTGGGCCATTCCAATTGGACTTTAGTACGTGGCTTGGAGCAAGACCAAAAGGGAGCAAATAAGACTCTAGTTCCAATAGGCCTTAGGTTTTTCTATCAACTCTTGATAAGTCCAAAGTTACCATTAATTATATTTAATACCACTATAGAAATATAATTGCACTCTAGGTCTTATTAATAAATTATATCCCAAGATTTTATTGTACATGCAACCCTTTTATAAAATATTCATAGTAATACAAAGTTATGAATGTATACTGTTACTTTAAAGATTACTACATCTTAATCCTTGAGTACCCAGTTTAATCTTTTAAGTTATTCATTATATTTTTATGAAAACCAATTTCAAAAATATATACTTTAGTAACTCTTTACTAAAGTAGTTAGGCCTAACATTCTGAATAACCAAACTCATTAAACTTATCTTAAGGGAATATTTTATATCTCCGATAAGAGATTATAAATTTCATCTTGAAAATATATGTTCCACCAACACTAAATATGGCTGCCCAACATACTAAGGTTTTGATCGTTACTTTAGATCTCACTCTTGATATATCAAAGCAATCTACACTTCATGATCAGGTCTATTATCTCAGGATTAAGAGTTCATGTAAATAAAAGTTGTGAGATTTATTATTTATTTGAAAGTCGTTAGGAGAGTAATAAATCTCACAGTGGTCCAGGTCAATATGTCTTAACTCTTAAAACATATCAACATATCAACTAGAAGTTTCTACTTCCATGATCAAGACAAATCATCTTAGTGAACATAGCGGCAAGCATCTAGTGTTTGTGTGTCCAACGTTTTGCGCGTAGGTCCCATGCACTGTTTACAGGACCCACAACCCTCTTTTTTCAGCAAAACTTTCATTAAAAATGGGTCCCACGACATTATTCACACATTTAAAAATCTACAGTATTTTTAGTTTTCAGTTATAAGAGGTATCCAAACAGACCCTTAGTTGATATGTTATAGTCTTCGCAGATAAAATGCTCAATTTTATCACCGACTACAAACTAAAATTTTGAGTTTACAAAGAACTTGTGATTTATATCTTCTGTGACTAAATCACATAAATCACATACAATGCATGTCATTGACTATATGACAACGTCCAAATATTCATGTTACTATTATTTTAGATAATAATAAAACAACTTTATTAATTACAACATTAAGTCATACATAATGTCATACATAACATCATACAATAGGATTTAAGGGCATTAATCCTAATAAACTGGAACCCACCCCTATCCATATTTAATTCTTATTATTGATTTATATTGAACTTGTGAATGGTTTTGGTCATTTGCGTCTTTGTTTAATAAAACTACCCATTTTTCTTTGACATTGCATATGAATTAAGTTTGCTAGATTTTGTTGTTCACAACCTTAATCTTTTCCCTCTTTTGTTGCTACCAAAGTCCCTAGAGTATGCTAAAATCTTAATTCAAAATAAAAGAAAAAATGTTGATTAATATATCTCGCTTGAGTGAACCTTCTCACTCACTTGAACAAACCTCCTTTTGTTTGTCATATCACCCTTTTCCATCCAACAATTAATGGCATAGACCTCTTTGACTTATGGCTAAAATGAAATATTGCAAATGTTATGGACCTTTTTTAAATGTGGGACAAAGGTTGAGAACCAAAAATGTAGTCAAACAAATTTTTTTTTTAATGATGATACTTCTCTGCAAAACTAAAAGAGAAAAAAGGTTTTCATAAAATATTTGCTTAACAAGTATTTGAAGATTCCAAGATAAATGGAAGAAAAAACTTACCAACGTTTTACTCTAACAATAAAGAAAAAAACACATGAATAACTCCTAACTAAATAGGAAAATAACTCAAAATACAACCCCAAAAAAAAAAAAAAAAAAAAACCAAACAAACAAAGTGTTTGGATAGATGCAATATGATAAAAAAAAAGAAAATAAATATGAACAGATACATACATACCTATGTATGTTTTCGTTGCTATTTGTTATGGCACATATACGAACAAGTGAATAGTATATTTTGATGAGTATCTATTTCCCAGGGATTCTAGCATTTTGCCCTTATTTTAAAAAAAATTTAGCAACATGTCCCTGTTTTGAAACTATTTAGGTCCATGCCCCTATTTTGAAACTTGATTTTTCTCAAAATTGAGTTTCAATGTAAAATTCAATTTGTAGAAAATCGAGTATAGGGTGATTAAACTTAAAAAAAAAAAAAAAAAACTTGCATGGAACTCGAGTTCATGGAGCTCGAGTTCCATTTAAAACGTCACTATAGGACTTCCTGAACGCAGCTATAGGTATGGGGCGATCAAACCTAAATAAAAAAAATAAAAAATAAAAAATTGCATGGAGCTCGAGTTCCATTTAAAACGCTACTATAGGACTCCCTGAACGTAGCTATGGGTATGTGGCTATCAAACTTTTAAAAAACAGAAAACAAAAAACTTGCATGAAATGCCACTATAGGACTTCCTAAATGCAGCTATAGGTATGGAACTCGAGTTCCACAATCTTTTTTTTTTTTTTTTAAGTTTCATTTGGCATAACTCAATTTTAAACCAATCAAGTTTTTGGTTGAAACTCAATTTTATTAAAATCGAGTTTCAAAATAGAGGCACGAACCTAAATAGTTTTAAAACAGGGACATATTGTTAATTTTTTTAAAAAATAGGGGCAAAATGCTAGAATTCCCTCTATTTCCCATAACAAATGTTTTCTAATTGATTTTGACAAAGATACCCTTATGTGATATGGCTCACTTTCATCGCATCTACTGTGGCGTTTGGTACGGGATAATGTTTTAAGATTCCCAGGAATATTTAAAAATTCTCATGTTTGGTTGCAAATCACGCGCAGGGAATCAGATGCCAGGGGAATCTGAATTCCCCCTTTAAACCCCTCTCAGTAGGAATGTGGATTTCCTTTAAAATATGTGGATATCTAGATTCCCAAGCTTAAAGGAAATTGTATTTTTTATAAATTGACAATTTTAACAATTTTTCCTTATCATTTAAGCAATTAAGATAAAATATAAAACAAATCATCAATATCTTTTCCCTTATCTTTATTTTTTCTTGCCAAAATAACATAAACAAGATAGACAACTAAGTTGATATATTCTTTAACAAAGTTTTATTTAGGTTTCACATGTAAAAAAAAAAAGTTTGAAGGGGACTCTCCATTATTGCCAGGAATTCATTTTTGCTGTTGTGTTTGTGTTGCTCAACAAATTATTAATAGTTTATATTTTGTTTTTCATTATTTATTTAGAGGAAGATTTTATTTTAAAAGACTTGGTAGTTTACATTCAAATCTAAGGATAGAATGAAAAAAAAATTTATTTAAGATTCTTGGAAATAAACCAAACATTATCATCTCACATTCCTAGAAATCTTAAGAGATTTCCAATAAAACCAAACGTAGGAATAACTACATTCCTAGGCATCCAGATTATAAGGAATTACATTCCTAGGAATCTAGATGACAAGAGTAATGTGGATTCCCCTGTACCAAATGCCACAGAATGGTTTTGGATTACTTCCAGTACTTTTTTAACTAAACATGTCATTTTGTTTTAAATATACAATGATAAATGGTAGTGTATTTTAATCTCCACATTTTATTTAATTAGTGGATGACGTGACAGTCTCTCATTAAAACAAAAAGAGATTCTAGTTAAAGAAATACCGAAAGTAAGCAAAACCCTTAAAATAAAGCAATTAAGTATTCTTTTAGAATTTTGTCATTTTTATTAGATAAAAATAATTAAATAGACCTGTGTTAGGCAAGAATCAGTTTTGTTTTGGCTGATACAATACGTTTCGACCATTTCATGCCTAATAAAAGTGATGCTTAATTTAATGAAATGGTCAATTGAATTATTTTATATACTACAATGTTTAAAAGTTAAATGTAAGTAAAGCATTGTGTTTAATAATGATACATGTAGGGGTGATAGGCCTAGGAGCCCATGTCTATGTGTATATTGGGCCAGGGGCCCAATCCGAGAACGTTAACCAATCTGAGGACAGATTAACACTTTCATAAGGACCGTTTTTAGTAAGTAAGGAAGTAGAATCTGATTAAAACCACCCAGAAGGGTGGTCCAAGGAGGAATCCTTCCTTGGCTGAGCAAGGCTGAGGTCAAAGGGTGTTGTCAGCCATCAAAGGTAGCATTCTGGATCATTCCATGGATGAGGATAAGTATCAGGAAGGAACAACACAGGGGGAGCCATGAAATATCTCTTGAGAAAGCTGCTACCACCGCATTAAATGCTCTGCAGCTAACTCTCTGGCCACATTTATGAGAAAGTGATACCTAAACAGTAACTTTCAGCCTTACAGCTATTATCCAAAAATTTTAGGAAGATGCTGATGGGACAAAGATCAAGACCAACAATCTGATTTGCACATGGAAGGTGGAGATAAAAGGAAGATGTAGTATAAAATAGAAGAGAGACCCTGAGAGAAAGGGATCGAGAAGTTAAGAGAAAAATATTGTAGTAGTCAAGAACTGAATCTGTAATCCAACTTGAGAGAAATATATAAGAACTAATCTCCTCAGACTTTGTCGATGACGATTTTCTTTGGTTTAAATCAGTTTATCTCCCTTTTCTTATCACCTGAATCCATTTCACTTGTTATCCAACTCATTAAAGCCCAGTTATCCAACTTACTCTCTACAAATTCATTGTATTGAGCTTTTTGAGCCTAAGTTCATCTATCTCTTGGACTACAGACTCAAATTATGTGCTTACAATACAAATAGTTTGATACTAATATATATATATATATATATATATATATTTGCTGATTAGTCTGATACTAATATACTGTAAGAGATCTCTTTGCATTTATTTAACCCCAAAAATTACTATAAAAAAAAAACTATGAATTTTCCTTTGAAAAAAAAAAAGTTTCAAATATATATTGTTTGCCCATTCATTTTACGTAAACCTCAAAAGTTAAATCATATAACTTTTTTTTTTAATTATTTTTATTAATAAGAAAATGTAAGAATGCACTCACTATGATTACACTTAAACGAAACTAGAAAGTTATGTCAAGAAACGTTGGTACTAAAAATTCGGTGGTTTGTACAATTACCCAACTTATTATAATTGTTGGCAGGACAAAAACATTTTGAGCAAATCAATAATCATAGAAACCAAAAAATAAAAAGAATGGTAGGCAATTAGAATTAGCAGAAAACAAGATGAGGGGGGAGGGGATGTGTAACGATCAACACAACGCACCGCAACACAACACAATACCGCGTGGAACAAAAGCTACCGCAGGAAAAGGAAAAAATGGGAGACAAAAAAGCGCACACAAAGAAAAACAAACTGAGTCACGTGTACACATCACATAATAATAGATTAGAGAGTGCATAAGATAAGGGAGTTAAGTCACGCACACTCGCGGGTCACGGCCTCTCTCATATTCGTGCATGTCTTTGTACCCTTAGTTTTTTTAATTAAGTATTTTTTAGTACCTTCCTTTGTGGAAATTTTTTAATTAAAATATAGAAAACTATTCTTTAGTACTCAACACTTATTACCCAAACAAAAATGAATAATATTATATATTCAGCAAATCCTTCTTCCTTTTTGTCTTTAATAACCAAATAAATAATTTTTATGGGAAGTTTCTACAACAATTATTATCTCTCTCTCTCTCTCTCTATATATATATATATATACATAGATAAAGTTTAACTACAAAATTGATTATAACTTAAGGTTACAATTTTACTTAATGAATAAACATTATTTCATATTTAGAAAATTTAATCGTTGAATTGCATAATCTTTACACTCTTAATACACATGTTAAATTTTGTATTAATCAGATATTATTAATTATATGATCTATAAACTTATATTTTTATGCATAATTTTAAACTACAAAAAGTTGTAATTTAAACAATTTATTAATGACATAGTTATTGATATTTAATTTTCTATAAATTTTGTAAGCATAGAGGATATAAGAAGAATATGTAATCTAATGGTGAATTTGTCAAAATTTACCTTCAATAAAAAGATATTCAGTAAGGTTGTAGTCTAAGATTACAACAAATTTTGTAGCTAAATTTTGTCCTATATAAAATGTTTTTTTATTATCAAGTTTTAATTTTGTCGACTAAAATTTCAAACTTATTAAATCATCATTTCAACATGAAACTTATATCCATTACTTGCTCACTTTAAAGTTTAAAGCAAAATATTTTCTTTACATGTTTAATTGATGTCAAATTGATAAATCATATGTGAAACCTCGAGTGTTATCAAAGATTTTTTTTTAATATATGTTTCTTTTATCTTTTATATGTTTCATTACATTTTATCTATTTCATTAAATTTTATCTATTTCATTATTGTCCAAAATAAAGTAGAAAACATTCTATCTTTTGATATAAAAATAAAATAGAAACTTCAAATTGAACAAAAATTCATATGTTTAGATTTAATTGACAAAATTAAAAACCTCAAACCTAATATATAAGATATGATGTAAAATTTGAACAATCATATATATATATATATATATATATATATATTTTAATTACCCCTAAAAAATAAATATATATTTTAATTAAATAAATTAATTATTTTAGGCCGCTACGCTTCACGTCCACGATAACTCTGCGAATTCCACGTGTCCTGTACCTGACTTCATCTTCACTTTCAAGAACAGAATAGAAGCAACTTGAAGGACCCCTCAACACTGAAAAAGAAACCCAAAAAAAGGAACAAACAACCTCACTGTTCCTTTTCTTACTTTGAGAGCCAGAAGAGAAGAGAGAGATATCATACTCATACAAAGTCTGGCCTTTTTGGGGTTTCAAATTTGGGGAATTTAGGAATTGGGTTTTTACTTTTTATTTATTTATTTATTTATTTTAATTTGTTTGTGTGGGTGAAAAAAATAAATTTGGAGATGTATGTAGCTACTATGAGAAAGTCTTTCAAGGACTCTCTCAAAGTTCTGGAAGCTGATATTCAACACGCTAATACTCTGTAAGTTCGTAAGGGTCTCTTTCTTTTTGATTTCTCTGCTTGTTTTTGTGCTAAAGTTTCCTCTTTTATTCTCTGTGTGTGTTTTTTCCTAAATGTGAGATTTTTGTTGTTGGTCTTTCACTTTTGTTGTAGATTATGTTTTTTTTTTTTTGGTGTTTTCAGTTTTTGATTTTGTTTCCTCTTTTGGTATTTTGTTAACATCAAGTACTTCTCATAATCCAGCTTACATTATATATATCTTGAAAAGGAAAACGCTTGGGTTTATTTTTTGGGTTGATTTAGTTCTTACAATTCTAACTCTCTCTCGCTTTCTCCGAGACACACTCGCATGGCCCTGCTAGGGCATCCTTGATTTTCATCTCTGCAACTTTGTTTGTTTGTTCTTTTTTTTTAACCTCGTTAAAGTGGGTTTTCCATTTTTTACTTTTTTACCCCCTTTCCTATAGGTCAATCTTGCTCAAATTTTCCTTGTTACTAATGGGTTTCGTTCTGATTATACTATGTTGGTCTTTGGGATTCCATTTCAATTTTTTGGGTGGGTAAGATAATTCCTAGGTTAACTTTTTTTTTTTTTTTGGGGGGGGGGGGGGGGGGGGGGGGGGTTAATATTGAAACACTTCTTTTTTACCCCCCTTTTTGGATATTGATACAATATGTATTTCTAGGCCTTATCCTTATCTTGATACATTGTGCCTTAAAGCCCACGTGGGCAATGGTTACATCTTATTGAGGAGGAGCTGTCTCAATGATTTGGATGTACTTAAACTAATATATGACTAATGGGGTCAGGTTATGGATTGCTCTGTCCCGACTCCTACAATGATTTTTTTTTTTAGTCTTTTTGTTTGTTTGTTTTTTTTTTGGAGTGATTTATTCCTCGCGTGTAAACAATGATGAATCTAATTTATCTAAGAATTTGCAACGCTTTAAATGTTAAAGACATATTATTTGGAAATTGGAAAGTTCTTTATTTCTTTAATTGATGTATTTTATGATTTCCTACTTTCTAATGTACTTGAGGAGGCTACTAGCTTAATCTGATAATCTTATTTTGAATTTTCTGTTTAAATTCTTATCTTTCAATGCGAAATGCAGTGCCTCAGATTATCCAAGGGAATATGATGGTGCCTGCCTTCAGATGAGAATGTCATATAGTCCAGCTGCACACCTATTCCTCTTTCTGGTCCAATGGACAGATTGTAACCTTGCAGGGGCCCTAGGATTCTTAAGAATCCTAATTTACAAGGTTGTGATTGTGTTTCTT
Organism: Lithocarpus polystachyus; assembly: GCA_033629205.1. Lineage (NCBI taxonomy): Eukaryota > Viridiplantae > Streptophyta > Magnoliopsida > Fagales > Fagaceae > Lithocarpus > Lithocarpus polystachyus. The sequence continues at coordinate 51,863,298 of CM066166.1, forward strand.
TACATGGGATTTTTTTTTTTTTGTTGCGGTCTTGATTCGTTTCCAATCATGGATATGGCTGACCTAATCAATGTACCTAATGCTTCAGGTTTACGTGGATGGCACAACCACCATGTCTACCCATGAAAGAAAAGCAAGCATAAGAGAGTTTTATGGTAATGTCCTGAGTTCAGCATACTTGGAATTTTGGGTTTAGAGTTGTCAATTTGTGTAGTTTATTTCCTACCATCTTGCTAATGTCTAAAACCTGTTGCGGCCAGCGGTAATTTATCCCTCTATATTGCAACTTCAAAGAGGTGTTAATGATACAGAAGATAAAAAGCAGAAAGCAGTATGCATGGAGAGGTATCGAAGGAGAGATGACGAGGAACTTAGGCAGTGTTCTGATGTAGATATCGAAAGAGAGGAAGAATGTGGAATATGCATGGAAATGAATAGCAAGATTGTATTGCCCTACTGCAACCATGCCATGTGCTTGAAATGTTACCGAGAATGGTACTTCCACCTCTCTCTAAAGAATTTTTTTTTTTTTTTTTTTTCCCCCGAGTTCTTGTACTGGAAATGGTCAACTATTTAGTTGGTTTGCTCTGTGATTCTTCTTTCTGATGTCTACCCAGTAGATACTGTTCAATACCTACAAATAAAATTAATTAAGGATGCATTGGATGTTTCATGGATGTTGGATTGTTTGGCACCTAATACTAGATCATCAAGGTCTAGTGAAGGCCCTTTTTTTTTTAATTGATTGATTGATTGATTGATCTCATTTTAGTAATGCATTTGTGTTTCCAATGTTTACTGAGAAACACAACACATCACTAATTAATATACCTTGCACTACAAAAGTTATGGTGAAGTTATGCTAGCAACTTATCAGTTACAAGCAAAAGTTTTTGTATGATTGAGGTACAAATACATGTCTTGATACACGTGAAACCGGGCTTTTTTTTTTTAGATTACTTTACATGAGATAGAAGTATGCAGAATCATCCTTTTTCTTTTTTGGGTGAATATCAATATGCAGAATCATAAACATTATTTGGGTTAGGAAAAGGTAGATGACAATGGGCTAATGAATGTAATTTGTAGCGTAAGGTATATTAGTTGTTGAATGGTGCAGAAGTGCAGGATATCTTTCTGTAAATATTTATTGAAGCTCTAATATTTTTTGCGTACTTTAAACTTGGATATGGCATTGTGGCTTATGAATTTTAATGGCTTGGGATGCAAATCAGGTCCTTTTTTGATAATGATCAAGGGAACTTTAACGATTGATTCTGTTAACAGTTATTCTTATCCTAAGCTCGTACAATGAAAATGCTTTCCTTCTAGAATTTATGGTGCACCGTGATTATGTTGGGAGGATAAAACTTGGTATCATCTTATGGGCAGTTATTGTGTTGGACCCGTGGACTCATTGAATTTTTTCCTTCTGTGTATGGTACCTAGAGTTGAAGTTGAATGATTCATGGGAAGAACTGCTGTCGATTATGGGAATGGCTTGTTTGCTGAGAAGCTATCATTCAATGGGGAAAGTGTCCCATGGAAGAGATGCCATAACTTGGGATGGGAACTTTTAATTCTTCCATGTGGCGTTTTGGATTGGATTTGATTACTTGAAAGTTCATTTGTGTTGTCCTTTTATTATGTTTGATGTGCTATTGCAAGTTCATGTCTACTTTTGGATGTTTCCTTATGGCAGCAACAATCAATTGGTTATTGTTGCCAAGTGCAAACACTGGATTAGATCATTCCCATATTTCATTTTAAAGGTGTCAAATCTCATCCAAGTTTGAAGAGTACTATTAAGATTAGATTTCTGAATATTGCAGAAAGGGAATGTGAAGTTATTTCTACAAGAGTTGGTGCATTTTATAATGATATGCTACTCTATCAGCTTAAGTCGTTATTCTAATGGATTGTAGCAGATTCAACCAGGCAACATCTATTAGGGTGATGCTCATGTAGTTTTTGTTTGAATTATTTTATCTTTGATTGTCAGTAAAATAGATTCAGAGATCCATTTTCATTCCGCATGAATTTTGTGAAGTTTCAAACCTCACATGCAACCATGTTGTGCATAACCTGTATTTGAATTGAAAAAGAAGTAGATGTATGTAACCATTGTGGTCTAGTCACAATTAAGCCTACTGTTTTGTTAGAGGAAAATGATTCTATGATCTCTAGTGCTCTTGCATCTGGGCCCAAAAAACATCTTGCTAGTTGATGGAAATGATCTGGGATATTTAGCACGTCTACCCTATGCTGTCCTTATTTATCTTCAAACAATTCATTTGTGCCTCAGGTAATTCTCATACATTTTTCTAAAAAAGATTTTAAAACTTGTAATTGAAATACATTAGAGTGCAAATTGCCACCCAAAAAAAAAAAAAAAAAAAAAAAAGAACACCTTGGCTGTGTAAGTAATGTTGATGGTGCTACAAGGCTGCATTTTGTCACCAGATTACTTTCAGTTTGTAATTGGATTGTTTATCTGTTTACGTGCATGTAGTGCACTTCTTGGGTTCTCTAGCTATGTGCTCTCATGTTGGGGATTAATCTAGCTTATCTTCCATTGTTCCACGCTATAAATCTATGTTTATTTTATAATGTATTTACCCTTATTGATAAAAGTAATAATCTGTTGCAACCAATTGCAGGCGATCAAGATCACAGTCATGTCCCTTTTGTCGTGATAGTCTTAAGAGAGTGAATTCAGGTGATCTCTGGGTATTCACAGACTGCAAGGACATAGTTGACATGGCAACAGTGACAAGGGAGAATCTTAGAAGGTTGTTCCTGTATATAGATAAGTTACCATTAATTGTTCCTGATTCTCTTTTTGACACTTATGATTCTCACCTAAGGTGATTAGCATGGCCTAAACCCTAAGCCCACCATCTTTTGTGGTCTCTCTGTGTAGTTCTCTTCTCTCTTGCTTACATAAGGACCGAATTTATTTGGCACATTTAGATCAGTTAGAATTGCAGTGCTTCCTTCCCGCTTCTGATTGGAAGAACCCAGCCTGCATTATTATGGGCTGGCTGGTGAAGTTGTGATAATCTAATTTGAAGGGTTCATAAAATGTATCTAGCACATTGTACATGCTTGTATAGCTTGGAGGTTGCCTATAAAGAAGCTTCTCAGAATGTCTTTTCCTCATAGATGTCCTTTTTAAGTGTAACATGAACTATATGATTTTTCTTGTTCAATGCATAAATTGATTTCTGTGAGTTAGCTAGCATGCTTCTGATGACTTGGATCGACCATGGAGCACAACTAACATGCATTACTTTAGATATAGTGTCTCTTTATTTGACAATGATCTTAGAGATTATGTGGATCATATTTATTGTTTAGTTGGTCTAATAATAAGGTGATATCAATGGTGGATCCATTTGAGAACCATTTAAAATTTGCTCAGCAATGTGGTGGCTGGATCTCCCTTCCAAAAGTGAGGTGGTGAAAGATCTTTAAAACCGGCTCTGTGGAGGCAAATCTTTTAAAAATGGCTCGCTAAAGATGTCATAGGCAAGCAAGCTTTCATGATATCATATCCGGGGTTCACCATCACATACCCAAAAAAAAGGGGAGGAACAAGAGATTTAACTCAAAGGAGAAAAAAACACACACACACACACACACATTAACTGAAGGAGAAATTGAACTTCATAATCAGTGTTCAATTAAATCATATTTCAAGTACCAGAGTCACGGCCTTTGCTTTCTACATTTCTTTATCATCAGTTGTTATTGTGTTTTCATGGCTTAAGATCAAACTTCATTCTTATTTCCAGTTAGTGGTATGATCTTCTCCATTTGAAATAGATCAATGCGATAGATTCAGATCAAATGTTGTACATCTTAAGGCTAATTTAGTCCCACACCATTTACCGTTTAAAATTTTTTATAATGCAAGAGTTAGGAAATAAAATCTTAACCACGACAGCAATACTCAAATAAAATCTCTGCGTTTCAATTATTTTAAATAACATAATATTTTTTATAATATGAGAATGAGAGTCAGGAAATAAAATCTCTGCAGTGGAAGTCAAAAAATTGAGAGGATCTTGTTTCCTTTGGTTATCTTAGTTATGACGTTCTGTTATAAAGTCTTTAGTCTTAACTCAGGCCCTCCACTGACTTTATATTGACCCCTTAGCTTACCCATGCTATGGCCGCCACCTCGGCCTCGCTAGTGCAAAGGATGGATGTTGTCGTTGGTCGAACCTGGAAGATATTTGTATTATAGTTATTAATGCATTTCTTAATCAATAATTATATGTAAATCTTAATATGTTTAAAATTGAATAATAAAATCTGCATTCAGCAAAATAATAATAACTAGTCGCTAACCCGTGCGATGCACGGGATAGTTAACTAAAAATTAAAAGTACTTATTTTACTTAAACGTATATGACTTAAATTTTAAAAATGTATAATTTGAAAATGAATGAAAATAACTAATTTCTTCAATATAATGATTTAGAAAAATTCTTTTTCTTTCATATCATTGGTTTCACATAACACATTTCGACGTGAGCTATTCTATGGTGATAACTTTACATAATATTTAACTGCAATTAAATCTACTATCTACTACCAATCTAATCTATATTATCTTGATAGTAGATCTACAAATTGCATTCTCGTATTCTTAGAGCTTGCCACATTATTGTTATTATCTATATATAATATAAAACTGAAAATTTTAACTTTTTGAAAGACTTACATTAGAATTAGGATTAAAAAATAATTTTTTTTTAAAATTAGACCTCACGTTAGTTTTTTTTTTTTTTTGAAGGGCTCACTTTAGGTTAAAAAAAAAGATTCACGTGAAAAAAAAAAAAAGACTCCTATTAGGATTAAGGAAAAAAGAGACTCCTATTAGGACTCTCTCACTATTTAGTTTAACAAATTAAAATTTTTTTTATAAATTAAAATGATGAGGAAAAAAGAGGGAGAGAGACTCTTATTAGGACTCTCTCACTATTTAATTTTAAAAATTAAAAAAATTATAAATTAAAATGATGATGTGGAAAATTGTGGGAGCTTCATAGGCTTCGGTTTTTAATATATATATAGATAATAATAATAATAATAATAATAATAATAATAATAATAATAATAATAATAATAATAATAATAAAATCTATAGACTATAGTAAAAAAAAAAAAAAATTAAGTTATACGACAAATGCACATTGTGTAAAGGTTTTTATATAAATATATATATATATATATATATATATTTGTATAATAGATTATATAATAAATTTAAATAAATAATGGTTATTTTAAAATATCTTAAAACTTTTTGATAATTGACTTTTTTAATTGGAATATTATTATATATATTTATTAAAAAAATTGAAAATATATAGTCACTTAAAAGTAATTATATATTTCATAATTTTGATATACTTGTAATGAATGACAATGAATGACAAGGGAAAATAATGTCATACAATTGTAATTCTTGTAATGTGCCATACAGTGCAAAAATTACGACAGACTATTAAAATAATATAAAATAATAATGAAATTTCTTTTCAATTTCTAAAATTTTTGGTTTTAGAATTTTAATTAGAGTAAAATGCTCCAGGGTTATCTCTTAATCAAGAATCATATATAAACTAAATGATATATTTAAAATTGAATGGTAGAATATATAGTAAAATAAATTTTTAAAAAATTATTTAAGTTATATGACACATGCTAATTGCATAACCTCAATTAAATATTATTAATAAGTGGGGGCTGGCCATTTGAACCTAGGTCTCTACACGAGGGAATGGTCCTTAAATGCCAACTTAGCTCAAATGATTTAGTTTTAATGCATTAAAATTACATATTATTGTTCACAGTAGTAGTAATAATAATAATAATATCCTTTCAAAAAAAATAATATTATTATTATTATTATTTTAAAACTCTTATGTTTGTATTTTTTTTTAATTCATTTTTTTCATCTCTTTTTGTTGGGGATAACATAGCCACTGAACCATTTACATTTTCTCATGAAAGTCAAAATTTTCTTTAAAAAAAAATACATAAAAGAAAAATTCATAGCAAGATTAGAGCCAAAAAAAAAAAAAAAAAATCCTTCAATCTAGCGCAACCAAATAAAACCCAAGCATCCCAAAATTTCTTCCAATCTAATCAAATCAATTTCTTAGCATCCCCATCAAAAAAAAAAAAAAAAAAATTAAATAAATAAAATTCTTAGCATTTGAACAACACAAAAACCCCCAGGCCTCTCCAACACACCACACCCCAACCACCCAACCCCAAAAAAAAAAAAAAAACCCCCGCATCATCCAACAACTAAGTCTCAAAACCATCATCACTTTTATTTTTTTGGCCTATCAAAAATGCCAGTCATTCCATTGTCACACATCAGTATTATGTCTATGTGATGCATGTCTTAAAACAATAATTATTGAATAATCAAATCTATAGTATTAACAAAAAAATATTTTAAGCTATATGACACATGCACATTGTGTTTTGTTTTTATAGAAAAAAATATTATTGCATTCTATCTCATCGTATCACATTCTATTTTGAGATATTGGGGAATCACCGTCAATACCTTGGTGTAGGTCCTAGAAATAGATCATAAAATAATTTTAAACAAAGAATGATTGTTTTTCTAAATGTGTTGAAACTTTTGATAATTGAATTTTAATTGCAATAATATTATAAATTTTTTGTAATAATTTTGGAAGTATAGTCACTTAAAATTATATTACGTTAATAAATTTAATATACTTATAAAAAGTCACAAGGCGAAATGATTTGATGACACAATATAAGATAGATTTTCCAAAGAACAATGATTTATTTTCTAATAAGCCAATTCATTTGGGAGCTTACGAGCGGATCCACTATTTAGTGCAAGCATGATGTGTACAACCTAACTTTTATTATTAAAACCCCAAACTCATAAAAGACTATTAAAATAACATAAAATAAATCATTTTTTTTCAAAAAAAAAATATAAAACTCTTGGTAGTAGAACTTTAATAACTAATATCATATGTAAACTAAAAAAAAAATATTTAAATATAATAATAATAATAATAATAATAATAATAAAATATAGTAAAAATACATATAAAATATTAATTAAGTTATACGACACATCCATGTTACTTAACCCTATTAATAACTATTATTAACAAGTGGGGGTGGGCTATTTGAAGTTAGGTCCTCTGAATAATGGGAAATTATTGTATACTCTTGGAGTACCATAAATGTGTACTCCCTTCTCTCACATGAATGGTGGATCCCACCATTTATGGTACTCCGGGAGTACCTAATAATTTTCCCTAAACAATGGATGTGGTTATTGTGTGCCAACTCAACTCGAAAAAAACATAGTTTTAATATGTTAAAATTAATTCTTTTTTGTTCAAATAAGTAAAAAATATATATATATATATATATAACTTTTTAAAATTTTATTATTATATCTTAGGTTTTTTTTTTTTCGATAACATGGCAGTGAACCTTTTTTCATTTTCCCAAAAAAAAAATATAATTTTATTATTAAAATTTTTATAGAAAAATCAAAGCAAAATTTGTCACAATCAAGCTCAACCAAATAGAACAAAAGCATCACAACAATTTCCCCCTTCCAAATCGATTTACTCAATTTTTTAGCATCCAAACTTATTAAACCCCCCCAAGCCTCTTCAAAACTACCACATCACTGACAACCAAGTCTCAAAACCAACATAACCCCCCCCCCCCCCCCCAAAAAAAACCCTATTCATTCAAAATGACACAACCCCCCCCCTGCCAATCTCTATTCACACTGTTATAGATACCGTATTTTATACTCCTTATGACTTGGGCTCCCATTCTCCAACGATGTTGGAATTCTAAAGCCCAAGATTGGTTTAAGGCCCAATCAGATAGAAATTGACTTAAAGAAGTGTTTTTGGAAAAATATAACTCTTTTTGGACTAATTAAGCTTCTTTTTTTTTTTGGAAAGTAAAGACTACGGAAGCCCTAGGGCATGCTTTCGCATACACGCGTATGTGCAAGCATGCTCAAGCTCTGCGTGCGCATGCTTTATGCATACAAGGGCATATGTGTGCATGCTAGGGTTCTAGAAACCAAAAAGGGAAGGTTTTCTGCATTAAATCTTGGTTTGGAACGAGTCCACATCGTCTAGGAGCCACCCCAAACCCTTATTTTCGACTATATAAAGCTTGAAATGGTAGATTTTCAAAGGAGGACGAATTTTGTAGGAAAATACACAAGATTCACTAGAAAATAGTGAATCAAAGAGGGAGTTTTCCACAAAACACCCCCAAGTCAATACTTTTCTAATTGAGACATTTTCTAGTCTTGATCGAGTTTCAAAGACTTACAAACTGGTTTTGGTTTGGCAGTGACTAGATTGACTGAAGGGAACGATCAAAATCAAGCTAAGGAGCCTTTGTTTGGAGGTAAAGGTTCTAAGCTTCGTCTTTGTTTTCCTCTTGTTTTTATTCTTGGTTTATGTGTTTTATATGTTTTTATATGCTCTAATATGTTTGTTTAGTTTAGGTTTATTTCTCTTTTATGTATTAAGCATATTAGGTTGTTAGATTTCAGCTTCTGTTTGTTAGTATTTCTATTTTTTGGGTTAGAGTTTATGGCGTGTATGTGTGTGCATGCTTATTGCATACGTACGCATACACGGGCATATGTGTGCATGCTAGGGTTCCAGAAACCCAAAAGGAAAGGTTTTCTGCATTAAATCTTGGTTTGGAACAAATTACACATTGTTTGGGAGCCACCCCAAACCCTATTTTCGACTATATAATGCCTAAAATGGTAGATTTTCAAAGGAGGACAAATTTTGAAGGAAAACACACTAGATTCACTAGAAAATAGTGAATCGAAGATGGAGTTTTCCACAAAATACCCTCAAGTCAATATTTTTCTAATCGAGACCTTTTCTAGTCTTGATCTTTGAGTTTCAAAGATTTACTAACTGATTTTGGTTTGGCTGTGACTAGATTGATTGAGGGGAATGGTCAAAATCAAGCTAAGGAGCCTTTGGTTGGAGGTAAAGGTTCTAGTTTTGTCTTTGTTTTCCTCTTGTTTTAATTCTTGGTTTATGTGTTTTATATATTTTTATATGCTCTAATATGTTTGTTTAGTTTAGGTTTATTTCTCTTTTCTGTATTAAGCATGTTAGGTTGTTAGATTTTAGCTTCTGTTTGTTAGTGTTTATGTTTTCTGGGTTAGGGTTTAGGGTGTGTATGTGTGTGCATGCTTATTACATACGTAAGCATACTTGAAGTATGCGCATGCATGCAACTGGGCTGCGCATGCATGCCCTATGTATGTGCATGCATACTCGTGCTCCAAAACCCTAATCCGAGCCTTTTTGCTTCTATTTCCTTGTTTTGTTTATACAATATGCCTCTGTCTGAGTTGCTTTTCTTATCTTTAAGCCTCTGCTTCTCTATTTTGATTTGCTTTGTTTGTTTACCTCTTTGATGCTAGTTAGGATTTTGATCTATTGATTACCATGAATATTCATATAATATGAATATGCATTGATACATTGGTGCTGTGATGCAATGAGATAAATGATACATCGCTTTTGAATATGATATTGCCTTGGGGATGAACATGAACATGTTTGTTTGAATACCATCTCTTTGATGTTTAGGTAAAGTAACATGCTTGTTTGATTCTACCATGCTGTGTTTCTGCCGTTGGAAACAAGTGTTTAAATGTCATGATAGATGAATGCTAGGTTTTGGGATGATTATGTCATGTTTGTATGCCTTAGATGCATACTAGGGCGTGTGTGAGTTAGAATAACTATTTTGAGCTTGCCTTCAATGGGATTAAGATGTGGAACACAATGAGTGGAAGCCGACCCACGGGTCGAGTGGGGTTGGGTGCCTAACACCTTCTCATCCTTATACCTAAACTCTAGACACGTGCTCTGGTAATAGATTAGTCTTTCCACGAAGGGCGCTAATATATGGTTCCTAGGCCTAATCTAGGTGGTGACTCCATTTTTCTCTACTATGGTCGACCCTAGGCCAAGGTGTACCCCTCAATGGTTGTGGGCACTTACGCCCACAATTGTCAACCAAACTCAAAACCCCAATCTTGTTAATTCCTTCAATAAAACCTAAAAACCTTCAACACCTTTCATAAAACCCAAAACCCAAAATGAACCTAAAATCCCTATCAAACACACCACCTAAAACCAAAAACAATTGCTGAACCCAACTTTGCAATTTGCAAAATAATATTACATTTAAATGAAAAACCATTAAAATCTCTCTCTCATTTTCTCTCATTGTACATAGATGGGCACCTTAAACAAGAACCTCTGTTCACTAATAACGTAAGATCAAAAGACAAGATTGAAAGGGGACTCAAGCAATTGGTAATATCTTTCCCAACCTTAGCTTTTCGTTGATTGACTTAATCACTATGTAACCAATCTAGGAATTGGTTTGGCTCTATGTTCTTCAATATGTAGAGATCAAGGTATTAATTCCATACCAATGGAATTGTGAGGTTTCCATTTTTTTTCTAAAACTTAGGCTAAACCTAATGGGTCTTGGAAATCCTTAGAGATGTGTTGTGTGTGTTAGTGTTTGGAGTCACCACTAATTATGTTATGGAAAAATAAGAAAATCATGAATGAAATTATATCTTTATTGATATTGAATTGAATTATGCAAGAGACTGCGCCCTTGGCCCATTTTGGTTTTGGGCCAAACCCACATGAATGGGTGGAGTCGAGTTATTGCCTCTCAAAATGGAGGTTCGACTGATTATATTTTCCTCTTTAGATTAATGGTTTTACAATGGAGTCGCTACTTATTTAATTATTGGATAAAGTAAGAATACTATAATTGAAAAATTCATCATTTTATTGATTTGATAATGAATATACATTGATCATAGAAAATTACATGCCTTTGGTCCTAGATACAATCTAAGATAAAGTACATAATTTTATTTCCTAGTTATAATATAGAGATTGAAAATTACATGGATAAGAATTTGATCTTCTAACCCTTGATCTAAGCTCGAAGGCTATGTTATAAGATGAGAAAGTGTTAGGCACCCACCTTACTCGGTGAAACTGGTCTTCTAAACTATGGTGACCAACATTTATATCATATCATCCAATACATCATCAATCAATTTGCATGTGATAAACCCTAATTCCATTTATTAATCATTGCATTTCGATTGAAAAATGAATTCTAATGAATGTGTGTGGATGGTAATATCCTAAACTAAGGATTTGAGACAATTAAGAAACTAACATGTTTTCATATTTTGGATGTGGAGTTAAGATCAAAGCTAGTGTTATGCATGAACATGTGATGAACAACTAAGAACATGTGAAGAACGCATATGAACATCTAAGAATATCAAGAACATTCAAACATATACAAGGAAATTAAATAATAACCAACATGCTTTAATCTTAAATTCTCATCATAGCAACATAAAAAAGAAATTAGGGAAAAAATTATACTTGCATGCAAGATCCACATGATGGAGGAGGAAGCTCTTGGTGGAGGTCCTAAGGGTAGAATAGAGAAGAAGAACTAGGAGAGGGAGAGTAAATCTCACTCAATACCTTGAGTCTCAAGAAAACCAAGATATGATAAGACTAATTTACTTCATTAGAACTTAAGAGGGGAGAAGAGAGGGTGTTTCTATATGCCTTGGAATGAAGGAGAGGGGAGTTTATATAGTAGCGGTGGAGAAAATATGAATGTAAGGGCATTTAATGAGGGTTGACAAAGGATAAAAGAGAAACATGAACTTAGACTCTATTTTAGTATTTAGAGAAAGCTGGGGTATTAAATTTGGAGGTTGGTGGGAGTGATGAGCAAGCAAAATGACTAAGTAGTTGGTTTTTCTCATAGCTCTCGTAACAGCCCGCAGAGCCAAATTTAAAAAATCATAACTTACTTAATTCTGATCTGAATTGTCTCGTTCTTGTGCTCAAATTGAAGCCCCAGATGTCTAGTTTCTAGAAAAATTAATCTCACTCACAAATTCAAAATATTCTGAGAGATAGTAATGAAATGGTGAGCAGAGATCATTTGTCAGAAAATAGTTTCAGCATAATTTACATTAATAGGCCCCAAATTAGTTTCCAATTAAGATTAATAAGCTCGAATCACATCCATTTAAAACTTAATAAATTCCAAATTTACCCCAATTAAAAAGATAATTACACAAATTACTCATTTAAATAATTAATGTTTGATTATCTAATTAATCAAGTGTGTGCAACCTTACCATAAGATGTAGCCCTCGCCAATCAAATTATGACACATCATTAATTTCAAATTGATTATAATTATAACCAATTGGAATCAATTGTTCATAATCACATATAGTCGAACTCAATTACTCAATTTGTGATAGTGCATCTCGGGCATTAAAACTTAATTTGATGATAACTTTTAGTCTGATGGTCCGATTAAGGCTTAGTACTAGTCAATTTGATTATTACAATATCAAGATCATTTTAACGAAACGAAATTAAGGATCTAATGGGCATAATTAAGTTGCCTATTTTCAAGGTGAAATTACCCTTTTACCCTCCGTGCGAGGCTAAATACAGGTTGCAAAATGAGGTGTCAACAAATTACATTAATAGATCAAAAGAAATAAATAATTACATGGCTTTGGCCATAGATAGAACTAAGAAAAGTAAAAATTGCATTGATTTTGATCCTAGTTACATTATACCAAAATAGAAAATTACATGACTTTATTTCCTAGTTACAATCTAAAAAAATAAAGGAAAAATGATAAGGAATTGGTCTTCAATCTAGATTTTCAAATCTAGAGGCAAACTTGTTATGTACCTAATTTACTCAACATGTTACAATGCATGATATGCATGAATATATATAATCATTCCATGCCGCCAATCAACGTGTTTTGATATATATTATTATTTGTGTAAGGCCGGAATACCTTTTTGATCTCTATATGTTGGCCCTATTTTCAATTTGGTACTCAAGTTTTCACAACTCTCATTTTAGTCCTTATTTAATCTTCTTGTCATTTTGGTCTCTACCTTCTCACTTACAAAAAACGCTAGATATAAAATCCTTAATTATCATTAGCCATGTAGGAGTTTTCCGTAAGTGAGATGATGACATGTACCAAAATGACAACAAGTTTAAAAATTTAAGAACCAAAATGAAAGCTGTGAAACTTAAGACTCAAATTGAAAATATGCCAAACTACATAAAAAATAATAAAATAAAAAATCTTTGTATATTATAGTGGTTGGTGTGTTATACCTGCATGCATTATCCCTCCTTCAAAGTTAAAACAGCTTGATGGCAAACTTGAAGGTGATATAAACTCCTAACAATTGTATACATTCTTATTTATGAATCTTCCACTTGATTGCTTAGAGGTAGAGGGAGTTGTGCGTGGGTGTTTGTGAAATGTCTTATGTTGTGCTGTAGCTTTGCTTGATGTGATGTCTTGAAGAATTTGATGCATTCTTATCTATGCAAATGTGTTTAAAGGCTTTTTTTTTTGGCTGAATGTGTTTAAAGGCTTAATAGTAGATGATACAAGAGCAACCATATGTATCCTCAAAGCCTTTTTTTCTCTCAAAATTTTTACAACACCTCACTACTCTCAATTTTTAATAGCACTATTGCTGCAAAAAATTAGAATTTTCAAATTCTACCGTTATTTATCGAGGGGAAATGGAATAGATAACATTAATTTCTACTCCATCATTTCACTCTAGGAGTTTTGAACTTGTTTTTATATTTAAACGCATTCAAATTTGGTTTCAAACTGATAAGATACGCCAAAACTTGGAATTTGGCCGGAATCAAGACATGAGTGCCGATTGGCTTTTGGGTCTTGAGCACCTTTTTGCTCAAACTTTGTTTGTCTTTTGGCAGGTTTTTGCTTGATTTTCTGACTTGTTTAAGGATAATTCCGTGTTTTTTTCTAGATATTTTGAAGCCACTAAATGATAAGAACATTATCTTAATGAACATATCTTCTAATCTCCAATTTTTCCTTCTCCTGTTTGAAATATCAAAAAATTAATATAAAAATCTAGGGCTTTATAAGTTTATATCATAATTTTTTTTTAATTGCCTCACTGTCTTAAAAATAAATCAATGAGATTTTGACATGAAATTAATTCTTATCAATTTAATTAAGTATCCATCAAAATTAATAATCCATAATCACATGGTTTATGCCTTAGTGCATTAGAATGCATATTAACCAATAAATCTTGATGTGACTTGATCTCATGATTGGATCGTCTGATTGACATGTTCTTTATGTCGTTTTGATCATGATCAGGGTGAACTCAATTTTATTTTAGAGTGAAATTCATGTCCGTCAAATGGATTAAATGACATTTTTACTCTTGTGATTATTTTAAAATTATAATTTAACCCATGATGGATTCCTTGGTTGCAAAATAGGGTGTCTACATGTATATATTGTACTGACCATTAAACTGGTATCGGTACTTCTAAAGTATGTAATAACTATATTAGAGATTTTTTAGCTGTTTAGGTTGGTATAAATAAAAACAAAAATTTTAAAATTCTATAAAATACAATATTTAAGCTAATGTATTGAGTTAACATACTTAGGCTAATATTTGGACTTATAAGATTTATGGATTTTAAATTATATTTTTAAAAACATATATTTAATAACTTGGATTTATTTAGAAAAAAATAACTTGTATTTTTGTTTGATGTAATTTGTTTTAATTGGATCCACGGCAAAGATTGTAGGCGTATTTGATACGTAACATCTGGTATGAACAAAAAGTTGCTATGATTTTTTTAGTAAAGTTTATAGTGTGCTTTTATGTTAGAATCAAATTCTCTCCCAAGGTGTGTTTGTTTCTTAAAAAAAAAAAAAAAAAAAAAATGAAAAGGATGGTTTCAAAATAGAACTTAAAAGTCTTGAATTTTGAGATAAAAATCCAAAATTTTAAAAGGTAATGGACAAAAATCAAAATGACACTCAAACTTTAGGGTGGAAATTACAATTTGAGTCAAAAAAAAAAAATATCCCAAAGAGTGGTATCTGTGAGCTCTGCTGCTTGCATAGCTGTAAAACCGGGGATGACCGCCAATGAGATCCAAACAAACGTGTTAACATAAAGTTAACGCTGTTTCCAATCTCAGCATTCTCCTCACAGACACAGCTCATTCTCACGTTCGCATTCTTTGTTGGTTTCTTATGAATAAACGAACAAAACAAAAGAAAGAAAAATAACTCAGCGAGGAGGTGTTATAGAAAAGAGAGATGGGAGGCAGAGGGGAAGAGAGAGAGGAAGGAGAAGGAGAAGGAGTGATGGCGACTGACTTTTTCTGGTCGTACACAGATGAACCCCACGCTAGCAGGCGCCGCCAGATTCTCTCTCAGTACCCTCAGATCAAGGATCTTTTTGGTCCTGACGCCTTTGCTCTCTTCAAGGTTCTTCTTCTTCTTCTTCTTCAACATTCCATTTGCTTCAATATTCGTTGCTACCTGCATTGTAAATTCTAAGTGTCGTACTTTTTCCTTCAATTTGGACTTCTGGGTTTTCTGTTTTTTTTTTTTTTTTTTTTTTTTTTTTGCCGTTTTTATCTATCCTGTTTATCAGCTTTGTGCTTGTTTACAATTTTATTTGATGGGTTTTTGTGAGATTTTATTGTTAGCGAATTTATGTTTGGTGGCACTTTCCAAGTTTCATGATGATTGGTGTACTTTTTGGCGTCTGCCATGGAACTGTTTTAATTCAAATCATTTCTGGTTCACGCTAACCCATGGATTGCCAATATTTCGCTTTTTTATTTTTATTTTTATTTTTTAAACGAATATTAAATTCTAGAATGGGACTTTGCTTCATGTAGAAGATATGTTAAAACTATAGAATTTTGCTGTTTTGCATTTTGGTTTTCCTCCATTATGTTAATTTCATGGTCATTATTTCATCTTGTCTTTAAGCCAATGAATGCGGTCTCAAAGAATTCTCGTATGTGGAGTGTGAGGTTGTGAGTTCAAAACCCATTGGACGCTTGTCTAACTTGTCAACTGAAACTACTATTTCATCTTGTCTGTAAAACATTCTATTAGGTATTTTCCCTCTATTAAGTTTAGTATTTAGATTTGAGTTTTCTGTGTCAATGTCTGTCTTTTGTTTATAGTGATTCTGGAATCCACCAAATTATGATAATTTGTAATGGGTTTCGTGAGATCTCCATAATATAAGTGTTCTGTGTGTGCATATTTAATAGTTTATTCTTATTCTTCTGAGGAACAAAAAAGTCAATCTGCTCTTATGTGCCTAGTTAGACTCCTGCACCTCTCTCATTAACTTGCACTGGAAGTTTCTTTTTGTAGTTTGATGATTGTTCTTATTCTAGATGTGGTACTTAGAGTAATCTTAAAAAGTAGCGCTCTAGAATAAATGAGTGATTTGGAACTGAGAAGCTTTTCTCATATGGTTTGAGAAGGGTAATCGTCTATTTATGAGCATGTTTGGCTTAAAAATGGGAATATTATTGAAAATGTTACCTACGCATTCATCTAAGTGTTCTGTTATGTCTTTGAAGCTGTATAGAAATTTATGAGCCACTTGACCAGCAAAAGGCTGGTTTTTAGTATTGTTAAACTTTTACAATATTCTTTCCTGCGCACACCCTCTTAACCCCAACAAGTATGCAGAAAGAAACATGAAGTAGCGACATTATTGGAAATGTTGTTGAACATCAATGGGATGTTCGGCAGTGTTTTTAATTATTGGATATCAAAATTGGTTTGTTTTCATTGAAGGTAATTTCGAAAATATATGAAAATCCCTATGAAAGAGATGATGACCGCATTCGGAACCTTATTTATTTGGTTAACTACACAATTAAGAAAGCCTGTAGTAATTTGCTTACTTTTCAGTGGTGAATTTATATAGTGATTATTTTACTTTAAAGTGTATTCAGTGTTACAATACCATATCAGCTATTTTATTATGTTCATGCCCTTGTAATTGTGGTGTTGCAGATTGCTGTGGTTGTTTTGCTTCAGCTATGGACTGCAACTTTGCTCCAGAATGCTGGTTGGCTGAAGATACTGGCAATAGCCTACTTCTTTGGCTCTTTTCTCAACCACAACCTCTTCTTGGCCATCCATGAGCTCAGCCACAATCTTGCCTTCTCAACCCCAGTATACAACCGTTGGCTTGGGATTTTTGCTAACCTCCCTATTGGTGTACCCATGTCTGTCACCTTTCAAAAATATCACCTTGAGCATCATCAGTTCCAAGGTGTAGATGGCATTGATATGGACATTCCAAGTCACACTGAAGCTCATCTTGTGACAAATGTAATTTCCAAAAGCATATGGGTCATTTTGCAACTCTTCTTCTATGCTCTCCGGCCTCTATTTCTGAAACCAAAGCCTCCTGGTTGTTGGGAGTTCATCAACACATTTATTCAGATATCCCTTGATGCATTTATGGTTTACTTTTGGGGCTGGAAATCTTTTGCCTATTTGATTCTTTCCACATTTGTTGGGGGTGGGATGCACCCAATGGCTGGTCACTTCATTTCGGAGCATTATGTCTTCAACCCTGAACAGGAGACATATTCTTACTATGGCCCCCTGAATCTTATGACATGGAATGTGGGGTACCACAATGAGCACCATGATTTCCCTAGAATTCCTGGGAACAAGCTGTATAAGGTGAAGGAGATTGCACCTGAGTATTATGAAGGTTTAAACTCATATAAATCTTGGAGCCAGGTTATTTATATGTATGTTATGGACCGAACAGTTGGGCCATTTAGCCGAATGAAGAGGAAGGTAAAGAAAAATGAATAGGTGTTTTCATTTTTATTACCTGTCCCATATTTTTTTATCCTCTTTCCCTGGATTGGTAATGGTAATTACCTTTGTAATTCGCTATGTATTTGTAACATTTTTGAAGAGTGCTTTAGTTTGAGGCTAAAAGAGTTGGTTGTTTTTTCATTCATTAACAATTCAGAAGAACATCTGTTTACTGATTTATGCCTTTAAGATGTGGGGTATATCTATATTGATAATAATTTCTATAGTAATCTCTCTCTCTCACGTGCGCGCGCACACACACACAGAACTTGTGAGTTTCTTACTCTTGGCACTACTAAACAAGCTTTAGTGTGCAGTTTCATTCTTTTGCTTTTGTATGTAAAGTGCTCCTTTCAATTCTTGCAATGTAGAATTTGTTTTCTCTGACTGGAAAATTGAAGTCCAAGCAAAATTTATGGTGGCAATTCTTTGGCTCAATTAATACATGTTTGCATATAATCTGGAGTCCTAAAGATGTAGCTGATGCAGGCAAAATAAATTACTTGAGATCTCTGTATTTCAGAGGTTTCTAGTTTGGTTGTGTTATGATATAACATAAGTATCAATAATTAAATTTAAAGGGTTTCAGCATGTTAAATCATTTAACAAGCCTCCTGTTGTTTTTAATATTTCACAAAATTAAAAACATTTTCTACATAAACATCCCAGACTGTATCAAAAGGAAAATAAACAAACTTGGGAGTGTGAAATCAATGGCTTAACAAGTGTTCCTTATACATAGTCAAGTAGATGCTCCAGGCGATCAAATCTTGATATTTTCTTACGTAGAGTCTTATAGCCTTGATCAATTCCACACCTTAATTATACCAGCAAACTCAAATGCTCACTAAGGAGATAAGGCCACCAGTGTCCAAAATGGCAATTGCATCTGTCTTATGCTAATTTTGGGAAAATTTGACACTGCTCTTCTTACTTCTTTGCCTGAGAAGGAAATCAAATTGAAGGGGAAAAAAAATCATGTGCCTTGTAGAGGAAACTCAGAAGTAAGCTATGGATTATTGAATTTGAGAAATAAAACTTACATTCCAGGTGTCACTTTTGGAGGAAAACCGAGGGTCAGCTATGACATTAACATATGGTGGTGGTTGAACTTTATTATTTATAAGTGGAAGCCTCTCTGGAGCATAATCCTCATCACTGTCATAATTAAAATAGGATTTTTGGTTTGGCCCAAGAGTTCTTAGAACCAAGGATAATAGAATCGAAAATCCCTGCAGTAAAACCATCATTAAGGAAATATCTACTTTTTGTATGAATCAGCTTGGAAGCACTACCCAGAATTTTTTTTTTTTTTTTTTTTTTTAAAAACAAGGTAGCATGGATGATGACACATAGAAACTATGGAATTTGCAAGTTGGTATGGTTGTAATATTTAGCCACTACAACTACGTTATTCTGTAAACAATTTTATAGGATGAATCTGCTACTACACCAAAAACCAGCTTAACAAATTAAGCCTATTGAAAAGGTCTTTTTTTTTTTTTTCTTTGATTGGCCTAAATGAGTGTAATTCTGGAAATAGATTTCTGTACAATAAGCACAGTGGACTTTTGATCTTTTTTAAACCTTCAAATTAAAGCCAACGGTTCAGTCTGACTTTCAATCAACACAATCACAGATTCGATTAAAATACTTGTGAGATGAACTACTCAATTTTAGTTTACAGATCATTAATTTATGGAGCCAATATCTTCATTTCATAAATTATTATAAAAATTTGGTTAAACTTTGCATTTCCATTTTTTTTAAAGGGTCAAATTCAGAATTCAGCATATCAGAAACTTATATCCTTATGTCACTGTCTAACTTTTTCAATAAATGGTCCAAATTTATTTATTTTCTCTTAACAAATACATTAAACTAAAATATATTTGTGCTCCTACTTAAAAAATTGGAACCATTTTTTTTTTCACTAACACATTTAAACTCAAAATTACCTAAATTCAAAAAAAAAAAAAAAAAATTACCTGGGCTAAGAGGATTAACAAGCATATCCATTTGAAGATATCAAAGTTTGATTTCACAAAATCCTCAAAATCTCGGAATCTTCCAGTTGGATCCTCAGGTAAATCCTGATATAAGTTTCAAAATAAGAACCAAGTAACATGTTAAATATATGGAAAAGTGAAATTGGATAGAAAATAGGGAAAAATAAATTAAGGTCACATCACCTTTTCCCAGTTGGAATTTAGGAGTATATCTGCTGCCATTGCAGTCTCCAATAGGAGAAGCAAAATGATGACCATCATATACTTTGTTGATTTAAGGTTAGCAATATAGAGGACATGAGCCTGATTTGGTAGGCACACGCTTACTAAGCATGAGCCACATATGATAGACAATATTTATTACTGTTCCTGAAACATGGATGTGGTGTTTTAAATATCTAATTTGAGAAAAAAAAAATTCTTAAAAAACTCTCTTCAGGAAACTTTTAAGAACAGAAATCGTGTTTCCAGGAACATGGACACATTAATGAAAACAACCTGAAAAACTGGCCAGAGTTATACTCATAATTATTAAATACATTTCTAAAAACTGCTTGAAAAGGATACAGAGGAAAGGCAATAACCATGGACACTATCGGCAGCAAAATGACCTAGGCAAGTTATCATGCCTAAGATAACACCAATCCCCAGAAAAGTGTATATAAACCTGCAATTGTACAAAAATAACTGTCACCAATGTTGTGTTGAGTAGAAATAAATCTTATCAAATAGATAATCATTAGGATTTCCAGAATTTAACCACCTCAAAAACAAAAAACTTAAAAAGAAATCCTAGGAATCTTTTGTGTCATCATCCTTTAGGAAGAGACTGAAGCTCCTAGGAGCTAGCAGAGTGAGTTGTTTTCTTACTTGGCAATTGGCATAAACAACCCACATCTTTCTTCTTTGAAACATAGTTGAAACAAGTCTACATTTTTTTCTTCTTCTTATTTTACAACTTACAAGCCCATATAGGCTTCAATTCATCATAAAGAACTAACAGTTGTACAAGTAAAATCTTCAAACTAAACTAGGTCCACAAGCAGCAAGCAAGAACTTTCTAATGCTAGAGTGGCCAAGCTACCATTTAGCACTAAGATTTAATCAAATACTGATTAATCATAATCAGGCAAATGCAAACACAAACACAAACTGAAAGAACTCTTATATGATAAAGAGCTTACCATGGACCTGTAGAATTAAAATCAACATATGGGGATCCGTCGGTGTCTCTCTGCCAAACTCTAATCATCCACAAGCCATAAAGAATCATTGCAATTCCAAGTAAACCCATCATGGAATTGACAAATTTCAGCAATGATCGTAGGCAAGTACTTGCAATTCTTCCCATTATCCTAGCCAATTTTCTAGACAGTTTAAGAAGTGAAAATCCCAGTAATGCAGTCAATCCTCAAATCTTGAGAGACTTAGCTGACTCAAGATATGGGAAGCAAAGACAAGATATGTCTTCTTGATTAATATTGCTATTCAATTCTTTAAAGGTGTAAGATATTCCACATGACAAATGTGGTACATTCATCAGTTAGCGTGGGTTGAAATATTAGGCCGTGTCTGCCTTTGGGAGAGGGTTAAATTTTGAGATCATAATCACTTTTTATAAAAAGACAAAAAAAATCTCCACAAAAACTGAGCCTCAGCTATTGAATTTCTTTCTTAATCAACACGGATGTCCCTGGCTACTACATTGAAACAATAAACCTGATACAAAATTTTGACAATTTTTTTTTTTAAACAACTCTTGACATGCAAATGGGCTGTTGGGATTGGTGGATAATAAAATTAATGCCACAACACGAATATAACATTTTTCATAACGGTTAACATAGACCGATATAATTAAGACAACATTACTTTCACATAAGTTCATTATTTCTTCTCAAAAAAAAAAAAAAAAAAAAAAAAAAAAAAAAGACCCTTATTGACATGATTTTTTATCGTGCACAAATCATATTAATTGTGAAAAAAAAAAAATTCACGTGAAAATGGTGAAAAATATAGGTTAACCGTAATAACATTTTCTTTTTGAAAAAATTTATGAACTTAGATTTCTTAGTGTAATGAAAGTTAATATTGGACCCGTATTAAAACAGACGTTGCTCAAATCAACCGTTAAACAAATTGTAAAAAGGACTGAAATATTAAAGGCATAGCATTGCTCATGTCGAAATATTCTTTGTTCAAAAAAGTTATTGCCACAAAGTGTGCAAATCATAAGAGCCAAAGCGTTAATGGAGATAAGAAATTTCTTAGAAGCTGTCTCTCTGTCTTTTTATGAGGTTGGAGTGACAAAGCTTTCCCATACTTGGCGATAGTGATTTGACATCTCAATCTGTCTTGACGTCGAGAGAAATTTCCTCCCTTTTCACTTTGGTCGGGGTGGAAAGAATTCAATTCATAGCCAATTGAGGCATTGAAAATTTGGAAAGATGTTGGAAGTGAATTGAAATAAGAGTTATTAAATTTATTTGTTACGAGCTTACCAATGGAGTTGCTGTGGTGTAGTGGTTATCACGTTAGTCTTACACACTAAAGGTCCCCAGTTCGATCCTGGGCAGCAACATGATGAATTTTATTTTGAAGTTCATTTTTTTGGCACTCATACGCATATTCATTAGCAACGAAAAGGTGCTTTTTGCAACTCTATTGATTTTGCATTTTAAAATTTATTACATGACATTTTAACATGATACATTCTTTTAGTAAATAGTTGTTAGGTTTTAGCTAATTCCATGTAACAAACTTGTGTCAGAATGCTATTGTAGAAAATTTGAAGAACATATTTTTACCCTAGCGAAACTCAAACTTGCTTGATTGAAACACAAACGAAGAGAGAAAAGCTTCAAAGAAGGTTGCTATTCTCATAGCCATAAAAAGCCAATCTAGAAAACATTATCGTTGAGCTTAAATAGTGAAAATTCATCTTTGTGCTATGATCATATTTAGTAAAAAACATATTGTGATCTGGCCAAAATGGGCATTTGCCTCTTTCTCACAAACTTTCCAGCATTTTGCCCATTTTTTCAAACAATTTAAGGAAATGCTCCTATTTTGAAACTCGATAACGTAAGAGTCAAGTTTTTATATCAAACTCGATTATTCTATAAGCGAGTTACTAAAGAACTCGATATTCGTGTGGTCGAGTTAGTCTAAGTGTTGTGCCACGCTGGCAAAGTAGACGTGGCTTTTTTCAATAAAAAAATGCTCGTGTGAACATGCATAACTCGGTAAGTACAAAATTGAGTTTGCCTTAACGATTTGAATCCCTAACGTCTCGCAACACCTATTCACTCTCTCCCTGTACACTCTCCCTCGCTCTCTGCCATCACTCTCCCTCTACACTCTCCCTCACTCTATGCTCTACAATCAGTCTTCCCCACTCTCCCCCACTCTCCATTAGTCTCTCTCACCCTTTATAATCAGTCGTCGTTGCATTTATCGAACTCTCAATGTACTCGCCGCCGTTGGTTACAGATACGTTTCTCTCCTCTAATATCTTTTCTGATTTTGGGTAATATTAGGTTGTGTTTTATGTGAGATTTTGATTATTTTGTTGAAACTAACTTAAAAACAGTAAATTTACTAATTAAGATGAGAATTTTGTTGTCTTTTATATGTTGCAATGATGATGATCTAAAGTATTTCTTGCTATACGGTGATGTTTATGTTATTTTCTCATTAATGAGAATTTGTTGTCTTTTACATGCTGCAATGATTATTTTCTCATTAATGAGTTTAAATGTGCTTGGGGTTTTGATGGGGGGTTTTGGTATATCGATTGGTGGTGTTGTGGTGATATATATCTCTGGGTTTGTGTAAAATGCGTCTTATCCGATTGCAGGCATGGTTTTTTATAGTTGTTTTAAATGGTGTCGAACTAATTACGTTTGAGTCTAAACAGATACATCGTTTTTCTTTTGGTGTGGCGTTTTAGAATTCATGCTAGCCGTTTCTTTTGGTGCTCTCTTCAACTTGTCACAGTGAATTATAATTTTATTCATCAGCTTTTTAGTTTTATATAATATCATGGCAATCTAATTTGGTCATATGCATGCAACCCCCTCAATTATTTCTGTCTCGATGCGTTGTTCTTTTCTCCAAAATTATTTCTTATCATTCATGGCAAGTAAATGTAGCTCGTTCTTGCTACTTTTGAGCTGTCAGTAGTAATAATAATGATGAGAATTTAATCAAACTATGTGAATTTTATGTTTTTGAGCTATTAGGAATAGGTGTTTTTGATTCTTAATGTTATATCGTTTTTGCGAAATAGCCTCGCTGTTGTGTATCTAAGTTATGATGGATTATCTGGATGTGAGATTGAACTCTGTTTTTCAATGACTAGCTTAGCTGCAATCCTTGATTCATTTGCTTACCAAATTGGGCCTCCAAATTGTGTTTGCCATGTTTTTATTATTATATAAAATCTCTCTATATGTTTTGACTGTGACTTGGTCTATGCTATCCTGATGGATTTTTTGTTTGTTTTTTTACTTCAATTACAGATAATAGAAAAAAAAAGTGTTTTTATTAAAATTCTGTCAAGTTCATATTTATTTAAGCTTTAATTTGATTGCTTTTGGGTTGCATGTTAAGTAGGGGTAAGAAGTGATGTGATAACTATCTTATTGCAATATGTTTATATTGATGAAGTTTTTGCCGCCTTCTAATACCTAGTGCAGAGCCTCTAATACCGTGGAATCCTGCATGAGGGTTCATGTTAAATTAATTGGCCTTTTGGATTGTGGATGTTTTTAGTGATGTGCAATTATAATTTGCTTGGCATGTTTGATGTTGAAACATTTTAGTCTCAATTGAGTTGCTTGTTTTGTGCCTCTTTCTTTTGAATGAGTTGAAGTTCAGGTTCGAATTAGGATTTAGATTAATTTTTGTTTGAGATAATTTATATAGTATGATTCCGAATTTGATGTCAAGATTACTCGGACTGGGAAACTTTGGTTGATGATTATTGAGTTCTCGACTTACTACCTCCTTTGTAAGTCTCATTACCTCATTAGTAGAGTGAAGAAGTTACTGAGGTGTTAAAGAGTTCTTTCTTATATGGAACTCAACCTGATAATATTAGCATGGTCTTATAACACAAGAACATTTGAGATTTTATGCAGGAATCAAAAGAATGTCCTTATTGTCAACATGTCACCTTAGGTAACACTAGTGGACTGTGTTTTTATATTATATTTTCTCCTATTTCAAAGGGATTTTGGATCAGTTATATTTTAGGCATGGTTAGGGGACTGTAGGTATTTGTTCATTTTCTAGCCAGATTCCCCTCTTAAAAAGAGGATGCAAGGTTGTGTTTCTCCAGTAGGTGGATTTGATTTCCTTTATTGATATGTATATGTACAAATTTAAAATTTTGAGATGGAGTACCCTCCTAGCAAAAGTAAAGTAGGATTCTACCAACTTCAGATTAATAGTTTTGTGCACTATAGCCATTTGAGGATGGGCTGTTGGAACTGGTTTATCAGTGGTGGCTTTGCAGAGATATGAGGAATAGAATCAGCAATGAATTCAAGATGAACAAAGTTTTTTAATTCAATGTCTACCTCTTATTTACCCTGGGAGTAAGGATGTCTGTTAATGGAGCAATTATACAATACTATGGGATTCCTTGGTCCTGTAATGATGTGTGCTAATAAGCAATTAAGCTACCTTTGAAGCTAGAGTAACTTTGAGGTGGTTTTGAGAGCAACACTTACAAGTCACTAGATGTTGAGGTGGTTTTGTGTGAATGGAAAAAAAAAATTTTGAGCATATCAAAGATAAGGACTTTGCTACTTAGGTCATTGCCTTACATAGATGGAGGATAGCAAGCATTTTCAATGTTAAAGCTTCTTTATCATACCTTTTTTTTTTTTTTGGTAAGTAAACATATATTTTACTGTAATAAGACTACTTCATGTACAAGAGAGACAAAGAAGTCTAAAGACTTTATCATACCACTTCATTTCTACATTCATACTGGACCTGTTTGGCTGGACCTTTTATACATTTTCTTATTGAACTTTGAGAAACCTTTTTTGGATGAACTATACTAAGCAAATATGACTAGTAATGAGGGCTTACAATTGTGCACTTGTAGCCTATAGAAACTTTACATCTTTTTGAAGACAATTGTGCTATCTAGTTGAGTACTTGAGTTGAAGCCAGATATTATATGATTTGTTAATTGGTTCATTAACTTGATAATATGTTGACAATCTTGTTGGGTTCATAATATGTTTTACTGTATCCATGCTTTTATTTTATATTAATTGTGGTTTACTTGTCATAGAGTGAATCCTCAATAATTGCTAACAATCTATTTGCTGCCATGTTAGATTTGTAGGCATTAAATAAAGTGGAGCCTAGACCTGACAATGATACCTAGTTGACCCGGCAGCCGGATCATCGGTCAACTCTGCTTTGGAGGCGCATCGCCGACGAGGTATGTAGTTATATTATTAATACATCTCCGTTTTATAATTACCTCGTGTGCACTACCTAACACAATGTTTGTCCGTGTGCAGGAGGTGTCTAGCGTCGTAAAGGTTCGACGCCGTAAATGTGTACTACCGCGGGGTGGGCTAGACCCACGTATCATGCAATACATAGATGCAGCAGGTTTGATTGGGTTATTCAAGGTTCCTGATATGGAGGTCGACCACGCCTTGATCATGGCCTTGGTTGAGCGGTGGTGTCCGGAGACGCACGTTCCACTTACCTCATGGAGAAATAGGTTTCACCTTGCAATATATAGAGGTGATGCTTGTGATTTCGATGGATGGGTTACCTGTCACTGGGAAGACAGACATGAAATAAAGCGAGGTGTGCCGAGATTTGTTGGGCTATGAACCACAGCCCGTGTTACCGAACTCAAACAGGTCTTTCCTTGCTGGGGCGAGGATAAGATACAAGTGGCTTAATGCACGATTTGCCACTCCCCCAACTGCGGGCGCCAGTGATGAAGTAGTGCAGCACAATGCTCGCTACCACCTACTTGTTTAGATGGGGGCCCTATTGTTCAAGGAAAAGTCAGCGGATTGGGTCTCACTCTTGCCTCTGCAGTTCCTCAACCCAATCAGCAATGCGAGACAGTATAACTGGGGTAGTGCAGCATTGGCCTAGCTCTGCAAGCATTGTAGTGCATCGAAGATGGATGCGATGCAGATTAGAGGAGCACTATTGTTGGTGCAGCTGTGGGCCTATTCTAGGTTCCCATGAATATGCCCTATTGCGAGGCCCCCTTTACCACCACTGCACTCAAGGCCCCTTGCCATTAGGTACATTCATTGAGTTCTCATTATTCAAGCTAAGTGATTGTTAGGAATAATTATTTATGTGTAATAGTATATTATATTATATTTTTCTCTTTGATATGATTAAAAATATGCCAAACTAACAAACAAAAGAAACTTATCAATGCTTAGATAGTGAAGTATATGGGTGTGAAATATAAAGCAAAATTTGTTAAATGTAAAGGAAGAGAGAGATCACTAACAACATTGTTGACAGTTCATCACATGAAAGTTCACTAACGAGCATTTGTCGAAACCCCATGCTTTCTAGATGGAGCGGGCCAAAGAGCACTGCTGAGCATGTCACACACGTCCTTGTTGTGTACCGGACGTCGCTGTCTACACTACGGGTAGAGCAAGTATTCGGTTAATTTACATCATCAATTGCATGACCACATTTATTTGCCACAATTTGAGGTTTTTATTTTTGTTTCCCTCAATCACATGACCACGTTTTTATTTTTATTTTTGTTTCAATTCTTGGATTGTTGTAGGAATGAAGGCAAGAGGTTTAAATTTTTAGTAGAGGATGTAAGTATAGTCTTTAGTGGATGAGAAAGACCAAACTATATGCAGTGTTCAGAGAGTTTAAAATATCTCTAGAATTTCTGAACATAGAGCAATAGATGAAATAATTATAAACAAAAGGTTTAGCAGCAGCTTATACGAGTTTATCTAGTGTTTTTGCTAGTACTAGTATATTGTATCTCTTTTAAGATAGTAGCAAGAATGCCCTCTACCCTCTCAAAATTTGTCTTTTAGTTTCATCATGTGGTGCATTTGGTAGTACCTTTGAATCATAGCCTAGCCTTTTTATTTTTTATTTTTTTTTCATAACCACTTTTCTGGTTTTGATTTTGCATGACATCCTTGTAGCAAAACTAAGTGCTAAGAGGATAGCCCTACCATTAGTTGTTTGTTAGTTTGTCTTTTCAATTATCTGACTAGTCATTGAAGTGCTTGATTTTGGTGTTTCTTCATCCACTCATTCATTTGTTTTCTACGTATGTGTATGTATGGTCTTATCCACTGTCCACATTAATATGAGAGGTGGGACATGGTGTTTCATGCGTTTGATTCTGTCCGTCCATGCACCCTTTTAAGAGGACAGTAAAAATGGTTGCTAGCAGTTCATCGTCCTAAAAATGAAGGGGAAATTGTATATTTTGTATCGTCAACCTTTGTTATTCATTAGAAGTGACACCCAAATAGTAACTAGATTTTGCCATATATAATAGCAAATTCTACAATGTCTCATGATAAGGTAGGGTAATCTGGCCACAAAATGACATAAAAAACGGATAATTGGAGGAACTCTGATTATAGAAAAATGGAGTTAATATCAGCAAGTAATTTTAAAGTACCTCTATTCAAAAAGCTCGCATTGCTTCGACAATTCAACTGTCCCATTGTGAGAGACCTCAAAAAAAGACGTCCCTTAAAAAAGAGATTCGGGTACTTTTTAGGATATTTCTTTTTTTGGGTAAGTGGTATAGAGTAGTCACTTTTTAAAAAAAAAAATAAGAAAAAATAAATATATACAAATACATGGCTGAATTGTTCTCTTCATTGATTGAATAAAAAATTACATATCTCGAAAAACTTGAAAATTACATAGCTTTGGGTCCTAGTTACAATTTACCAAATAATTACATGGCTTTTGTCCTAGTTACGTCCTACCCAAAATAAAAAGTAAAGACATGGCTAGATCTACTTAACCAATGACCTAAATCTGGAGGCTAAGTTACAAAATGGGAAAGTGTTAGGCACCCATCCTGCCAAGACAGAGTCTGGATTTCTAGACTTTTGTGACCAATATACCATTTTATGCATGTCAGGAATGATATGTGAAATAAACTAAACCACATAAAACCATTTATGAATGTATCCTCCTTTTGTTTAAAAATTCAAATCTGTTTTAATGATTAGAAAAAAAAATTTTGATTTTGATTTATAAAAAATCAGATCTATTTTGAAAAGAAAATTCAGATCTATTTTTTATTAATAAAACACCAACTCCTTGGGTTAGTTAGAAAAATTCAGACCTATTATTTAAGAGATAAAAAAAAATGGTTTTGAGTTTTGTAAAAGATCAAATCTATCTTTGTGATGATAAAAAAAATGTTTTCTTTATATAACAGAAAAATTAGAACTGTTTTTATATTTGAAAAAAAAAAGATATGTTTTTATGGAGAGGATCTCATTCACAAAATAATTTCATGCTACATGAATCAAACAAAACAAACAACAATTCATGATCTCTTTCTTTATTCAGAAATCTGCATGCATTAAAAAAATCAGATCTGTATCTAAAAAAATACAAAATCTGTTTTGATCTTAAGAAAAATTCAGATCTACATTTAAGGAAGATGTAGATCTATTTTATTTTGAAGAAAAATTCAGATTTACATCTAAGAAGATGTAGATCCGTTTTGTTTTGAAGAAAAATTAGTTTAGTATATGCAGATCTCTAAAACTAAGAAACAGATTATAGTAACGATAAAAGAATCAAGAACACATTTTGATAATCTAAATTAACAAATCAAAACATGAGTATTTAAAACAAGAAAGCATGCATCATCATCATAAGAGAAATATAAGAACCAAAGGGTTAGAAAGCAACCTCTTGCATGAGCACTGTTCTACTTGAGAGGATGTTTTAAGGTTCAAAGAAACTTGTTCAGTTATCTTTGAAACCTAAAAACCCTAATTCTTGTAACAAATCTAAGGAAGGATCACCTAATTTTAGCAATTTGTGAGTCTCAAAACATTTGTCTCTCAGAGCGTAAAAAAAATGTGCTGAATTATGAGGTTCAGTCTCTATTTATAGAGGTTAGAGGATTCTAAAAAATCGGTACAGACGATTAGGGTTTGAATCCGGACGTATCCTTTTGCGAAAAGGTCGAAAAGGGTGTGCCTTATCATCACCCGAAGGCCGTTAGGCCAAAGCCCACATGATGGCAATTCGGCACTTTTAAAGTGTTGTTTAGCACTCCAAAAGTGCCGAATTGGCTCTTGGATGCTGAACGCACTTTCGTGTTTGGGTGCCATTTGGACTCTCTTTCTAGGGTTTTTTGACTAGTCATTGTATCTAGACGTGTTTTTATCCTCCGTCTATGATTTTTTTTTTATCTCTTTTATAGATAATTCAGGCTTTTTAAGAACAATTATCTTGAACAATTATCTTGTGGATAAATCCCTTAAAATAAATCTTGATAAAGTTCAGATTATCCACAATTTTATTGTTATCCAATCACCCTTTTTATTCCTGTGCATGTAGTCCTATTTTAAACATTAATTATCAACCAATCACAAAATTACTTAATCAATCTTAATGGTTTAACCAATCAGAATTAAACTAAACTAATCATGTGTGGTCGACCCTACCTAGACGCAATGCATGCTGACCATACAAACTTGATCATGCGATATCTTTCGATCCGATGATCCGATTTGAAAACCAAAAACACCGTTGCGACCGTTAGAATCTCAAGATCATTTTTATGTTATGAAATGAATGAATTAATGCACGTAATGCAAAGACAAATTGATGCATGTAATGCAATCATGATTTTTGAAGTACATGGATGGTCATTCAAGTCATTCTCCCTGATTAAATCATAGGTGCAAAATCGAGTGTCTACCCCCATCCATTTGCTCTCTGTGTGTATAATAATTTTAGAAAATGACACCACCAAATTGATGGGTCCCTTGTGATATATAATATCTACTTTAGCTAAACTAGTGGACTTGATTGGATGACTTGCTTTTCAGCCACAGAGAGCATAAATGCCCGCATATTTCGTTAAAAAAAAGGGTTAGTGACAGCGCACGTGAGAGAGACTTAGCAACAAACTACATTAAGTAGAACTAGAAGAAGACTTTACTCCAAATATGGTGGTTTTCTTTATTATCCTCCTATTTGTTGGGACAGCATTAAGCGATGGTTTTTAGTGACCTACAACTACAAAACCTTTTTGGTCTTGGGAAGGCAGGCGAATATAAGTGAATTCACACCCTTTCAAGTTTCAACTACCCATTGACCTGCTTTTCTTCTAGCCCAAAAAACAAAACTGCTATTTTCAGCCTTAATTGTAGTATCATGCATGTAGTACTAAATTTGCATATTCTTTCTCTTCCTCCATCTTTTATAGCATCCCATTGGGTAAAATCTAATAAAACTGTTTAAAAAAAAGAGAGAACATTGCATGTTACTGGTCACCCAAAATTCATAAAACACTCTTCCATCAGCACATGCTATTTTGAGCCTTAATTGTAGTATCATGCATGTAGTACTAAATTTGCATATTCTTTCTTTTCCTCCATCTTTTGTTTTTGTTTTTAAAATATATTATTTTAGTGGGATGAATTGGGAAAAAAAAAGGAGAATGAAATGTGGGGTATGTTGTTTTAGTGATAATGTAAAATAGATAAAGTGTGTTATAGTGATGCAAAAATGCATATATTTGAAAAGAAGCCAATGCGGGTGCTCCTACATAATCCTCACTGAGAGCTTCCTTTCTAGGTTGGGTATGCTTTTATTGAAGCCTTCTGGTTCATTTAGGATCTATGCTTGGTATTGATGCTTCCTTAGATTAATTTGAATCATGGTGCTAATTGTCATCAAGTTTTGTATTGGCGAAAGCTGCCTTTAAGTACTACTCCTGCACCCTAAATTACCTATTAAAGAAGAAGAAGAAGGAATTGACTAAAGTTAGAGAATTGAATATGGTGATTCAAGGTGATTAGTGAATGAGCTTCATAACCTTTAGATGTTAAAAGTTAAAACCATGAATAGAATAAGAAACAAAGCAAGATTAATCCTAGAAATAACATCTAGGTTTTCTAAACAAAATCATTCTTAGGTAGGAGAAGGCAATTACTCTCTTAAGCTGCTAGAATTTTATTATAGTTAATCTTGCTATCTGTCTATCATTGAACACATAAAATACTCTTATATAGGCTATTTGCCAATAGTACTTCTAGAAGGAATAGGATTGCTAAATAACCTTTAGCTAGAAAGACTTGGTTCCCACCTTTTTTAACATAAAACCTGCAGATTGATTAATATTAGGTTGTTTAATGATTTGATTATGGAAGTTCGTTATACCTTTTTTGTTTTTGTTTTGTTTTGTTTTCCTGTGGGACAAGAGGAGCAAGTTTCCCTATTCTAATAATTCTATGCTTTTGTCAATGGTCTCCAAGAAAAAGGACTACTAATTAGTTTTTGTATCTTATATATCACATTTATAATTTCCTAATATTGAGTTCTCCTTAGTGATTGGTTTTGCACAACTTCATCTCTGATATGTCTACTTGCTATGCTTGAAAAGCCTGTATTGAATGTGAAATTTATTTGCAACTTGTAGATGACTCGGTTAACTAGTTGCATGGTAGCATTTTTCTAATGTGCATTTTGGGGGGAAGGTTGGAGTTGTCATAAACCTGCTTGTGTTTAAATACTCTTAACTTCCATGACAAATGACAACCATCCATCTTCACATAATCACTAAACTAACAATCCACTTATACAGATTGTATGGGAGCCGTACACGCATGCGCTGGGCTCCCTGCCTATGTATTGCACTACCGGGTAGCATATTTGGAGGGCTGAGGTGTCATTGATATACTTTTGGATAATGGAGGGGCATCATCCCGAGCGGGTCTTCTGTCAGTTTGGGATGAAGCATCCGTTCCAGGGGTCGTGGATATGTCGACCGATCTTTACAAGATATCCCTCTAGGGTAAATGGGACAGGGACTAGCCGGTAGAACATGTTGCCCATATTCAGCAATGGGCCAACTGAGGGCAACTTGTTCGCATTGCCCCTCTCTTGGACGATGATATGACGTACCTCCTTGACTACATGAGTGGTATAATCGCAGCACAAGGTGACACATAACACTAGAGTCTGCGTATTGGGAAATCATAGTGAGGCAACAATTTCTTCCCCTTTGTTGAAACCATTGTTTGATTAAATATTTTCAGCAAGTTTATCATGCATGCAAAACTTCACAATAATTATTGTCATTAAATCTCTATGAGTTTATCTTTCATTATTATTTAAAGTAAACAAATACTATGATTTAAGTTCGTCATAAACAAGTGAATTTGTAGTATCCAAAATCCAAATCACCTTGATATCTATAATATCCAAAAATTACATTATGGGAAAATGCTATCAAGTACTATAATTTTCTAAAAGTTACCGTAATTGTAACTTGATTGCAATTCCTATCAAATATTTGTCTTGCCTTATATTAAAAAGTTGTAAGGATACATCCTTGCTTAGGATTTGAGGAAGACATTGGAAAGAACTTGGACACTTGGATTTGCAAAGTTATATCTGCAAATCACTCACATCTAGCTCTATTTCGGATATATATATATATATATATATATATATATCCAAAGTTATATCTGCAAATCACTCACATCTAACTCTATTTCGGATATATATATATATATATATGTACCTCTAATTTTTTTGCAAGTTGCTTCTTTTACTCACAATCTGAGATGGATGACATTTAATTGAATAACTGCTTATTTTTTTGCTTTTTAGGCCTTTTAGAATTAATGATTGCTCATGAAAGATTGGTTTGTTCAAATAAAACTAGAAGAACTGGTTTTTTGAAAAAGTGTAACCCTAATTTCTAGGTAAAAAGTAACTAATCAATTGAATTGAAACTATATAAAAGGCTTGTTTCTTTGGTTTCACCTGCTTCTTCTAGTTTAGGTATGTGGGCCGGTGTAAATAATTTTACATATTAATGTAGTATCAGGTACCAATTAACCTTGTTTAGTAAGTCTCATCTACCATGATTCTGTTGAGTAATCAGAATGTAACATTGTCTTAAAAGAGTGGAACACCATGACTGATGGTTTGTATTGAGTTATATTTGGAGGACCTACAACCAATTAGCATTGGTAGACATGATACTACAATACCAGGGCATTTAGACACCCCCACCAAGGTCAATATACACCATGGAATATGAAAGGCATGAAAATAATCACTCTATTATGCATTTGATACCAACGAATGAGTCTTCATGCATTGCCATCTATAGTGTCATACAATCATTTTAATGTTAGCAAACAATTACTTTGTTTCTAATTCATTCAGCTTACTGTACATCTAGTGCCTTTAAATATCCTTGTTATTTCTTGTGTGTTGAAATAAGATAGAACTTAAGTACAAATATTAAGGCGTTGTATCTTGTGAGGGTGCTTTTTTTTCTTAGCACACAGGCCCAAGTAGAGACAAGAATCCCAGGCCAAATACCTGTTGTTGGGTGGACTAGGCTTGGTTTACTGTAGCTAAATGGGGCTGATTTCAAACCAAGTTGTGCACAAGTCACATAAAGCTTCTCAAGGCAAAAATGCGATTCCTCCTAAGCAATAAAATACCATTATAAGTGTTTTAGTGTCATAAAAATGACCCTTTAATTTTACAAAATAAGTGAAATAATTATTCACAATATTCTCAATGAAAAAAGAAATTGAAATAGAATATCTAAGGCTTATCTTGTATTGTATAAACATTTAAAAGAGTTCCTTCACTTGGTATCCCGGGCGTACTGTTGTGGTACCCCGGATGTACTGTCGTGGTATCCCGGAAGCCTGTAATCCCAGAATATTGATTCTCTAAACTATACGATCTTTCTCCATGCTTATTATGCAATGGAGTTTTGTCGTTTCCCTTTACCTCAATAGGGCATAAGAACATGCTATACAATATATATATATATATATATATCTTTAAATAATTGTTAGTTTCTTAGATTAGGATATACATTTTAATACATATATATATATGTAAATGAACTTCATGAGAATGGTTCAGCCACGAGGATCCTGGCCCCAATTCTCACAGACTTAGTGCTTTTGCACAACACTTGTGGAAATTGGAACTCAAGTCCAAGTGGCTTTGCTTGGACATTGCTTTCCAAGATAGATAGATGAGGAGGATTAGCTTATTTTGGCAACTATAACTCAAAAGTAAGCAATAAATGTATATGTTGAAAAAGCAAGAAGCAGTAAATAAGCAATGTATAAAGACAGACACAAAATAAATATTAAGAATCCTCAAAACAATATGGAAGATCTCATTACTTTTCTTAATTTGTGAATTATAATGTGCTCACTAAGACGTGATACAAGGTTCAAATAAACTCAAAAATTACAGACTTAGATGGCTATCCAAGCCTCTAAGACTTGCAAAGTTTGAATCCTTTTGAATCCAAGTATGTACTATAGTGGCTCTTTCTGGGATATCGGGCGATATTTCTCTACTTTCTTTGAGTTTTGACAGAGTTTTCTCAATGATTTTGTTATGATTTCACTACTACTGAATGCCCCTTCAATGTTGGCTGCTTCTCCCTTTTATAATGTCACTCTAGGGTTCCGGGATACCGCTGATTCCCCCCCTTTGGCTCCCTAGGTACTAGAGCCCCTGTTGTTCCAGCCCTTCTGACGACTGATTCTTTCCTTGTTTCTCATAATTTCTCTCTTTTGATGCTGTTTTCCCAAAAGTCTCTTGCTAATTTTCCATTCTGGGGTGTCCTTGGAGAGCCGACCTTCAATCTCTCGTCCTTTAATGCTTCCATGCCTTTACCTTTTCAGACTCAGCTTTTTTAGCTGCCCTTTCTTTTTGTCATTTTTCCCAAGTGAGCCAAATTCTTTCCTGCCAAGTCGAAGGTTTTCCCAATTATTTCCCCTTATGGTTCATCATTCTGGGTTCCCCAAGGTACCAGCATTTTGCTCATGAGTTGTTGCTTTCCAAGCCCCCTGCTTCTTTGTTGCATCACTGAGCGCTTGAGAAGGACACATCTGTCTTTCGTTTTTTGTGCTTTTTTGGTTCTTCTTTTGAGCTGTCTTAGTCTCATCCTGCCTTTGCTGCACGTCCCGAGGACCCCAAGCCTCTAGCAGTCCCTAGGTATCCTGACCCAATTCTTATCACTGAACTCCTTATTGATCTTCTGATATTGGCGGGCCGAGTTTTCTTCTTTCTTCCCTTTGTTTCATGGGCCCTAAGACCTGTCCCTTCACGAGTCTTGGGTTTTAAATCTTTTTTAATGGACTTGGGCTTTCTTGTGAAATTTTGGTCCTCAACATATCTTATGTAGGATGGAAATTGTATATTGTATATTATATATTTTAGGTTTTGGTTCATTAGTATTGAGGGGTTTAAGTGATGGTCTAATTGTAATAGTATCATTTATGTGTCTCATATCTGTGGTTTGAGTCATACATGCATTCCTGCTTTTGTGATGCCCTTGTTTTGCAGGCTCGAACGATGCTTAGGTCTCTACAGAGGTGCGACTAAGGTTTCGACATGTACAATGACCTTAAGCTGGCACTAGAGGTTCTCGAGGAGTTGGGCTAACTTAAATTGGCGAATGCGCTCACGGAAGCATTCGACATTGGTACACAGGCCCCGAGTCGCGGCGGGCGAAGTGGTGGGTCTCAAGGGCATGGATGCCATGGAGGTGGTCGAGCTGGTCGTGACTGTACGACCTAGCCAAAACCCATCTACAAGGAAGGGGATGACTAAGAGTCACGGCTTGAGGGTGATTAGGTACTATCTAACGACGGCGGCGGGACACCACGATGCATGTCTAATGCTGGTGCTGGGCCATCCCACACCGCCGGTCATGAGGACTCTGCACCAGCCCAAATTATGTCCCATGCTACTAGCACGGACTATGAGGACCCTCCCCGTATGTCGCCCCCAATTTTCAGTGGATCTGCCTATGATGGTGGATGCATATTTGTCCCCACACCAGGCATGCCCACCCCACCTCTAGTGCATATGGAGCCCATCAAGGGACCTTCATCTCCAACCCCCCACGAAGTGACTGTACAAATTGAGTAGATATCGGGTGAGGACATTAAGCCAGTGGAGGGTTTACGGAGATCGCGACACCCTCCTACGCACGCTCTCGATTGCGGGGCCGGTGATGGTATGTAATTTGTCTACACTTACCATCTTCTTGAGCTAATTATACTATGCATTTGATTGAATATGTTCATTTAATTATGCTGTTGTGTTTGATGAAACAGGTATGATGAGACTTGTGAAGGCATATAGGCGGAAACGAAAAGGTCATTGAGTAGTCAGAAAGGGCATGCTTTGTAAGTATTGTGGGTATTGTTATTTGTCCATGCACTTGTATAATATACTTATATTGTGAGCTCCAATTGCTGTAAGTAGTACTATAGTAACTTAGATATGAAACTGTAGATGTAACACAAACAGCTAAGAATAATGACATTCACTAATATTTGTCTTTTAATTTAAATGGTATTTTGCATAATTGCTTTGTATTCATTAGATTTCATTTTCAGTAATTTCCCGTACATCACATGGATTAGCGACTAGTTATATATAAAACTAGATTACTTTTATAAATTATTACCATATTATATAAATTACACGGTCAAAGGTGAGGTCTACTCAACATATCTGGCTGGAATAGAGAATTTCCCACACAAATTCTTCAAAGATTTTATATAGTAAGCCTCTTTTAACCATTATTGTCTTTAAAATTACACATGATGGTGCGTTATTCTCCAATTTTTGTTCTCAATTTCAAACTTCACTGTCTATGTAGATTGTGATGAAATTGGGTGTTTGGCTCAGAAATGCTTAATGAGTTAGGTAGTATGAATGTTGTTTGCCTGTTTAATACTCTGTAGTTGCGAAAAGTACATAAGATTTTGTTGAAAACTAAAAATCTAGGGCTGATAATGCATGCTTGGCAATTTGGGGATTTCATGATTGTGGCTGGAAATGTCAGAATTGGTTAATGGGCTCTTGTATATGATTGTGGGTGCAACAAATTGTGAATACTTTTTTTTTTTTTCTTTGAATATACTAAATTGATCAACCAACGAGAGTTCACTGATTTACAGCATATTTCATCTCCACCTAGATGTCTTCAAGTCATACACACCTAGTCAAATTATATATTTACTGGACTGGATATAGTGATGATCCACTCAAAGCCTTGCAAAACCTACCCAATATAGGTGAACTGTTTGCTTGGTCTAGGACCCTAAGTGAATTCCTCAGTGGGGTAAATGACATTGATTTGTGTATATTATATTGAATCTACACAATTGATTTGTGTATACATTGATTTGTTTTGGTGGCCAAGAAACCCAAAGAAAAAAACTTTGTATGATTTAGTTTTTATTTTTTAGTTTAATTTTTTTCTTTTATTTTAAAATTAAGGAATTTTTCATGAGGATTTTTTATTTATTCAAATGTTGATATGGATTTTAAAAAATATTAATTAAATAATTTTATTTTTATTATGCGTGTCTATGCATCTTGTGCAGTAGAATGATTAGAATGTGGGTGTTGTGTTTATCTCTTCGTAATGCGGCTTTTGGTTCTGTTTTTTTGTGAGCTGATCGTGTTTCCACTGCTAACCATTAGTTAGGTTAGGTATAGCTCCAAGGAGGGCTAAGAGGGGAAAATCCAAAACGGCATCTGAACCTAAAGTAATGTTTGACCGATTAAGGTTCCACATGCAGACAAATGAGCAAACCTTTGAAGCCTTGATTAAGGATAGGTCTATTTGGGGAGAAAGAAAAATAAATCTAGATGGATTGCATCCTTCTGTCCATGAGAATCTATAGTCTAGGCATTGGCTGTCTCTGTGTACAAACATACAACCCCTTCCAACTAACTTGATTAGAGAATTCTATTCGAATCTCTCGGTGCATGAGGATGTTTGCTATGGCCACAGAGTGGCATCGTGGACACGTGGTGTACCGTTTAAAATAACTAGGGACGTAGTATTTAATTCTCTTGATGTACCTATAATTCGTACACCTACTTATCCATACTCTGAGTCTCCTCGTATTGACGATGTTATGGATGTTCTTTGCGGAAGATCAGTCACTCGGAGTTTTGACCCAAGTATTAGCTTAAGTGAGTTAACTAAGCTTAATTATATCTTCTTTAGGATAGCTTGTCACAACATCTTCCCTATCTCTCATGTCCATACAAACCCTATAGACAAGTGTTTCTTTCTTTACGCCCTCGTCACCGATAGTTTCATTTGTTTTCTTTCCCTTTTCATTGAAACTATTGTGGAGGTGCGTAGGAGCAAGTATAAGAGGCATGGTCTGTTCTTTCCAGTTTTCATCCATAAGGTCCTCAAATACTTAGAATTAGAGAACTTTCCTTCCCAAGAGTTGGTCCACATCTTTGCCCCCATAGGAGCCAAATTTCTGAAAAAGCAAAATGCCCAAAAGAAGTTTGTTGACCCCAATGTTGGTTCATCCAAGAGACCATAAGTACGGTCTACCACTGGAGATGTTCCAGGTGAGGACATGCATGGGGATCCCACAGCTATTGTTACCGAGGATGGTGATGATGAGGTAGATGTTGACACTGCTAATGCAGCGTATACAGGCCCTCCTCCTCTCTCTCTTCATGCTATATGACGACTCAGGTAGCCCATGGGTAGCTTCTAGATGGTCTTCTTGCCGAGGTTGCAGCTCTGCGAGCGAACTTAGCTGGCTATAGACGTCCTGTTCCACCTTCTCCACCATCTAACTATTGATGATTGCCATTGGCCATTGTACCTAAAGGGGAGTCAAACTTTTTGTAGTTGCTGTAGCATATTTGGAGAATTGTATAACAGTTTTGTGTAGTGACTTTCAGCCAATTGTATATTTTGTTATTTTAGTAGCAGTTTGAAGAACATGGTATCTGTGGAAAGTAATTTGATTCATTAATATGATGGTTAGTTTCATGCCCATCGTTATTATTATTAGTATTATTGAAATGGTTCTAACTTTAAGAATTTGTTATGTTATTATGTGATTCTATATAATATCAAGTAGATCAAAAAATGTAAATAAGATTTATTTCATAATTCTGTACAGCGTTCACGTGTTATTAGATTATAGTAATTATTAATACAAATTGAAGGTTTGTGCAAATTGCTTTATTGGATTTGATATTGCCGATGAACCACCTAGGAGATTTTCCTTAGAGCAATAGATCAAGCTATATCTTGACTTCAGGCAACTGTTTTTATTGCAGGTTTTGCTTTTCAGTCATGTATTTTCCACTGATTAGATATTGTTGTGCCTCTTAAATCAGCATTTATATTATTCTAAATTTGGTCCCCGTGTGGACTAACCCCATGCATCATATTTTCATTACGAAATTTATTGATGAAACCTTGCAGTACAGTCAGTTTACACAATTAATGAGATAATAGTAAAATATGTTCAGGTCATACTTTGCGTAACAGTAAAATAAAAAAAATAGAGCGACACTTGGCACAACCTTATGCACTCCCGCATTAGTTCTAATGGTTTTTTTTAATCAAATATTGATTGTTTTGCTTTCGTGCTACTGAAATGAAGTATACGAATGTTAATTTTATAGAAGTCTTATAATGCTATTCACTATCATTTCTTCAACGTGTTGTTCAATTGGTCCATGCATCACACGGGTTAGCGACCAATATCATAATAACTACAATAGTAATAATAACTACAATGAGCGCCAAGTCATTCCCAAAAAAAAAAAAAATTAGAGTAACTGGATACGCTAGCTACTTTTGCGCCAAGTCTAGTCCTATTAAACTGCTTCACGTAAATATGTACGCAAACTTTCCCACAGTACCCTTATCAACCCATTACTATTGCCTCGATTCCAGTCATATCAAACCAAATCACGTGAATACAGTTCAAATGACTAATGCGGCCAACTTTTCCACTGCTACGCAATAGCTTCTGACAGTTTCACCATGCTAACTAAAATAGAAACACATTCACATGATTCATTACGCATGCTTTTGCACTACACTGCATGGACCTACCGTTGTTGCACCAAGACTAGTCATGTCAA
Source organism: Lithocarpus polystachyus (assembly GCA_033629205.1). Taxonomy (NCBI): domain Eukaryota; kingdom Viridiplantae; phylum Streptophyta; class Magnoliopsida; order Fagales; family Fagaceae; genus Lithocarpus; species Lithocarpus polystachyus. Next base: position 51,904,392 of record CM066166.1, read on the forward strand.
CCTCATCAGACACACCACACACGCTAACAAACGTTACGGTTGAGTCAAGTCATTTTCTCAATTATGTGTGCACATCCTGACATCCCATCACTGTTCCGCCCTGTCCAGTTAGATCAAACACAAGCCCTACTATTGTTCTCACGTATACTTCTGTTACCTGATACACTTCACTGTCAACTCGAAATTGATGCACCAAGTCTAGTCATATCAAGTGAACAACCTACATGTACCAATTGCTATTATGCAGTTGAGCTTACTCATATACCAATTATGAACTGCTGCACCCAGTCTAGTCATATCAATCAATCAAGCTAACTCATGCACCAATTACTATTAACTGAACAACTTACACATGGCCAACGCTACCATACCACATAGTTGCCTATGCAATCCTTCTATATATACCTCAGTCAACCCTTACACCATACTACCACACCACACCATACAATTGCCCATCGTATCTAGATATAACTCTGTCAAATTCACCTTTTGCAATGTCGATGCGCAACTGGCTCCTACCCCATTTTCTTGATAACTACAGGTTGGAGAGGGATAACGATGAGAGGGAATATTATGTAGGACTGCGACGAGAATGGGAGTACCGCATGAACAAGTCCAACTCCCTACATAATGATCTCCTTCTACTCGGGGCAACTTTGGTGGACCAAGTCTCGCTAACAATGCCAAAGGGAAACGTGGAGCAATGTAGGCTGACTGTTGCCAAAATCTGAAAGGAAAACAACCTAATGTTCCTTCGTAGGTGCAGGTATCACCTGCTGTAGCTTGCAGAAGAGCAGGCTGCTACAACCAACAGGCAGCTCACCCAAGCGGAATGTAATAATGTCCTTAACTACGAGGACTACCTGTCTGAAAGAATATCTATGTACTATATCGCCTAGCTAGGTTCTATGTGGGGTGCGTACTATCTCTAAAATTATATTATCAATGTTGGTAATGCCAGTTGGTCGATATGCAGGTCATGCATATTGATAGTATCCTGTGTAAGAATATGTATGTTGTATGTGTTATGCATGTATGTGTTAGTTGGTCGATATGTAGGTCATGCATATCGACCAACATCAAGTGTAGGAAAATTTAGGTATTATGTATGTGTTATGCATCTAATAATTTTCCTACCTCTTTGCTATAAGTAGTCATTCAAGATTACGCATCAAACATGCATGTTTGTGCAAACGATGATAACGTTTACATAAACCCCTAACCATAAACACTGTTCCCTACACAGTACAAATACAACAACAATGACACACATACATCTAAAACATAATTAAGAATAATAGTTATACATCAAAGTGCGAGTGGACCACAACACGATTACTCTTTATTAGACACCTCCACGTCCGACTGATAAAATGTCTGCTGCAAGAAGTGATTGCATGTATCATGCATGCTCATACAACTTACACTCCCCTGATTCTTGAATCTCCACCTGGGTCCGATATCAATTGAGACATATCTTCATTCGATTATTTTCTTCTTTTATGTGGCACAATGTTCTACGAAGTTCATCTATAATGTCTCTTAGCATCTGCAATGTGAGTCGCCGAGACACTGGTAGCTTATAACCGACCATCTCATCATAAAACATCTCCTGTTCACGGTGTAACCAGTCCCACTCCATCCTCATGGTATCGTGGACCTGTGCACTATTTCGCAGGTTGGGATTGATTGGATAGCTGAATTCATCTTCTAGTACCTAACAACGACCCATCGTGGTGAACACATCGTGTGGCCTATAACGATAAGGGTCACCCATTAACAATGACTACAATAACATCAAAAGATCGAGTTAACAATGTGCATCAACTGTTAGTAAAGAATGTATAGCTGCATAACATGGTACGTGACTAAGACAATTCTAAATTGATGTAGTTTTACATGATAGATCTATCATGTGGCCCATAACATAAACAAAAGAATAATCGTACAATGATGCATAAGGCATGGCAAGGTGTGAATCGGAGATGAGGATCTGGTCAAGCACACTGCAACTATGCAAATATAATTGACTTATACTACTATACACATGTGGAAATACACTGTAACAATGGGAGCATGGGTACTCCCGTTCATGTACCTTTTTTCTAGCCTGTACTGACATGAAAAGCCCTGATACTCATTTATAAAATTTTTATGATATTTGGAACATGACATGAGCTTATAAATGCACCACAATACTGAATGGATTATTTCTATCCTACTAACTTCTTCAACTGACTAAGCTATGAGTCACAACGCCTCAAGCTTAAAACCTATGGTGCGAAACAAGTTTGGATCTACTTCAACAAATGCATCATCACAAGTTCCAGCAAAGTAACAATTACAAACATACACAGACCACTATGAAGGGAAATGGGTTGGAAAGAAAAGAGTTTACGTTAATATTCCAATATACACGTACGAGAGTCTAGAAGTGTTGGGCACGTCATGGTTAGTAGACCTGCACAACTGAGTACAGATGCCACCACAACAGCGTTCACCACAGTAGAATAACCATGGTCAGAGCTATACGAGAAGAGGTGTGAGTTGGAGGTGTACAGTCGATGGCATGGGTTACAAGTTCCTAAGGCACGGTCAACCGAGCTACCTAGAGACGAACCTACCAACATACTTGCTCGTCTCGAACGGGAGAACAATCAAATGCAAAGGCGACTAGATCGTTTTCATGCAGTCCAAAAGGCTAGGAAACATCTATCAGGGAAGGCGCAAGAGCAAACCATCAAGTCTATTAATGAAATTACTAATTTAGACGATGATAAAGATATTTCGGGCTTCTTAGATTCAAGCAATGATGATTTCCAAAAATTCCTACCTACGAAAATTAGATGTTGTTGTTAATGTCTAGACACTCTATGTAAGCGTAGTGTTGTTGTCAATGTCTGACAATGATGATTATGTACGTTCAACTAAAGTACGAAATGCATTAATGCATGATATGTGAGTTCCACCACCTATGGACGCATATTAACAAATAATAGATAGGAAGACCAGGATACAATTTCGTCTATAGTAACCACTTTTATTGCTTTTACATTGCTGATTTGTTAATAAAAGTCTTTTAGAGTTGTCAACATGACCAAAAATTATACTTATCATATTCTTGTAATTATGTGTTATCCTTCGTTTCACTAACCATCTTATAACAATCTAAGAAAAATAAGTTATATAGTTGATTACTTCTTGCTATGGTAAAGATTCTCATTCTCTTGTGATTAAAATTCTACAACAAACAACCAAAATCACACCAATGTACTCACGTAACACTCATTCAACCAAAAAAAAAAAGTTCAGTACAATATCAAATGAAAATACCATTGCCATAAAATTATTGTATGGGTTTTTTACCTAAGAAGATAAAAATTTTAGTTCAGTCTGGATGCAGCTGTGGATCTGTGGAGCAGCAATGGAATTCAGTTCAAATTGAAAGCAAGACAGTCTGAATGGGAGGAGAAAAGTTATAACACGAGAATAACTCGATTTTATAGAGTTCGATTTTGCCTTATAACTTGATATTCTAATAGTCAGTTATATAACTCAAAGTTATAGTAATCGAGTTATGTATGGATTAAAACAAAAGAAAATGCTACACCTGACACTAAGACAGTCTGAATGGGAGGAGAAGTACAGCTATAACACGAGCATAACTCGATATTTTTATAGTCGGTTATGTAACTCAATTTTAAAACAATGGAGTTATTCAGGGATTAAAAAAAAATGCACCAGCGTGGCAAAAATCTCATCCAAACTCGATTATAAAATGACTGAGTTCTTCATGAAACTCGATTATGGTAATGTCAAGTTTCAAAACAAGGGCATTTTCCTAATTAGTTTGAGAAAGAGGGCAAAATGCTAGAAAAATCTCGTCCAAACTCGATTATAAAATGACTGAGTTCTTCATGAAACTCGATTATGGTAATGTCAAGTTTCAAAACAGGGAAATTTCCTAATTAGTTTGAGAAAGAGGGCAAAATGCTGGAAAGTTTGTGAGAAAGCGGCAAATGCCCATTTTGGCCATTGTGATCTTTAAACCATTCTTCAAACCCAAAGGTCATTTCTCCAACAATGGGTTGTTGTTACTAAGCTCCGAAGTTCTGAGTTGCAAACACGATTCGTTCATGGAGGAAACTCCCATAAAAGGATTCTAGAGGTTCTAGAGTTACTATTATGAGAAGACAAGTGAGTTATTAAGGTTACAATACAAAGTCTAATTGTGTTAAGGTTTTGTAAGTAGGGGGTTGTACCTGATTCTAATAATAAAATTCCTACAGAGTTGGATTCTTGAAGTGGTTTATATGGTGTCCTTAGAGAATGCATTTCTATCAAATAATAACTAATTTTTTAAATAATAATCTATTTATTCAGTTAAATAATTTAATTACTATATACTTAGCTTACACTCTTTCAACCACCATTTAGTTGGCAAAAATTAAAATTGACCATCACATGTCAACCAACAAAACCCCTTAATCAACCTCCTCAAAAAAAAAAAAAACAGAGGAAACTCAAATTAACCACCGTAACATGACTAAGCAAAAACTCAAATAGAACACCATTAAAATGTTAGGGCCAAATTGGCCATTTACCACTTTTCGCGGAAATTATTAACAACATACCATTGTTTGCAAAATAAGTAGCAATATACCACTTTTTTTGAAACTCAAGTTCATGAAACTCGAGTTTGTTGTGTAAATTGAGTTTTAAATACTCGAGTTTCATAAAAAAAAACTTATGTTAACGTGGTAAATGCTCTCTTTTGTACTTCTATGGTACTCAAGCTTACCAAACTCGAGTTCCTTGTATGGAACTCGAGTTTGACAAGCTCGAGTTTCTTATTCTTTTTTTTTTTCTTTTCTTTTTTCAATAATCAACAAAAAAATATAAACATAAAAATAAGTAATTTTTTTCATTTGAACGCACAAACATATGTTGTGAACAATTTTTTAAATCGGTTTCTCATAAAAATTGTTCACTGCTTTCTGCATAAATTGTTTTTAGCATTCTGCATAAAATTATTTATGTTCAGCATTATTTAAAAAAAATTTCACTATTTTTTTTTCGCATAAATTATTCTCTGTTCACTGCATATGTTTGTGCGTTCAAACGAAAAAAATTACTTATTTTTATGTTTATGTTTATTTGTTGATTATTCAAAAAAAAAAAAAAAGGAATAAGGAACTCGAGCTTGTTAAACTCGAGTTCCATACAAGGAACTCGAGCTTGGTAAACTCGAGTACCATAGAAGTACAAAAAAGAACATTTACCACGTTAGCACAAGTTTTTTATTTTATGAAATTCGAGTATTTAAAACTCGATTTACACAGCAAACTCGAGTTTCCTAAACTCGAGTTTCAAGAAAGTGGTATATTGCTACCTATTTTGCAAACAGTGGTATGTTGCTAATAATTTCCGCAAAAAGTGGTAAATGGCCGATTTCACCAAATGTTAGCCACGAAAAACCAAACTAACCTCCATAATAGGAGTTTTTATCTTGTGCTAAATATTCAGTTTTTGAAAATTATTTTGTTAAATTAAAAGTTTCTATCGCGAGTTATTTACTTATGCATCATCTTTTTGGAACTCAATTCTCTCAAAATCGAATTCAAAGTAAAACTCTATTTCACCAAAGTCAAGTTCTATGCAATTTTGTTATATGTGGCAAGAGGCTAGTTGCATTTTTGCCACATATCACTAAATTGTATAGAACTCAACTTTGGCAAAATCGAGTTTCATGTTAGAACTCATTTTTGAGAAAGTTAGGTTTCAAAAAAAGGCTACATAAGTAAATAAGTTACGATAGAAACTTTGCAACAACCAACCAAGTTGCCACATCCATCATAGATCAATCCCCATCGCAAATCAACCAATCACCACCACCACTACCTCCTTGTTACTCCCTTAGAAATCCATCATGACGCAAAATTGAGCTTTATTGCAAGTTAACCCGTAAGGGCCAGGGGTTTCTAAGGGTTGGGCAAACTCTAGTTTATATTCCTAACTAAACATAGCAAAACGGATCAGAATATTCTGCCCCAAGCCTAAAAAATACCAAACCCGAACCTGATTTTTTTTACCCGAAGCAAAAACGGATTGACCCATAACCCGACCCGTGTTTTTTGTAGGTCAACCCGACCCGATCCACGATCCGAACCATTTTTTTTTTTAAATTTTTGGTAAAAATAATAATAAAATTAAGACAATATTAGTTTAATTGTTTGTTGTGAGCTTTAAGGAAACAATTGAGACATTTACATAACTACATGCAAATGAATTGAAAAATGAATGGTTGAGCATTCTGTAATGAGTAAAGATTTTAGATATCAAATAGCAAAGTACATGCCAAGACAATCTGAGTACAATAAAGTTAAAAACATAGATTTAAAATTGTAGACATGTGTGAGAAACATTCATAAGTGTGAAATTAGTGAAATCAAAGTATCAAATTAACATAAATTATGAATGCTTAGACCTATTTTTTAACAATTTATGTCCAAAATAAACGGCTTTTTAAAATAAATTATGATATTTCTTAGAGTGTGTGTTGCTTAACAATGATATGATATTCATAAAAGAGACCATGTATAAATAAGTAATCAATCAAACTTTAATTTATATTCTTAAATTGAAATAAAGTGTCAACTACAATTGATAATAGATTATAAAATTAATTTTCAAGATTGTAAATTTCTTATATGTTTTAATTCTTTGTCAAATGAGTTATTTAATAAGTCATTTGTAATTTTATATTATATTTTGGGATGTTGATATTGTGTAGAAATAAAAGTTGTGTATTTATTTTACTTATCTTTGTGTTATTTTGTTTTAGTTAGCAATGTTGGAATTTGTATAATTTTAAAATTATTGAATAAGTATTAATGAATTTAATTGAGTTCATTCTTGATATAAGTGGTTAATACAAAGTAATGTATTTTACATCAAGTAATTTGTTACATGACTTTTCCAAATGACAAATAAATGTTGTTTTCTTTATATGAAAAAAAAAATCATGTGAAAAATACGGGTCAACCCAACCTGACCCAACCTGCAACCCAATTGACCCGACTCGACCCGCTGTTTGCCATGTCTAGTCCTAACATTGCTCTAACCTATTATCTAACTTTCACTTATGACTTATGAGACTACCCCCAACCAAAGTTATTAGATACAGTGTGTTTTGGCCAAAAAATAATGTTCCCTAGTTAACCGGTATGATTTTCCCTTATTCCACATCAACTTAAATTTCAATGTGTTTCTCTAAATTTTGGTCGATATGATAATTTCAACCAATATGTGAGTAAAACATCAACTTTTTTTCTTGTTCTTTTGTTTTTAAATTTTGTTCTTAAAATATAAAATTTGATTTTCTTTTTTCTTTTTTGAGAAGAATATAAAATTTGAATTCGATTGTTCTATTTGACATTATTGCCATGAGCAAATTTAAACAATATGAGCTATTAATTTTATTCATCACATTTTTTTTTTCCTTTGATTTGATATTTGAAATTTGGTCTATTATGCTAAGGTGTTAAGTCATGCTAAATTAATGAACCCCACATTCTAAAAAAAAAAAAAAAAGAAATTAATAAACCCCTTGCTATGTAATGAGATATTAGAAACTTTCTTAATATGTAGTATATTAAGAACACGTATTATTTGGTTTTGAATTGATAATTTAGTTTGAATGAAACTATGTGATGAAGATTAAGCATATTTATTTTGTGTTTATAACTTTGTGTATACTGAGCTATTGATTTTCTTGCATCATTCATATCATACTGGAATTTTTTTAAAGAGAAATAACGACATTGTAATTTAATCTATATATATATATATAAAACCGAAATCTTTAAAACTTTCACAATTTTCCACGTCAGTACAATATTTAAATAAAATTATAAAATTTTATAAAAAATGATTTTTTTTAAAATTATTTTTTTAAAACAAACTTAACAAGGAGTAAAACTCTATTTCTCTAACAAGTCCAACTTAAACTCAAACTCAAACTCAAATGTTGGTAATTTATCTCTAATCTCTAAATTTGCAAGATTTCATTTAAGAATTAATTTATTTTCTTAAAATTTACAAACCAATTTCTTTTTAAGGGAGAAAACACCAAATTGTAAACACTCAATAGTTCTCAAACTATTTGTAGCCGCCTCCTTTCTTTTTGAAACCCTATGTTATTTTGTTTTTTCTTTCAAGGAGATTGCCTCTATGTCATAATAGCACCATAGAAACCTACAGAGAATCCCATCAAAAAAAAAAAAAAAAAAAAAAAAACCCTATAGAGAACATCTCATGGGCAGACACATCACCAAAGATGCTAAGAAGCCTAAGATGGTTACAACAGGTTTGGGTGAATGTAGCTCTCTTCACGTAAACAAACAGGCTTGCAACAAACTCTTTTTTTTAAAAAAAAAATTTTTATTTAGACCTATTAAAATTTAAAACTTATTGTTTCATGGGTTTACGTACTTTTTTCTTTTTCTTATATTTCTCTAGTTATTTTTTTTAATTGTTTCAATAACTTATTTTTTAATTATATATCTTTTTTGGCATTTTGGAAGTTTTAACATATGAATTTATGTTAGATTTTGCAGTATTTGAACATGTTTAGCACATTTCAATAATTATACCATGCATTATTCTTTTTAAGGTAATCAATTTTTCTTTTATATTTCTCTATTGTGCAATCATATACATTTTGTTTTGTTTAAAAAATTTATAAAAAGTAAATCTTATGATTCTTTAATATTTTTTGTCCTTTCATAAGTTTTAACATTTGAATTATTCTTTTGATGGTAACACGTCTTCTTCTTATATTTCTCTATTGTGTAATCACTCACACACACACACATATATATACTTTCTATAATTTGTAAGCTCCAAATCTTTTTATTCCTTTCAATGGTTATAGCCATGGATAAATTATTTTAGTCTACTTTACAAATAGGTAAGTTCCCGTGCATAACACGGACTAGAGACTAGTGTTTACTATTTTCAAGAAAAAAAAAAAAAAAAAGGGTCTTTCGGTAAGGGGGAGAAGTTATACCCGGTGCATGACAGATACGACTTACAAACGTTAACACGCGTCGAAGCCCAAAAGCTAACTAAAAGGAGCCAAATTCCAGTCAGGAGCCAACCAATCCCACATCGTCTAGTTACACAAAGCTATGACTCTTTATAATAAGCAGGAAGGCAAGTTTGCTTGTCCCTTCGGGGACATCCGATAAAATTGGAACGATACAGAGAAGATTAGCATGGCCCCTGCGCAAGGATGACACGCATAAATCGAGAAATGGTCCAAATTTTTTTCTTCTTTCTTCCAATTTTGGCCTCTTGCTTGCTCATCAGGTAAGCTGCTCATGCTAGTTTTGGATTCCAAGTTAAATCAGGGTTTATTTTTGCTACAATTAATCAAACTCTCTTCAAATTTGTTACATTCTGCAATTGGGTTCACCATTTTACAAACCCTCAAACCTGAAACTTAATTGGGTTCACGCCTTTTTGTAGGATATCCTCAGTTGACATCTTTGTTAATAATTAGTTTAATTTTTTCCATCTTTTCTGCAATCTACAAATTGTATTTTTTTGCGCCTCTTTTTTACTTCAGATCATTATAATATGTAGAGGAATTTTGACCCTTGCTAGTTTTTACACTTCAATACTACAGCTTGAAAGTTTTCCCCACCCTTAAAAAACTGTTGAGTGAGCTTATGATTATAATAGGACCTCCGTCATATGAAACCTGTGAATTGCACTTAGATTGGAATATAGAAGTTCCTCAGGTGAATTTCAATGCTGTAATACCCTTTTCTTAAAGTCTGGTTGTTCAAAGCCATATATTTTTTTGCATTTAAAAATTCAAAAAATAAAATAAAATAAAATAAAATACATATGAAAGATAGTAAAACCCCAATTTGTAGTTTTTCCTGTGTCCAGAAAAGAGAAACAAATGATGACATTATGCCCAGCCCATTAAACACATGATCACTTCCTTGGCTCTCAATGAAGCTAACCAAACTGATTGGATTTACAATTGAGTCTGCGTTGAAGTTCATAGAGTGATTATAGGCTAAGCCATTTAGCCGCAGAAAATTCTAAAGCCCACACAGTGAAGTTTCCTAAATACAAGGTCATTAGCATTCCCCTTGATGAAGTCCAGGGTATAGGTAGAACCCTTTGTGAGGGTTGGAGTGATTAGGATTCTGGAGTATTGTTTGAAGTCTTATGTCTGTATCTCACCATCTTACGAGTTATGACAGAACATTGGTATAGTCGATGTTGTGCTTGATTTGGCTCTTCATTTAGATGCACTCGTAGTTTTTGAGAAATGCCATGGAAATTGATTGTTAACTGGCAGGTTGCCTGCAATTGAATGAAAAAATTTAGTATTAAGTGACAGTTTGAGTGATTAAACAACCTTTTCCTGTTTTCCTAAATGTCTGGTTGGGAAGTTCTAATTTGGTGTTTACATGCTTTGGATAGTCGATCTAGGCTCCAGACAAGTATTGGTGAATGGTGACATTAGTGAAATATACAGTTTTAGTGTGTTCTCCATTTGGGCAAAGGTTTATGGTTTAAATCAACACTTAAAACTCCTTATTAGGCTAGAAATTTCTTAGGTATGAATGCTAGCTTGGATCATCATGCTTTAAGAACTTGCTTTAGTCAACTGCTTCTGTAGCTGGAGTAGTGCAAACATTTTAAGAAGCTGCTAAAAATTTGTCAACAAATTAAAGAAAGAAACGAACGAGTGAATTGATATATGAAACCAAGAAATCAGCTATACAATATGGTAGAGGTAAATTTGCTTGTCAAAGTTCACTATGCTGATGAACGTATGATGTGCCTAATTTCCTCAAATCACATGATATTTTGATTTTCATTTTAAATAGATGGGAAAAATTATGATATTTTTCCCATTTAGGAAGGCAGAAAGATAACATAATATTCCTTAGTTTTCCCTCCTACAGATTAGTGAATTATCTATGTCTTATTGCTGTTACAACATTGATTGTTAGCTCATTGTATTTTTCTTTATATTTTGTTGCCATTTTTATTTTGCATAAGGAGTCGGACTCCTTTATGTTATCAACCACCATTGCTGCACAGATCAAACCCTGTTTTAAATATCATTTGAAGTTCCCACATCAAACCCTTTGGAGTCAAAAACTTAGGTCCGTGTAGCCAATTGGTGGCCAAATTTCCTGACAAGGGATGTATCCGTGAGGTCTTGTACAACTAAAGAAAGCGTTCATCTTAGTGTGATATCCTGTCTAGGTCATGCACATATGCGGAGCTCAGTTAGGCCAAGTGGGGTCCTAGATGTTGCCTTGAAGTAATTTTTCTACTGCACAACAACTTGAAATTGCAAGGATGCTCAGTTGTTTACATTTAGCCAAAGCTTATTTCACCCTCTTCCTGGACTACTCTCTTTGCGCATTAATGTGTTAGTAAATGAGAAGATGTTAAACTCAATAAAAAGGTCATATGAATTTACTAGTGCAGGTGCTGGTTCCATGTATACATAATTTCCTTTGCACGTGGAATGGAGTCCCCTTACCCCAACCCAAGTGCTATTCCTTCACAATCACCAACCTGCAAAAGAGCCCTCCTCTTCCTGAGTATATAATCAACCTTGCAATTTTGCCAATGTTGCTGCACTTCTAAAGCTGGTTGTGGGCAATAGGCACGACAAAACTTTTAACTTGAGAGTGCTTTCAACCAGGATGGAATTAAATTTGATCTGGAGGAAGAATGGATGGTGATGTTTGCAATCCTCTTTGGTTGGATGAGACTCAAAAGTCTGGATTCTCAAGTTGATTTGTTAAGGAAAATTTGTGACTAGTAAGCTTTCGTGACTAGGAACTAATAAGCTTGTGGAAGTAACTAATAACTAATAAGCTTGTGGAGAAAATTTGTGACTAGTAACTAATAAGCTTTCGTAAAAATTAGATAGAATTTACTTGTGAAGTTTTAAATTATTGCCTACAGCTGACATTGATGTGAAGAGGAATGGCAGGGAAAGCATTGCACGAGCCATGCTAAGAAAGAGAGTGGTCTGCTTGATGTTTGATTGCATTGCTGTTTTGGCACTTGTAAGGAGTGTAAAGTTCTACAGGTTTTTTTTGGTGTACATAGCATTCCTGTATTTTAAACCTATTGGGATGTGATTAAGATGTTGAAATAACACACACGTGAGAACTTCTTGTGTTTATACGTGCTTGTCTTTTGGTAAGTCTATTGATTTTGCATTTTGAATTCTTGTAGAACGTGTTATAAGTTTATAACATAACGCATATTAACTAGTATCGTCCACCAGTGAGTATTGAATGATCTCACCCACAAGGTTTCCACCCTTCCTATAAAGTGAGAAAAAACAATTTAAAGTAAAACTTATTGGCCACAGAGCTCCCATTCATTATTGTGAATCATATCAACCGATATGATGAACTTACATTAACATTTTTTTTTACCTAAAAAATATCCTTCCTTTATTTTGTCTAAAACGTATTGTTTATTTTCATTAAATACGAGATTAACTCCAATAAGCTGTATCCATATCACAAGTAGCAGAATGATCATCCTGTCTGCCTTTCCCACCGAACCAACACCACCCCCCCCCCCCCCCCCCCCCCCGGTTAGAATTATTTGCCCTCAGAAACAATACTATGGATTTTTATTTGATAATAAAAAATTTATTTTCACATTCATAATTTTTATAGGTATATTTTATTGTTTAAATGTGGCATGTGATGTCACCTCTGTAAAAAATCATGTTAATGATTAAGAAACCAAAGACAGGGAGTAATGATTTTTTTCATAGATTATTAAATTGTTCTAGGCTGTGGATATTAATTGAATATTACCACTGAAGCCTACACTTGTTGTGCTGCTATATGATAGAATGATTTACTCCATCATTGAGGCAGTGCCTTTAAGCAGACAAGTGGGTGTAATGTAGCAAGTACATATACTGAATTTAAAAACACCTTATGGAGTAATCACTGTTAATCAAAAGGTTGTTCTATCACAGTTTTTATTATTGTTCTCAAACATGAGAGGTTTGTGTATATTTATTTATTATATACATAACTTTGACTGTGTCAACTAGTGATGCTAATTTTAAAGGCTATATACAGATACGTTGGGTTATGTGTGTAATGAGTAAAATATATAAATATTTAATAATGAATCCACCAGTCTCTAAAGAAGATAGTATATTCAGTTAATTTTCATATTGAAGTTGGACTCAAAACAAAACCGGCTAGTGACATTTTTCAAAAAATGTTTTCCATATATATAATATTGTATATATATATTTAAAGAGTTTTTTTTTTTAAAGATATTTTGGAATCTAATAGAAATTATGAAATCAAGAAATTAAGGATCACATAAACTAGGGACATGACAGTGATATTAATCCAGTCTTAGTAGCTTGTGGGAATTTAGTATGGTAGAAGGACATAGATATAAAATTGTAAGTAATGAGACCTCGTTTATAATTCTCTAATCTTCGGGGGGGTTAATTGCAATGTGTTGATGGACATTATTGCAATCTGTAAACGTTCAAATATTTTCTTGATATGGTTGAGAAAATTAAGGAATAATTTTGAAAGAGTTTCAAAATAAGTCAATAACGTTCAAAAAGTTATTGATGAATCCTACAGCTGAAGATTAGGATCCCTAAAGATTCCACATCCAATCTCTCTCTTGGGTTTTAAAAGTCTTAAATAAAAATAAGATTTTATATATCATATTAGTAGTTGACCATCAAAACTACTGAGTGATACTGCAATCTTCTGAAAACTCAAAAAGAATGAGAGAGAGAGAGACGTGAATACCTTGAGAGGCAACACACTTGAGTTGCTAAGAGAGGTACGCAATTTTATTCTATTTAGAATCTATGGTTGTGTGGTACAACGATCTATAAATGAAAATATAAACTTTGTTTATATTACTTCCGCAAATACTTTCACCTCACAAATCACAAGTATTACATTTTCCAGTTCCCAATGCTAGAGAAATTTCAGCACGAAAGAATGATGGGATTTGAAACTCAACTCATTTTATAGAGTACAGCATTTTTACAATCTGATTGCAGTGTATAATTAATCCTCTCCATCTTCGGTATATTCACAGCATCTTTCCATGATGCATGACACAGTCTTTATTGGCAAATCCAACATAACTCAAGCAAAAAGGAAGAATCTGATACTCGACAGCCCCAGAATGTACACAAACCATGTAGCATGTTCCATGTATATTGCTCTACGTGACTGCTTCTATTGCCAGTAATTCATCATCAGGAAAAATTGTAATAATATCTGGCCTACTGCTTTTGACCACGTAAATGGTCTCGCATATGGATGTGTATTTCTGCCTTGACCACAAGACGCATACGTTTTGAATCCTCCCATAGCAACCCATTCCACTCTCGTGCGTGGTCACAAGCAGCCTCAAAGATTTCCTGTCAGACAAAAGACACAATCAGATCCAGTCATGGGAATATGAAACGAACAGATCACTTAGATATTTTTACCCTAGAAGGAAATTCATCATAATAATGTGCAGGAGTCATCTCAACCCTATTCAGATCTGATTCCCACAGCCTAATCTGCCACAGAAGAGTGCATTTCAAAATGTCAGAAAACAAAGAAAAACACGGCAATTCTAATTGCAATAAGAAATTTCAGGAACTTTGTTGTTAAGTAAAATAGCATGGCCAAGTCTGCTTTTAACGGACTGCCGGTGGTTACATAGAATCACATAAATTGAATCACAAGAAAGGAGCTACAGTATATTCGTCAAATAAAAATATGAATATAGAGAACTGAAACCTGATCTGTGACATTTTCTGGTACAGTTGGTATTCTCTCTGCTACGCGAGGATGAGCATTCTGCTGAAGAAAAGAAATTATCTGCGAATATAGTTCAGGAGTGAATTGAAGCAAAATATCTTCCAGAAAGACAAAAGAATGAGGGAAAAGATATTAACATTTTAGCCTTCCAATATTGCAGAACCAGTACAAATGCAACAACACTTTTTGCCCAAAAGAATACCAAAATTAATGTGAAAGTAATTTGTGGGTGCATCTTAAGAAAGGGAGGACTGTAGCAAGGTGTTTTTTCCATGTGCCAACAAGTTTTTTTTATTTATTTAAACAATTGAACCTGCCTGTGTCTCTTCCATGGTGGTACAATAGTACAAACCACCAACAGATCAAGACACCTACATTATGTGCATGTTGAAAAGAGCATATCATTATAGCAATTTTGAGCATTTGACCATCTCTTGGATTTCCTCATTGCTAATAGTTATATTCCACTTATTTGTTATAGATTATTCAACCTAATAGGCAATATCTTTCAAGCCATAAGTAGGGGTGCTCACCAAACCGCATAAACCGCACAAACCGCAAAAACCGCACCAAAACCGCCCGCAAAATGGCATAACCGCACCGCACCGCAAGTAATGGTGCACCGCACCGCACCACACCGCATGGTGCAGTGCGGTTTGCGGTTTTATAATAAAAAAACCGCACAAACCGCACCGCACCGCACTCTTTCTATATATTAATTAATTTATTTATTTTTAATATTAAATATATTATTAATAGTTTAATAACCTTAGTTTTCAAAAAAAAAAAAAAGTTTAATAACTCTAGCAAGTGTTGACTAGAAAAGCTAACTTAAAAAAAAAAAAAAAAAAAAAAAAAACTAGCTCAATAATTTAAAACTTGGCTCAAAATAAGGGAAAAATTAGTTTTAGGCTGAGTAGGAAACCGATTTCAAACCGCATCTTATACATAGTATCGTATATGTGACCACAAAATTAAGGTGTGGTGCGGTTAAGGTTTTGGCCAATCTCTAAACCGCACCACACCGCACCGCACCGCACATGTGACCGCAAAAAAAAGGTGCGGTGCAGTTATGGTTTTAGCTAAACCGCACCGCAAAGTGCGGTGCTAAAAATGGCCCAAAACCGCACCGCACCGCACCGCGAACACCCCTAGCCATAAGAAATGTTGTCACAATCCCTAAATAGCCATTACAATTTATAGAGTTGACTGAAGCACTGACGTGAAAAACAGCGCCGTGCTTGTGTTGGACAAGGATACTGAGCCAACAGGCGTACGTCTGTGACTAGTACATATCCAGAAAGAAAAAAACAATAATAATTGGGACTCGGCTCCAACACAGTCAAGACAAGGCTACATAAAAGATTGAGAAAAAAAAAAATTGAAGCCTCAGATCTTGTTGGATCTCCACTCCAACTACTCATAATGGTCGGATTGGCATAGATTTCACTGGTGCATCTTCGACTTTACACCCAATAGATTGTTGCTTCTCTCTAATTGTTATGGCTGTGGGTGGTTCTTATATGGAGTATATGGTGCAAAGAACAGTGACGAAAGATAATATTTAAGAAAATGCGGAAACAATGAGAGAGAGAAATTGGCCACGAGAGAATTAATAGAAGATCCATATTCCCAAGATAATTTCATCACAAGCAATGACTCTTCAAATAATTTTCCAAATGAAACTTAAAAAATTGACAAGCAGTAAGATCCCAACATGTCAATTCAGATCGACCAACATGCAACTTCCTAAGTGAAATGGTTAAATTAGCCCCAGTTAAAAGGTTCTTGTGGGTTTGGATTAACTTATTCAGGCAAGGGATGAAAGAAATACAAATTACTTTATTGTAAACTAAAAGGATGATTGGAGAGGCAAAAAGGGACATGGACATAGATAGGTTTGAGTGGCGTACAATAATCCATAATGCTAATCCAATTAGTTGGGATTAAGACAAAGTTGAGTTGTAAACTAAAAGGTAGATGAGAGTGGACTAGAAATCAATACTTGCCTGATCTGCTGTAATACCATTTTCGAAAGCATTATACAAACTTTCTTTTGTAATTGCTCCAACTATAAGATTCGGAAGTTGATACTCTACCCTGCATATATAATCACAATACTTTTCATCTCAGAGATGATTAACATATATAAAAAGACCACCTGGATTCTTAGGCAAGCAGGATGGTGGTAAAGATCGAAGCGCATAAATAATAAGTAGTCAAACTCCACTGTGTAAACAGATATAGGCAATTCAAGACATAAATTCCAATAAAGCAAAACAAAGGAGAGATAGTTGATTTTTAGACATTAAAGACAATCTATATCCCATGATTAAAAAATAAATAAATAAATAAATTGATATCATAACAGCAATTTATCAACACTCAGTATTTCTAAATTAAAAAAAAAAAAAAAAAAAAAAAAAAAAAAAAAAAAAAGACTTCAGATAGCCATAAAAAAAATATTTTGGGGTCGGTCATGGATCCTCAACAAACTAGCTAGAGTTGGCCATATGTATTCTTTTTTTCTAGTCTATTTTATTCGAAGGTGTACTCTCTGCTACTTCCTTAGTTAACATGTTCTTTTTTACTACTTCTATTAATGTTATTTTTGGTTTTCCTTTATCTTTTTTCACTCCATTAACTTGAATCAACTCACTTTTTTCACAAGTGCATAAATCACTCTTTTCTGAAATGATCAATTATCTCAAGCGACTCTCCCTAATTTTTTCATCAATAGGGATCATCCCTATCTTTAAATGAATTTCCTCATTTTGCATTTTGAATCTTATCTTTTCTTGTATTTTCAGTTATCCATTTTAACATTCTTATTTTGAACTACTCTCATTTCATGAATATTGCATCTTAACAACCCAAAATTTAGTACCATAAAGTCTAGCTAGTCCTATAGCAATATTTAAAAATAAAAAATAAAAAAGAGAAAAAGAACCTAATAGGTATCTACTATCAAACAATACTCAATCTCTCCATCTTTGTGAATTATTGCTCCAAGATGTCAAAAACTATAGCTCTTTGGTGTCTTTTGACCATCAAGTCTTATAGTACATTATCTTTGTTTCTACTTTTTATTGGACTTACATTCCATGTACCTGTTTTTATTCTACTTAACCAAGGGACTTCCTCTTGAATCGATTTAGTTTTTTTTTTTTTTTTTTGATAAGTAACGAAAATTTTATTAAAAAACGAAAAGCAGCCAACCCGAGTACATTGGGAATGTACTATGGGGGCATACATCAATAACCAAGATTACAACGATCAAGTACAGGAAGAGAAGAACAAGAAAAATGACAAAAGACCACATAATGTCAATCCTTGATGCAAATGTCTAAACTCAACTGTGATGCCTCCACTTGCTCTCATACTAGTTGCTGCTCCATCATACATATCCTAAATCAACTTAAAAAATTTAGAGGAACTCATTTCTTTTCCAAAACCCACCACATAATTTCACTAGGGACTGTCTCATATGCTTTCTCCATGTCAATAAAAGCCTTATAGAGATCCTATATTTTTCCATTAGACTTTCTCCGTGTCAATAAAAACCTTATAGAGATCCTATATTTTTCCATTAGACGTTTAAGTAAGGAAATAACATTCATTGTTGACCAGTGAACACCCTAGCATATAACTAAATTGATTCTCCAATATTGTTGTTTTGCCTTTTAACCCATGTTCAGTTACTCTCTATCAAAGTTTCATAGTGTAACTCTTAAATTTAATTTCACAATAATTTGTAAAGTTTTAAATATCTCCACTGTTCTTGTAAATAGGTACCATATTCATCTATTCCTCCTCCCGGTACTTTTAGACCTCATCCAGTGATAATTGAAAAGATAACAACAATCTCATAAAACACTTTAAGACCATTCTAACAGTCTTATTAAAATTAATAAGCCCACAAATCAAGCTTGCTTAGGAGAAAACATTGAACCCAAAAAAAAAAAAGAGAGAGACAACCAAAACCCTATCAAGCAAAATTGCCTGGCATACCTTGAGAAAAGACGTAGAATTTCACAATGCAACTTTGAAGAAGAGTACGCATACAACCTAAAATTTGTTTCCACAACAACAAATCCCTGGGCAAAGACAGAAGAAGCAAGAGCTGAAATATTAATTTACAAATTTTTATCCACTACATATTTATGGAAGTGAGGACTGAGGAGAAAAAGACTACTATATGCATGCTGAACAAGGGAAAAGAAAAATAATCAAAGTAACAACAGGATTTTATCAAGTCTAAGGTTTATATGAGACAAAAAATATTCACAGGAAGAAAACTATAACAGGCAGAAGATCTCAGATAAATGACTCCCTGTATGATGAACAAAATAGCTCCAACAAACCCAATCCATCCTATCAATCAGTTTTCTGGACTGTGAATGCCAGAGAGGCTAAAAACCCAAAATAGCTCAACAACAGAAACAGGTATGTAATAGAACAAATCAGCCATAAAAATGTGAGAGCAAACACCCAGCAATTTATGGACCACATTTCGGGACACCATCGTAGAAAATGATGGTAACTACTAACGGTGCCAACAATTAATAGCTAGGACAGATATTCAAGTATATAAATTTTTTGTTAAGAACATCCAAATCCCATGTTCATAGAGATATAGGAACTGTGATAATCTATTTCTGCCTTCTCCAACAACTTTTCTGTACTGTTTGTGGCTATAATGGTACAAAAGAACTGATGAACAGATACAATCAGTTTTGAGGCTTCATTGTAAAATAGAGCAACACCAGGCTAATTGCAGGAGCTAGTGGGGCGCAAGACATGTACACACAGGATATTACAGAGCCAAGCCAGCAAGAGTATACAGGCACAGGTAACATACCCTTTGTCACAAATCAAAACAATAATGCCAATCATATGCATAGTTATTGTCTTCTACTCAGGAGTAAGGTTATCAACTGGGGGACAGTGATATCACAAACATACAATAATGATGAGTGGAATCAAATGCAACCACAAAGACAACGGCAGACAAACAACAAAGGATAAATCTATTGATTGAACAATAATTCCTGACTTCACAAAGAACATACTTGTTTCCGTGACGATGAATCTGTTAAGCTCACTGAAAGATTGGTAGCTAATTTAGTAGGTATAAACCAACTCTCTTTCCTGCCCTGTACACGACACCAAGAAGAAAGAAAATCAAACCTCTAGCAAAGCAATTATTGATCTTTATATGAGGGATAAATGGCACATTCTACAGCAAGAATAGCAGAAAACAGAATACCTGCTGAAGTTTTACCAATCCCAAGTCTGTTAGGTCCTTAATCGTATTCCTTTGAACTTCAGTCAATGTGTTACTATTATATGCCTAAAACACAATAAAAGTGAACAACATCACACCAAGGGGAGATATGCAATAAACAATAAACTTCTTAGAAAGAAGGCAAAAAGGCCTCGAAATATAAAAGATACAGTTATTTTTCTTTTATAATAGGTGAAAAGAACTCACAGACGTGCATATAAGAATCTGTAATCTCACTCTTCACCCTTTCTTTACAGGGGCAGTAGATGTTATTTGGTTCAAAGTCCATTCTCACAAACATACAAAAACTAGTTAAAGCAACTCTAAGGTATATCAAGGTATATCTAATACCTCACCGGTGACATGAAAGCTAAGCTCTAATAGGAATGAAATTAAATCAGCTGGATCCACACCTCGCTCCTGAAACAAAATTAGAAAATCCAGATATAAGATGGAACACTGGTATTAGAGATGGGGGAACTATTAAACAAAGGAACTGGGGAGTGAACTACCAAAGAAAATCTCACTATCCATACCTCAGAATTAGAGATGTATTCTCTGATGATGTACCAAAGTTGTGCATTGGTGTCCATCAGCTGTATTTTGCACAGATCAAAAATATTTTCAAGTAAAACACAACATAATAAGTGCAAGCACCTCATAAATCATAAGATGCATACCAAGAACTGGAAACCACTTTCAGTTAATCGTGGAGCTTCTTTATCCCTGTACAAATGCACAGACAAAGCACAATACCAGATATAAGACACAGTAAGCCCATACTACACAACAAACAGGGGAATGTAAATGACTGCAAGAAATTAAAATAATACAAGAGAAGACCTTTGACTCAAAAGGCCTCTCTGGAAAACTTTCATCATAGAAGAGCTGATATTTGATGGCCTTTCAGCTTGAGCCGAGCTTATAAGTTGGAGCAGGAAACACTAATTTAACACAATAGTAAGTCACAAGAGAGTCTAGCTTTAATCAAGAAACTGAACAACGGGTAAATTCAAAAAGTGAAATTAATTTCACTCACACAGAATAACAAGGTAAATAAGAGTCAGAGAAAATTTTCAAATACATGCACAAATAAAACAGACAACAGAAACATATAGTTGAGCTTCACACCTCCCATTGTCCAATGGCATACACATCAAGATCCTCCACGCTTGGGAGCCTCACAGTTATGTTAGAAGGCATTGGTTCCCTAGGCAAAACTTCACTGCCATATCAAATAATAAGGTCATGTGCCAAATAAGATTAAAACATCTTGAGCACTGTAATTAGCCAAACATAATTGAATGCAGGATCATATTTTTAATTTTATTTATGTCATTGATAAAATAAGATTTTAGGCATTCAATTTAAACTAATATGGCAACTCTAACAACCTATAAGCAATCTGAGGCCATAAATTAAATACATTCATGACCAAACATGGCAGCAAATGGTGAAAGTAAAAGGAAAAAGAGCAGTGCATGTTATATTTTACAAAGCTACACATCCAAGGTTGTGATTTGTATTCTATGGGGGGTGGATGGAGGAAAAACAGGAAAAGAAGGTTTCTATTTCATAGCTTTTGTCAAAACTTTACCCTGAGTTGAATCCTTTAGAGCTCCATATTGTAACTAATAAAGATCATGTAATGTCTGTCTGAGTGATGTACAGTACACATGAAAAATGGGAGATTTATCTTATTTTCTGTAATTATTAGATTTTCAAGTCCCAATGACCCACGACCCATAAAAGAATCCCCAAAGGAAAGAAATGCATTCATTTTAGCTACTGATGTAGAGAATAAAAGTCAGATTTATGAATCTAAACTCACCCATGTGTTAAAAGCCTTTGGAGGTTTGTCTGAAATGTTGGATTGATTTTGTAAGTTGTTTCCTTTCTCCTGCCAGTAAAACATGAAGTTCATTAACAATGCAGACAGAATAGATTTTGATTCAAAACTATACTCCAATAATTTAAAAATGATTATTAGAATGATAATAGTGGTGAAAGTCATTTCAAGAGATATATACAAATTATATGGCACATTTATCAAAAACAAAAACATTCAAAAAAAAAAAACTAAAAGACTGGAAAGTTGTGGCATTTTATAACTTCCAACAATATGCAACTCATCTAAACGTACTTATAATTCCAAAAAAATTAAAATTAAAATGAAAGTGGACAACCTTTGGGAATACTCACATTATGAGGGAGAACTGAAAAAATTATGTTTTCATTCTTTGAAAAAAAAAAAGGAAGGTATGATGACATTTCAAGCAATGTCATGCAGTCAAGAGTAAATCTCAGAGATCAGGGAACAAAAAAAACTGAAATCCAAACATGTTTTCTTTCTCATATCCCCAGTTTCCCACAAAATAAGGCATTGCAATATGATGGGCAAGCGCATAGATGTCCAATGAAACTAAGTCAAACTCAAATATTTCACAGCCTTATTGTAAATGTTTTCATGGTACAGAAAATATTCCATCCTAAGAGGTAGTATGTCCTGATAAACTCATTTCTTGTTTCCATGATTTAGGAAAAATTTGGTTCTTATTTGGGGGGGAGGGGGGATTAAAAGAAAAAAGGTTCTTAAAACGGTTAATCTCCTCGGCAATCTAACTCTTTTATTTCTAATCTCTCTTTTACAGTTTCAAATAAACAGGAAGACACCATATATATATATATATATATATATCAACAAATTCTTCCATTTTCAAATGAAATGTCGTGTAAAGAGAAGCTGGCCGCATACCTGTCAACAGTTTCAGTGAATACCCTTAACTGAATCAACCTATCAATTGCAACTCTATGCTTCGAGGACCCATCTGGAAGTACCCACACCTCCATTGACTTGGCAGTTATCGGAGAATCAATGTATAACATTTGTAAAACATACTTCTTGGCCAAAGGTGGCAGAGACCTGAGAAACTCACCCAAACACAAAAAAAACCCACATATGTCTCAGAGAACTTGGCATTTGACATCAACTTCATAACCCATTCAGCAAAAAAAAAAATTTGCACAATAACTCTCTAGGACTGAATATTACTGATGAATAAGGAGTTTCCTCTTGTTCTTGGTTTTTTTTTTTTTTTTTCAATCGAAACATATTAACTAAAACTATTTAATCCCAAGATCCCAACATCAGGAATTGATATTCAAGTCATTTGTGTGTGTGTGTGTATAAAAGATAAACTAGGTCTGAAGCAATCACATTATAGCTGAAGAAGCAAATAGCAACGAAACCTCTAAAAGTAAAACCAAAGTGAATAAGCATAAGTGAAGTGCATGAAAGGGAGGGACCTGAGAATGGCTTCGCAGATGAAAGCGTTGTCGTAGAGCTTGTCAAGCTTCATGGCCGGCAAGGACGCCACCATGTCCATGAAATTCTTCGCTATTATCTTTACCTCTGGCATTCTGATCTCTCTCTCTCTCTCTCTCTCTATCGATCAAGCTTGCTTAGGGTTTTGAATGAAGCAAAAGGTTTTAAACTGTAGAAAAGTGAGAACTTGAGCGACCGATATCGTTTCGGAACTCTGACTTATGATGCTTCTCTTCTCATAACTGTAAGACTATAAGGTGGATTTTTAAAGGTGTTCTACTTCTATATGTCCTGCGTTAATTGCGAGATGGGGAAGAAGGATTTTTTTTTTTTTGGTGAAAGAAAATTTTCCACTGCAACATGCCTACATAAAAGCCGTAATTGCGTAGTGGCTATTTTCTTAATGACAAGTTTTTTAAATTTTTAATTATTTTTTGAGTAAGAACAAGCTTTTAAACTTTATAATAATTGATATTTGGTTAGCGACCACAGTTCGATTTTCTATAACTGCTTTAAAAATAGGATCTTATTAAGTGTGGTATCAAATGTCATACAAATTTTGTGTCTTTATTACCAATTGGTTTTGAGGTCTTTCTCAAAAAAAAAAAAAAAATGGTATTAAGGTGGAGTGGCATGGCTTATGATTTGACAAATGGTATCAAAGCCAAAAGTATGATATCAAATGACATAAAAAAATTTGAGTGTCTTTCTTATTACCAATTAATTTTGAGTGAGAGTGGCATGATTCATGGTTCGATAAATAAAATCAAAGCCAAAGTTATGAATTCTAATCACAGGAAAGTCATTTTGAGAGAGGAATTGTTGGGGCTCAGAATTCAACATTCAATGTTGCAATTTAGATTATGGAATTGATGCCCTCAGCACCTCCCCCCTCCCCCCAAAAAAAAGACTGAAAAGATATGTGTTTTATTTACCAAAAATCACACATCCTTATCAACATTAGCAAAGTACAACAAATGCATGGGATAGATTCAACCATATCCTCATAACATCAACCACAATCAAACAACCTAGGAGTGAATAGCCCCTCACCCTTATGGTAAATTCTAAATTCCTTCAATAAAGACATAGAAGTTTGGTATTTTTTTTTTCCCCAATTTAACACCAAAATGCTAACAATTTCATTAGATAGCATCGTTTCCAAACTCGAGTTCACTGTAGCAAATCAAGTCTATAAGACTTGAGTTCCATGTGGAACTTCCTTCAAACATATCCCACCGCAGACAGACCAACCCAAAGAACATAGAAAATGAATCCAGAGACAAACCAAGCCAGAAAACAAACCTTTGGTGTCGAGATCAACAAACCTAAACCGCTCCAGTGCTGAGATTGTCAAACCCAAGCCGCTCCAGTGCCAAGATTGTCAAACCCAATGCTGAGAAAGTAATTTTTAGGTTTGGGGTTTTGCTTCGATTCTGAGATTGTTATTTTCAGTTTGGGCTTTTGCTTTGTTTTTGAGATCGTTATTTTAAGGGAAGAACTGTCTTGAGTTTTGGGGGCTTGGAAGAAGAGAGTGGAACGGCAATGGAGAAAAGAAAAAAAAAATGAAGATGGAGAGAAGAAAAAGAAGGGAAGAAGAAAGGAGCAGGAACTCGAGTTTCTTAAGCTCAAATTGCTAGTTTATTAAATATTTTAAAAACGTTACTAACTAACAAAATTGTTAGCAAAATTGTGTTATTTTGAAAAAAAAAATCCTAGAAGTTTTTACTTAATTGGCACGTATTATTGTTAATAGTGTTGCTGTTGGTTTTATCTATGACTGCAAGAGGGGAAATGATATTTGGGTCGAGTTGAGATAGGTATTGCACCAGATGCAATAACTATCAATAGTTGGAATTGAGGGTAAAAAAAAGCTAAAAAGTAAAAATGATAAAAAGTTAAATTAAAAAAAAAAAAGATGTTTATGAGTTGAGAGGGGCAAATTTTGGTAAATAGTACATTTTTCGGAAAAATTTCGATGACTAACACGCATTTGAACTTATTTAGTAAATTGGACTATTTTTGGAACTTGAGTTCCAGCCTAAAATCGAGTTTCCCAAACTCGATTTACTCTTGGATAACACCTAACGTGGAATTAAATTTTAAAAAAAAAAAAAAACCACGTGAAACTCGAGTTTAGTAAACTCGAGTTCCATGCTTTAAAAAAAAAATAACCCAAATGGAACTCGAGTGTATGAAACACGAGTTCTATTATTTTTTTTAAAATGGAACTCGAGTTTACTAAACTCGAGTTTCACGTGTTTTTTTTTTTTTTTTTTTAAATTCACATCAGGTGTTATCCAAAAGGAAATCGAGTTTGGAAAACTCGATTTTGGGTTGAAACTCGAGTTTAACAAATTAGAGTTCCAAAAACAGTCCAACTTACTAAATACTTTCAGATGCACGCCATATATCTAATATTTTTCTGAAAAGATGCTGTTAAGCAAATTTTGCCGTTGAGAGGAGGTAATTGTACAGCCCCATCCTAATCCCTATTGGTCACCAATTTGTAAGTCACCACTCACAAGTCAAGATCTATGAAAAGAAAAGGTCAAATATTTCCGTTAAGAGACACAATCAAGCGCCAATCTATTCACTATGGTTGTCTCCTGGCAACTATTAGCAATCCTCTGTTGCATTCACACTTATCAAAATTATGATATAGCATTTGATACTAATTAAAAGCCATTGACGAACAAGCTTAGGTGAAGACAATCTTTAGTGAAACCATTTTTTTCTCATAACTAGAAAATTAATTAGCCGTAGCTGCTCAACCATGAACATGTGCTGTACACATCGCTATGTTGCCCTGCACTGAAGTTAAATCTCACTTTAACTCTTAAGGATGATTATATTACATGATAGTGATACTATAACGATAGATTACACCCTACCCTACCCTACCACCAAGGATGACTAGATTACATGGTAGTGATTCCTATAACGACATTTTACACTACCATGACATTGCAGAATGTCGTAAATTGCTTGAAATGTCCATTGGGATCAATTTATAGTCAGAGGAGCGAGGAACTATTATCCACGCTGTAAATCAGATCCAAATTGAATGAAACTCCTTGGTAATGTTTCTAAGCTGAGAGCTTAGGCTCTACAAAAAAAACTCAGCACACAGTGCTGAAGTTGAAGCAGGGCTTTGCAAGAAATCCCACTATCTGGATACTACTGAAATCTCCAATATCAGCATTGAGCACTGCAATTATCATAAAGTAGGATAACCTGGCACACAATCACAATCCTTTGAGCAGTATAAGTGCAATATCTATTGCTGCAAAATTCTTTAACTTATCCAAGAAGCTTACAAACTGTTACCATCATTTAGGGTCCGTTTGAAATCCGCTTATTTTGCTAAAACTAAAAAATTTTTACTAAAAGTATTGTAAATAAAAGTAAAAGTTAGCTAAAATAATACAGTGAAACCCATGAATAGTACCAAAAAATGTAGTAAGTCCCATGAATAATAGCAAAAATATACTGAATAGTAAAATAAGTTGGCAAAAATAATATTTGTCAAACGGATACTTAGTCAATGTGTCTATTAAAGAACAGTCTCAATGTATCTATTGAAGTTAAAAGAGATTCTAAGCTTTTCTTTGATTATATGATGAAACTTGCAAAAAGATCCATCAGTGACTTCTCTCTCATCAATATTGAAAGAGCCACCCACATTACACTCTGGTTATCCATGGTATGCTATCATAAGAAAAGGATTGAGTACCGATTAAGTGACATGAAGCTCAAGGAAACCAATGAGGGACATGAAGGATGAAGAAACTTGTGTTCCTGTAAACAAAAGGGGCCTAAGACTGAACTAATCTGCAAAAAGGATATTCCTACAATGCTGAAAAATTGTTAGGGTATATATTTTGTCTTAAAATTATGCTTCGCTTCTCACTATGCAGAAGTGCTAGGAATGTCTTCAGCAGTCTCTATGTGATCAACAGATGGTCTGGTTGGCTTTGGAACAGGGGGGGGAAGCTTTGGTGGCCTATTCGGACGAACTTTATCAACTTTCTCCGAGTGCATATCAAACTGCAATTAAGAAAGTTCCCACTAGGTTACATGGAAATTTTGTGAATTCCTGCATCTAATTTATGTGGAAAAACTTGAAAAATACTGCACTGAAATGTTGATGGTTGTCCTGTAGCAGCCAGAAGTTATGAAAATTATGCAAACAAAAATCCCAATACATACACACCTATATGTATGCAAGGTTTATATATGTGTATATGGTTTTCTTTGTATTTATTTTCTCCCCAGATTTGATAAAATGTGTACCATACTAGTCCTCAAAATTATAGCATCATATGAACTAATCAATTTATTGTGCATCTCTTGCAGTTGTGCAGATGGAGATATGTGAGAGAGGACAAAGGAAAACAAGGGAGGAGAAGAGGAGGAATATTCATTCAATTGCTACCCAAATGTTTGCAACCAAGCTTCTTATAATACAGGATTTAATTATATCAAACTAGGGCATATATGCATATTTAAGCAAGGTCATCAAATTGACATTAAATGTAGTTAGACCATTGAGCACATTGACTATGCAAAGGACACCATCCAGGTAAAAGTACTTGGCCAATGACATTGAGAAGGAATTACATAAAAAGATTATTACAATTTCAAAGAAACCTTTCATATTTAATCCTTTTTAAGACACGCAATCATAAACATGATGCAATGCCAATTTCAAAGAAGCATAAAGATCTCACGCAACTAGAGGGCCACCAATCTCAAGCTTAATAGATTTAAAATCTTCACTAAAACCAAATGCTTAACTCATTGAGAAAAAAACTAACCTTGTAACCACAGCCAGATACACAAGCATGGAAACATTCCTGTATACAGAAACAATCAATATTTAAAGAATTGATAAGATAATCACATTCAACCATGTTCATGCTCTTTTCTTCCCATGTTATGCATTTCCATAATCTAAAACTTTCAAGAATGTTAGCAGAACATCAAGGACAACCACAAAGCTCCACTAGATATATTTTAGTACGCGGTTCGTACAATGCATCAAGAATTACATTATTATTCAAACATTAAATTCCAACACTAACAGCATATCCAAATAAAAAGAATAATAATTGTGAAATCTTAATACTGGCTCTCTCCTTCAAATCCAGAGCCTAGGAATTCATGCATGAATTAGAATGTCTTAAACTTAAAATCATTAAGTAAAGCAACTTAATCTGTCGCATATGCTTTATCAAAAAGAGCACTAATTACAGTAGGTCATTAGTCCTTTTTCTTACAAACTTTTGCATAAACTGGGGCAGTTAAAAAGCTCTCATTAAAAGTCATTAATTCCAAGACAAAGATAACCACAAAGTAAAAGGCATCCAACTTTCTGGTGTTGTAGCAAGGAAAAAAGGACAGATCAGACAGGGCAGCACCCCATGTCAAGTCTGGGATTAAAATGCATTTAAAAAATGCACCCCAATATAATTAAACTCATTTGACTGTCCCTTGAGCAATCTCACAAGGCACCACCATGTCACTCAAAATCTTTAATCAATTGCACAGACCACCATATCACTTCAATTTTATAATGTTGCTCAAATCCTCTTCTCAGGCAGTTGAATTATTTGGAACTTGCAAGAGTTCAAGACCAAAAGTTACAAGGACTTTTTGTGCCTACAAGTTCTGAACTTTAATTTATCTAGTGTCTGTAATTACTGTATTATTATTGTTCTCTACTCCCCCCCAATTGACTTTCAAATTGCAAATTTAAAACAAGCAGTGCCACCATTGGCCATTATCTTCCATTGTAACCATAAAACATCTTCAAATTGAATATGATTGTTACATATTCCATTTTGATTGAAAATTAAAAATTACAAACAAGCTTAGCATGTATGAGTACTTTAATAACCAGAGAGAAAACCAAAGAGGATGAATGCCCATCTTCAGCAGGCACCCTATTGTGAAGGCTTTAACTATAACAGCAGTATAAACATTAAATTAAACTGCAGCATTCGGTGTAATGAAAAAAGGAAATAAAATGTGAAAGAACCACAGGTGAAAGACGAAGTACCTCTGAGCAGGTGGAATGTCCAGGAGAACGGTCAATGTAGGAACTCCATTGGTGGTCCTTTAATACAGGGTCCTTATAGCATATCTCATTGCACTCCTCCAAGCCTGGACATGCAATACTCTTATCATATCAGGCTTACAAACAAGTATAAAGAAAATATTGATTCCATGTATTCACTCCTTTTGTGTTGCCAAACTACCTCTCCAAACCAATGATTCATTACATATAAAGGTTTAATACATGGCTAGATCGTTCAATTAAGAAATTGATGAGCTAAAGCGAACCAAGAGTTTTTGAAGTCATAATTTTCAAGATGCAGGCTAAGCCACATGCTAGTGGGCTTTGTAGCCCAAAAATTCTCCCCTTTTAATACAGAATTCTAGCGCACAATGCCATCATATTCATAGGAAATTTACAGAATTTTGAGGACTAACCCATAGTGTATCTAACTGGTGGCTCCTAGAAACCAGCGCCCAATCCACTCGCCCCTCTCCCCCTTTCTCTCCAAGAAAAGAAGGCTAACTTTGCATGGTCCATTATTGTGCATCACTTCAATAAGTTCGCATGTTTTATATATATTTGATCAGTGTTAAATGAACGTTTCATTATTGTTAACACATCATAATTATGAAACTTTCTCATCAAAATCCCTTTGTAAATGGACCCAAACTGCAGTGCTAAATATACCAAATTTTTTATCCAACTTAACTACCACATTGACACCTTAAAAGATTTTAATCAAAATCCAAATATTTGATGCACAAAAGGAATCAAAAAAGTAAAAAGCTAAGAAACAACAAAGTCTGGCAATGTCATACCAATCAGCTTGAGAAAACTGCAGCAAAAACAAGAAAAGTAAAACTTACATTCTTCCCATGTCTCTCCATCAGCATCACAGCCCTTTTTGCAAAATACTCGCCCTACAAGAACCCATGTTGGACCCAATTCAGTAATTATAGATTTTAAAAGGGCAATAAAAAAAAAAAAAACAGTGCTAATCATGTTTCCAGAGGCAAAGCAATGCAAACCCAACATATTCACAAAGGTTAATGGGAGGAAATTATTTTAAAATTCACCCAAAGATCCCTACAACAAGCATTGGTAAAGAAAATGACAATGTAAACGCAATGAATATCATAAATACTTTACAATCATGGCAAGAAAGTGCCAAGTAGAATGAAATCAGATCATCTAAATATTTAATCCTTCAGTTAGAAATTGGTCGAAAGCCTTGTTCTCATCACTAACATCTCTTTCTACTACTTATACCTAAGTAATATTTAAAAAAAAAATATATATATATATATATATATTTATATGTTGCAGTTTTAACATATAAATATTTTTCTACTTTGTATGTGTGGTCAATAGTAACCAAAAAACTCATCATACATGTACTCAAAATTAAACTTGGTACACATTTTGAAAAATCAATTTTTTACAAGCGGGCTAGGGGAATTTACACCATGGTTCTCCTCATAAGGAAGACCAAGCAATGATACTGAGTTACAAGACTCTTGACTACATTTCATATGCTTGCATCCCAAGGAACAACACGTGCGCTTATTGCACATGTACATTCCCGTATTGTGTGACCCTTACTACAATGTGTTACAATTCAAATTCAATTCTAACAAACTACACCCACTTCCAAATTTAATGATGAATTAGACTCTTTTTTTTTAATTTTTTTTCCATTTTATTTTATGGAATTCTACATGAGGACATTGTCTGCGATACACTTACATCTAAGCCAAGACACTCAAAAATAGACACATAGTGATAGAGCGAGCAACAAGAATTATTTACAGATCAGAGAAAAAAAGAAATAGAGATGGAAGTGTTGAATAATTACATGGAATCTGCATCAGTGCTGCGTATTTGTTGGTGCACTGGTTTCCGCAAGGCGACGCCCACTGCTGTGGTAACATTCTCTTTCTCTCTCTTCTTCTTCTTCTTCTCACCCAACTCTCAAGTCTCCAGGCAAAGCAGAAGAAGAAAATGGAACAGTGTTGCTTAAAAGTTCTTTCTCTTTATGTGAGGCTATTTTCGTCATTTTCATCCTTTCCTTCTTCGTCTCTTAATGTTCCGTTTCGGGGACTTTTATCATTGCCTTCGCCCATTTTAATGGATTATAATATTTTCCTCCAAAAAAAAAAAAAAAATAGTAATTAAAATATAGTGACAGTTTCAGTGAGTGCCACACTGCCACCTGCCTTTTCTTTTTCTTTTTTTGGGTCGGGAAGGTTTCAGTTTAGTGGTTCGGAATTTCGGGTCGATTGGCTAATTAGTTTTTGTTGTTTGATTGGGCAAGGTTTTTTTTTTTTTTTTTTTTTTTTTTTTTTTTTTGATAAAAAGATAAAATATATGTGGCATCTTTATGTTATATATATAATTTATACTAGCATCTGAGCACGCGCTCATGCGCGTGCTCAGAGGTTCTTCTATTTTTTGGATAAGAGTTAATTTTGAGCGTGTGCTCAGAGGTTCTTCTATTTTTTGGATAAGAGTTAATTTTGAGCGTGTGCTCAGAGGTTCTTCTATTTTTTAGATAAGAGTTAATTTAGAGCATTTATTATAATTTAAGATTACTACATTTTCTAATCACAAAAAAAAATCTAGGGGTGTGATGAGTGGTGTGATGAAAAATTATTTCACCGCACATAATACTCATTACACTCCTAGGTTTTTTTTTTTTTTTTGTGATTGGAAAATGTAATAATCCTAAATTATAATATATGCTCTAAATTAACCCTTACCCAAAAATAGAAGAGCCTCTCAGAGGCTAGTATTCCGTAATTATTATCCATTTTTGCCAATTTTGATTATGCAGTAATCAACGTGTTATTGATTGGAAGATGATGCTATAATTTAGTATTAACCTTTTGGGGAGGAAAAAAGAGATCCTCTAAATAAATCTTATAACTAATACATACATATATATATATATATATATTGAAAATGCATAATGAAATTGTAATAATAAAATTACTTACAAAATACATGCGATGACCTTTACAAAAGCTATTATGAAGAAGTTTATGGATCACCGTAAAAAAGTAAAATATTTACATTAGGTAAAATTGTAAAATAATTCACTACATCTAAAACATGGATAGATGAACTTATTAATATTATGCTGGCTACGATGAAGAAGTTGGTGGAGCAATGTTATTTGTTCCACATTCACGCGCGTGCTCAGAAGCTAATTGTGATTCAAAAATGCATCAATCCCAAATTATGGTGAATAAAAAGTTGTTTTTTTTAAAAAAAAAAAATAGAACACCATTTGAGCACACACAGAGCGAAAGTGCCAGTTTTAAAATAAAATAATACTTGACACAAAATCTAAAATGAACTTTTTTTGGGGGCAATCAATCTAAAATGGAAGTCTCTTGATAATGTGATTCAATAAATAAACTTTGGACTCTTCTGTGCGATTGAGATCTCAAATTAATGGGTCTACCAAATTGCCTTTGTTATTTAAAAGTACCATTATATTGAAAATGTTCTTGCAACTTTACTAAAGATTGGTTGTAAAACCTTCAAAGTTCAAATCATGAAATATTGATTGATAATCCCCTTCTTCTCATCATTATAACTGATATTTTTGTCCAAATTTAACACATGAATTTTCATGTCATAAGCCAAAGGAAACTTTATCTTTAATATACAACGGAAGGGTCTACTTAACAGGTACCCTTCCGTCACATCATCAGCTTTCAAATGCATATACATCTCTCTCCAAATACTTCACATCACTTGAAAATTAAGTATAAAAAGTTTTATTTCCCACAGCTAGCCATTAAGGATGAACAAAGTAATCCATTTTTCTCATAAAAACACTTATAACTTGCATTGTCCTTGTGTCTTGCGCGCTAGTGTTAACTTGCATATTTGTAGTCTTGACTCTTGAAGCATTGTTTTAGCCAAATCCATTATCTGCTGTGAGAGAAGCAATTTAACGTGTTTCGACTTGTCCAGATTGCCCTGACCAGTACTGCCCCATAGCTCCCCTCCTCTCTTCATTCCATTGTTAATCATTGGAAAAGGCCAGAGAAATAAATCTTCATATCAGTAAATCATGTTTGTAGTCTTCCTAGATTTCATGCCATTGGACATTTCCACAACACATGCATCATTGTTTCAGTGTATTCATTCTATGCCCCAAATTCTTTATGGATGAACTTGCATAAAATTATTTTGTTGGCATTAAATTTAAATCTCCCTCACCACCATAATGTTGGGGAAAACAAAACATAACAGGGTTACCAAATTAGATATAACGTTACCTGACGGGGAAAAATGTCAAATATAGCATTGGAGAAATAAATATTTAAATGAATAAGTGCATTTAAACATACATACCTGATAAAGTCTATCATATATGCACACCTTAAGTAAGTACATTTCCACAAATCATATATAGCCTATTGGAAGGATCTTTAGGCTACAATTTAACCATGGATTTAGGGCTATGAATTAATAATTTCATACAAATATATATACCTTATGATGAGAACATTTCTTGACTCGAAGGGGGTGTTGTTGGTTTAGTTTGCATTGATTTGGCATTCAAAGAACATGTAATCTCCCTCCTGTAATCCAAATAAAAAATGAACAATCATAATTGAAATCTTTTAAAAATGAAAATAAAGAAAATAGACCCAAGATATAGAGTGACCTACCCAAACTGGTTGCTTTTATTTTTTGTTTTAATTTAATTTTTGGAACCACAAATTGTAGCAGAATAGAAGTGGGGAAACGATTATGTGGCAATTACTTGAGTTTGCTATTAATACATAAATTTATACATGCACATGGAAGAAGAAAAAGTACCTCGGCAAGTCCAAATCTGATATCTCACGCTCTCTACAGCCATGATTGCTCTCTTCTACTATTTCTCAAATGAAGCTGCACTGACATGGCACGCTGGCCAATGATGATGCTGAGCAACTGGCGTTGATTTCAATGACAGCTTCACTAAAGTTGATTTCTCAATAGGTTTTGAATTTGGAGGTTCTGTTGCGATGTTGCAGACGCTTTCACTAAAATAAAAATAACAACCAATACCTAGTTCAAGAAATATAGAAATGAGAGAGAGAGAGAGAGAGAGAGAGAGAGAGAGAGAGAGGGAGGAGTACCATCTGCACTGAGTAGCCGTGGGAAATCGTAAAACATAGGCCTGAAGAATTTTGGACTACAGAAGTATCTACGTGTGAACGGATTCTTGAGAAAATGATGATAACTAATTGCTTATAGTTTTTGAATTTGGGTAAGGTTGATAATTAATGAGGATGATGAGACATTTTAATTTGAGTTTGGAGCGAGGAGGAGTGAGGAAAGTACGAGACGTTAGGTGAAGAGTTGAGAAAAATGTGGATAAGAAACTGATGGGATGAGAAATATTAACTACTCATTTGACCCTATTATTTGAAATTTTGTGAGATAATTTTAAAATCACACAAAAATCCAGTGCAATATTTTGTAGTAGTTCAAGATTAAAAAAAAATTAAGAAAAGACATTTGCGTTTTTATTTTATATATATAATTTTTATTTTGAGAATATAATTTATAAGTGGATAAAGTAATTTGAAACTTAATAAGAGAGTGGTCCTATTTTTTAGGCAATGTTTTAGTAGGAGTTAGAGTTGCATTTTTACCGAATTGTCCTTTAGTTTTATCTCTACTTAAACATAGGGGTGTAAGGACATTTTTGAACTAAAAAATGAGGAATCCAAACAGGGGAAGTTCCTTAAATAATAGTATAGATACTATATAATAAAAGTTAAGTTTAAAAGTCGTGGTTGCATC
Organism: Lithocarpus polystachyus; assembly: GCA_033629205.1. Taxonomy (NCBI): domain Eukaryota; kingdom Viridiplantae; phylum Streptophyta; class Magnoliopsida; order Fagales; family Fagaceae; genus Lithocarpus; species Lithocarpus polystachyus. Next base: position 51,939,764 of record CM066166.1, read on the forward strand.
AAGTAGTTTTACCAAATTACAAAAAAAAAAAAATTAGATTTAAAAAAAAATAGATATAATTTTTCTTTTTCTATAATTTTTAAGTTGATAAAATCTTAATCTGATTACAATCTAAATTCTATTTTAATTTGATTACAATCTGAATTTTTCATCTAATCCTTTTATAAAAAAAAAAAAAATTAATTAAAAAACAGCATAGTACATGTTTTAGATTTAGATTTTTTTAAATATATATAATTTTTTATTCTTAAGTTGATAAAAAGAAAAGAGAAAAAAAAAACATATAATACTGCACGTAAAAAAGAAAACACCAAGTCAACAACGTAGTACACTTAAAAAATGTCTTTTATAAAATTCTATTTAACTAACATTAAATTTTTTGTTCATGTCAACTTCTTCAATGTGAAGTGTATATATATCTCAAATAATTAATAATGAATGGCTTGTGGGGTGTGGGGGGTAAGAGCCGGGATTCAAGTCTATAAGAAGGAGCTTCACACATATATACACTTAGATTAGACTAGAGTAGAATTCTATCTTGTATAAAAAAAATAAATAAATAATGAGTGGCTTTACCAAATTGGAAAAAAAAAAAGATTTAAAAAAATAGATATAATTTTTCTTCTCCTTTAATTTCTAATTTTTAAGTTGATCTAAATCTTAATTTGATTACAATTAAAATTCTTTATCTAATCCTTTATAAAAAAAAGGTCTTAATTAAAAAAAAAAAAAACAACAACAACAACATAGTACACGTTTTAGATTTAGATTTAAAAAAAAAAAATATAGATATACTCTTTTTTTATTCTTAAGTTGATAAAAAGAAAACAGCAAAAAAAAAAATATATATATATATATAATAGTACAAGTAAAAAATAAAATAACAACAACCTAACAGCAAGTCAGCAACGTAGTACACTTAAAAAGCTTAAAAAGGGTTTTTTATATGTTGTGTATTTAAGAGTTAGACCTTTTTAAATATACACCATTTTAAGTTTCTTTAAAAACCTTTTCCTCTCTCTTTGTGTGTGTGTGTGTGTTAAAAATATTTTGTATTTTCAAAAAAAAAAAAAAAAGAATCTTTATAAAATTCTATTCAACTAACATTATACTTTTTGTTCATATCAACTTCTTTAATGTGAATTGTATATATATCTTAAATATTCATAATGAATACTTACTATACAGTTCTTTTTCTTTATTTTTCTCTTCTTCTACCTACAACCTTTATTTTTCTCTTCTTCTACCTACAACCTTGCAAGTATATATTTGTTTACTCTCTTTTTTTTTCATCAAATTGAATAGGTTTTGTGTTTTTTTTTTTTTTTGTCTATTTTTTAACCTAATTTCCTTAAGTTGTATCCTATTTATATGGTTATTCTTTGAAAATCAATCATTAAATATGCTTCATCCTCTCAATTTTGATTTAGAGAACAATCTTCTTTTTAGCTTATTATTAAGCATGTCTTGATATAAATTTGATGATCAATTGTTCATAATAATTTGATTTTTTTTATTATCAATCATTAAATTTTCTATTAGAGAATTTTTATGGATTGCATATTTTATTTTTGTTTGTATTTAATTTTTTATTATTAAAATGTTAGTTTGATTGTTGAGAAAATATATAAATAATTGACTAAGATTACGATTCGTCACAATAATTGGCTAAGATTATGGATCATTCAAAAGTTCTTCATATTTAAGAACTAATAAGTCATAACATAGCATGCCTGATGATTTCAAGGTATATAATATATATATATATATATATATATATACACACACACATGTTAAAATCAACTTAAAATGTCTATAATGTTTATCAATTTATAATAGAGCTAATGTTTATAACATGCCCGATGATTTTGAATTATTTATAACTTAAATTATAACTTATAATGTCTATCTTTAGTTCATGTCTAGTATATTTTTTTCGAAAATTTCTCAATGCATAAATTTTTTAAATTTAAAAAAATAGATATAATTTTTTATTTATTTAATTGAAAAGTTAATTATGAAATAACCGAAGTAACTCTTGCATTACAAAGGAATTTTTTCTATGCTTTCGTATTGTATAATATGTATGATATTATTCATTACAGTTTTTTAATTGCTTATTATATGTATCATTCTGTTTCTTTTAATCTACTTTTTTTTAAGCTCGAGACGCAACTATTTTAAGAAGCATCTGAGTTTTCATATATAGAAACTGTGTTTCTTTTGTTTTTAGCTAAATGCTAATTTCTATTGGTAATTTTTTTTTTTTGTTTATATTATTTTATCAGAATGGATAGACAAATATAAAGATATAACTTCTTAGATAAAATCGACACTAAAAAAATATGATCATAATATTCGAGTAAGAGTCACAAGAATGTAGGCAATATTTAATATTAAAAAAAATAATAAACTTATGATTGCTGATTTGGTACTACTTGATGAGAAGGTAAGTTTTGAAGTTAAATAATGAAATTACTTTTTGGTTTTCAAATACAATTGAATTTTATTCTCATTTTTTCAGGATAACCTTTTTCATGCAAGTATTAGAAAAAATATATATATATATATATATATATATTTTGGATAGAAAATCATTTGTTAATCATTCTAGAGATATAAAAGAAGGAAAATTTTATTGAATAAAACATTTTTGGAATTTGTATAATAAAAATTAAGCTTAGAAGCCGTAGTTACGCCAAGTGGCTTCACCATATTGCAAAAAAATTTGTAAAATTGAAAAAATATAGATATAAATTTTTTTGTTCTTATCTTCTTATTCTCCTATAATTTCAAAGTTGATAAATAACATTAGACTTTTTGTTCATATCAACTTCTTTAATTGTTTCTCAAAAAAAAAAAAAAAAAAACTTCTTTAATGTGGAGTGTATATATATTAAATAATTCATAATAAATATCTACCACATGGTTCTTTTTCTCCATTCTTCTTTTCTTCTACCTACAACTTTGCATGTACCTATTTGTTTACTCTAATTTTTTTCCCATTAAATTGAATAAGTTTTGTTTATTTTTTGTCTTTTGTTTAACCTAATTTGCTTAAGTTTTATCCAATTTATATAATTATAGTTTGAGAATCAATCATTAAATATGCTTAGACATAATTTTTTAAATTATTTTTGTGTTTTATGACGTAGATTCCACTAGAGATATGTTGCTTTCATCCTCTCAATTTTTAATTAGAAAACAATTTTCTTTTTAGCTAATTATTAAGCATGTCTTGATATAAATTTTTTTTATCAATCATTAAATATGATTTGACATGATTTTTATCAATCATTAAATTTTCTAATAAAGAGCAATGACAAACAAGAACAATGATACACTAAAAATATAGTGTACAAAGAGGTATTCAACAATCTCCCAAAGAAACAAAATTCTCATTAGAGCACAATTGGCATGTTACAATATAGGTGTTGTAAGGACCGGGTTCGAGTTCCTAGCCCAAATAAGAGATGGACTAAGGCCCAAAGAGCCCAAAGCAATAAATTTGTAAAGAATGGGTTAGAATACTAGGTTTTAGTAAATTAACACAAGTAAGTAGTTCTTGACAAAAGGGACGAAGAAAACAAATTTATACTAACGGAATACGTCCTCGGCAATGTCCAAGGAGACTGTTTCTTTGTATATTGCTTTCATAACCTCATTACAATTTGTTCCTGGCTGCTATAGTATTTCTCTCTTTAAATTTTCCAATCCCCTTTCCTCCAGGGATCTCTCATATTATATATCCCCCTTCTAATGATCCTGGACTTACATTTGTTGATCATCCAAGCCACTACTTGAGTGCTTGTCCCATCAAACACCCTCTTTTGCCTTCTAGCAGCACTGTTCAGGGGTTTTTTCCACATAAATGCGACCAGAAGGTTAGCTGCAGGACATTCAAGGTGGTGGCAGCAGCTTTTCCTTAGGTACTTCCTAGCTTCCATTCTCTGGTACACTCGAGGCGTGCGTCCCTGTCCCTGGAGCTTTTTGGAAGGTTACTTGAACCTTGGGATACACGCTTGAGCCATGCTTGCCTATTCGAGGGGTCATTCCTTCTCGGACTACCCTCCCATTCGTATCTCACTCATTAGATCCTGAGCTTGACCTATCCAACATCATTCATTTTTCCTCGGATTACTATGTTCTTGGCCAAGGCCCAGGGCCCAATATACGATTTGGGCCCTTGACCCCACAATAGCCCCTCAAAACTCCGGTTTTTTCCCTTTCATCCTAGGGGAAAAGTGGGGTTTTGATTTTTCACGCGACGATGTTTTTTGCCCTTTTGATTCGTACACATGGGAGTGCCGCTTTGCACACCCCATAATTGCTATTGACGCTTCGAAGCCCGTGAGGCACCATTAATTACTCCAGGCGGCGTTCTGTCTCCCACATCCAATGATGAGGCACTAACCCAATGGCTGACATTATTTCTCCTTGTGTTTTGAGTGGGATAACTCCCACTCAATCCCACCCTCTTTATAAAGCACTCGGAGAGATCATTTCCCTTATTTCACAAATCTTCAAGCTCTCTAGAAACCCCAAGCACTCAAACTCATAAACCCCTCTAAGTTACTAAACTTCCCACACCTCTTCTTTAAGAAATCCTTGAAAATCTTTCTAAAAGTTTCAGGGACTAGCACACGTCTTAGTTCTTGTAAGTTTCTATTCCTTTAAACTTGTCTTTTTCCACTCGGCCAATCTCCTCGGCCTTACCGTTCTTATTTCTTCATTTACCAGTTTCAATCGTTTCCCTTTAACTCATCTAAATGGGTAGGTTTAAGCACCTAGTAGACTTCCCTGCTAAAATAGAGGCCTTTAAGGACAAATACCATATACCATAGGGAGTTGCCCTGTAGTATTGTTCCCCAGATCAGATAGTGACACACAGAGGAGAGGGGGAAGTTGTCATCCCATGATAGTTTTCATAGAATGGGGAATGACTCTCCCCATGGGTAGGATAACACGGGACTACCTCATCACCCATAGGATATGCCCACATCAGTGCGCACCTAACCTGTTTAGAGTTCTAGAGAGTATAGACGCTTTGAACGAGCGGATGAATTTAGGACTCACATGGCACGACGTCGTTCACCTGTACGAGTGTCATTCCCTCAAAAGTGCGGGATTTTACCTCAAGTCCCAATTTGACATTGTCAGACTAGTTTCGTGTCTTCCTAAGTCTAATAAGGGCCTGAAGGATGATTATTTGATCGTATTCGGGGAGTGGCATAACAGTCTTCACTGCCTAACTCAAGAGGGAGAGCTAGGTGGGGTATCTTAGGATTAGGTCCCTCAGCGGGGAGTTTAGCCCCTTTAGCTTTACTTCCTTTCATTCTTGTCACTTTGCCTTTTTTAATGACCAATTTCGTTGATCTAACCATGCTTTCCTCCTTGGATGTTTTTTGTAGATAGAAGATACGTATCGCCTAGGCTTAGTCTGACCAACGTTGCAGCTCTCAACTATCTGCTAAGGTTAGAAATCTTCACAACTGACGACAGACAGCTCTGAGCCATCCGTTTGATCCTAGACTTCAAACCTATCTCGGAGATATATCAGGAGATAGGTAACGCCATAAGAGCGGGTGACCCAAGGTTAGCTCGGATTGACGTTGCATGCCCGAACTTCCTAGCCCAAGAAGACCTTCCTTCAGTTGTACGACCACTCCCCCAAATTTTGCCTGAGGCCGCGGTAGCACCAGAGGAGGAGATTGCTTCTTCACGTGTTTCACTAGAGGAGGAGATAGATTCCACTTCAAAGAAGAGGAGAACCCAGAGGCTGTAATAGTTCAAGTTTCGGACGCCGAGGACGAGACCGATAGGCACTCGGGTGTTCACACCCCTGTTCTTGTGACTGCCCTTCTAGAAATCATCTTCGACGAAGAGGAAGACGAGATGGCTTTGAACAAAGGAAGCAAGAGCCTAAGGGACCTTATGGCCTCAAGGAGCAAAGTGTCAACTTCAAAAGAGGCCACCAAGTCCTAAGTTCCACCAGCTCTTCCTCCTTTTTCTCTTTCACCTCCCATTGACCTCGGACTAAAGGCCATTCTAGACCTGAAGAAGAAAAAGCCAGTCCTGGAGATCGAAGAAGGGGAGGTGGGCCCTCAGAAGGGGGCTAAGTAGCAAAAGGTGTCCAAAGAGTCTCGAGATAAGAGGTCTATTGCTGTGGACAGTAGGGAGGAGGAAAATAGGGCTGAGGTGTGCCTTCCGCCACATACTTGGTCCCCTTGGCTGGAGCTGGATGGGTTTGCCATCTCTTGGAATGCCTCGGTCAGGGAGTACCAAAGGGGTCACGGTGCACATGTGGCTGAGGCCTTGGAGCAGCCACTCCTTCTACCCAAGGACATGGACGCCGTGAGGAAAATGAAGCAGTAAGACCTCTTCCTGTCCCTGAAAAGGGACCTTGCCATGGTAAGCTCTTGGTCATACACCTTTCATTCACTTAATTGCTAACGAGTTTTTTTTTTCTCTTTCTTTCGCTCTTATGGGGTTGCTATGTTGTTTTTGTGCAAGTCACCCAAGAAGTCTTTGTGACCGAGGAATGGGTCAACGAGGCCCGAAACGACGTTAGGAACGAGGTCCAACTAAGCCTCGAGGCTGAGAAGGCCTTGGGGGCCGTGAAGGAGGAAAATGCTAGGCTGCTTACCAACTTGCTGCCGAGGAAAGGGAGAGAGGAAGTCTGCTCAGGCAGGGCTGAAAAATGTCTAGGCCCAGGTTAAGGACCAGCGCAAATTGCTCTACAAGATTGAGTTGGAGCTGGCCACTTCAAGGCAACTTGTGCTGGACCTAAAGGCGCAGCTGCAGAAGGCTAAGGAGGCAGCTTAGCTGGCCAAGGAGGCAACTGAGGCTGAGAAGCGAGCGTCCTATCTGCTCGGCGTGGAAGAGATGCATATTAGGCTCATTGAAGAGCTTGTCGAGGTGTGTAGTGACTACTGCAGCGCGTCATGGGATAAGGCTCTTAATGTTGCAGGTGTCCCTACAGACTTGGCTTGGAGGCAGCCTAGGAGCATATACTACCATTCGGATATCCGCGAAGTCTCAGGTGCCGCCTCTTCAAAAGCCAAAGATGCTGCCAAGGCCGAGGAGACTGAGACCAAGACTAAAGAAGCTGATCCTAAGACCAAGGACGTTGCAGCTAAAGCAAAGGAAGTGGAGGCCAAGACTAAAGAAGCTGATCCTAAGGCCAAGGACGTTCCCACTTCCTAGCCAAGCCAGAAAGAAGACGCTCTCGCTCCAAAGGCCAAGGCTTAGCACCTGGGACCCTTTTGCAATAGTTTTTTTTTTTTTTTTTTTTTTTTGTGAGCACTCTGTCACTAAGTATGATGTATCCTTTTAGTTCAATGGAAATGCTTTTCTTTTCATCTCTTGCACTTTTGTTTTATCTGCTTTGAAGTTTATTATTACTGCAAATAGCATTGAACTTCTGCTGCTCTATCTTCAATGAAAACTAACAATAATGCACTGCTAACAATTTAAGTAATTTGATTAAGTACCAGTAGTAGAGGGGTCTACCCCACGTTTGTATTGAGAATTGAATCTTCTGTTATGAGGGTAAACACATACTTTGCAAAAAATGAAAGAGATAGACAACCTTCATCTTGCTCACCCCTTGAATTAATAGATAAGGATTTCGACTTATTCAAGGATACCAATCCGATGAGTTAGTTATAATCTTGGGTCTGTGTTGACACTTGGTGAAAAACAAGTAAATATCGCAGAATGTTAATTTCCCCAAGGTATATGGTCCGAGGAGCCATGCATAGCTTAGGTTCTGTTTAACACCTAGAAAGATGTCATAGAGTGTTAATTTCCCCTAAGCATCTAGTCTGAGGACACATGCATGACTTAGGTTCTGTTTAATCACTTATAAAGATGTCATAGAGTGTTAATTTTCCCTAAACATCTGGTTCGAGGACACAGGCATGACTTAGGTTTTGTTTAATCACTTATAAAGATGATAATGGGAAGTACGACATATTTACACGGCAAATGAGTACATGACAAAGGAAACTTTCATTAATAATAATACCTTTTCAAGTTATTTACATTCCAAGGTCGTAATACCACATGTTTATCTAGGTCTTCGAGGGTGTATGCTCCTATACCAGCTGTGGAGGTGATGCGATATGGTCCCTCCCAGTTGGGCCCTAGCTTCCCCCATGCTGTGTTTTTTGTGTTGCTACAATCTTCCTCAACACCAAGTCTCTAGGCGCTAACGATCTCAGCTTCACATTGGCATCATAACCTTGCTTGAGCTTGTGTTGGTAATACGCCAATTGGGCCATTGCATTTTCTCTTCTTTCTTCAATGAAGTCTAAGCTTTTCTCTAGCAAGCCATTATTAGAGAAAAAGGGGTCTCCCCTGTTGATCTGCAAGGTATGGTTCGGTATGCCCAGAGGATATGCGACAGCTTTTCCACCCATTTTCCCTTAGCATCATCCAGTCTCTTCGTGAGCCCATTCACTATGACCTTATTAACAGCCTCGGCCTATCCATTCCCTTGGGGTTAAACCGGGGTAGAATACCTATTCATGATCCCCAGGTCTGAACAATATTTCCTGAAAGATTTGCTATCAAACTGAAGTCCTTTGTCCGAGATGAGGGTACGAGGGACCCCGAACCGTGAAACAATGTTTTTCCAAATAGATCTCTTGGCATCCACGTCCCTGATATTTGCCAAAGGCTCAGCTTCAACCCATTTAGTGAAGTAATCCGTGCCGACCAGCAAGTATCTCTTATTTCCTGTTACCTTGGGGAAAGGGCCTACAATGTTTAAGCCCCACTAAGCAAATGGCCAAGGGCTGGATAGAGGATTAAGGACTCCTCCTGACTAGTGTATGTTTGGTGCGAACCTTTGACATTGATCGCACTTCCTCATATATTCTTGCTCTTCTTTCTGCATGTTTGGCCACCAATAGCCTTGAGTGATGGCCCTGTGTGACAAAGATCTACCTCCAGTGTGGCTTCTACAAATCCCCTCATGTAACTCCTCAAGGAGTGATTTTGTTGCCGCGGGGTGTATGCATAGTAGCTATGGTCTAGAAAATGAGCATTTGTACAATTTCTGATCCTCGAACAGCTAGAACCGAGGAGACTTTTTACGTATTTTGTCAGCTTTCGACTTCTCCTCGGGCAGGATGTCCTCCTTCAAGTATAGTACTATAGGGTCCATCCAGCTGAGCCCTACGCTAACTTGGTGAATATGAACCATCCCTATGTTCACCTCTGTGGGCTTGTATAAGTCTTCTACAAAAATGACCCGAGATAAGCTCTGCGCCGAGGAGGTTGCAAGGGTGGCTAGGGAATCAGCATGCGTGTTTCTGCTTCTAAGGATATGCGATAGGTTGAAAGATTCAAAGCCGAACTGCAAATGCCTAACCTGGCTCAAGTACCCTCGCATTCTTTCATCTTTGGCTTTAAACTCCCCTTTCACTTGGCCAACGACTAATCTTAAGTCCGAGAGCACCTCTACAGCCTTTCCGCCCATTTTTTGAACCATGGTCATTCTCATCATCAGAGCCTCATATTCAGCTTCATTATTTGTGACCGAGAATCCAAGTCTTAATGATTTCTCAATGGTGAGCCCCTTGGGTGAGACCAGAACTAGCCCTACCCCGAACCCCCTTTGATTCACTGCGCCATTAACATATACTTTCTAGGGTAAGGGACCTCGTTGGGAGATCATGCCAACCAATTTTCCATCCACATTCTACTTCTCTGCTTCTATTTCCAACAGGGATTCGGCGAACTCGGCTACCAGATCTGCGAGGACTTGACAGAGGTACGAGGTATGTACTTGATGTCGAAAGCCCCTAAGATTGTCCCCCATTTAGCAACCCTCCCCATGTAATCAGCACTTCGAAGTAGAGCTTGAGCGGGAGTTGGGTTAGCACAACCACCATATGTGCCTAAAAGTAATGAGGGAGTTTTTGCGTAGCATGTATTACCGCAAAAATGGCTTTCTCTAGTGGCAGATAGCGGACCTCGGCCTCATGTAGTGACTTGCTTATGTAATAGACCGGCTTTTGCATGCCATTATCAACTCGTATCAAGACCAAGCTTACGGTGTGGGGGGCCACAGCAATATAAGTAAACAGGACCTCATCTGACTTAAGATTAGTCATGACAGGTGGCCGAGAGAGATAATCCTTAAGTTGTTGGAAGGCTAAACAACACTCCTCAGTCTACTCAAATCCCTTTCACTTGTTTATCAATAGGAAGAAAGGTCTGCATCTATTTGCTGATCGAGAGATAAATCGGTTTAAGACAGCAGTCATTCCGATCAGCTTCTAGACTTCCTTGGGATTCTGAGGTGGTTGTAAACTGTTGATTGCCTTAATCTAATCGGGGTTAACTTCAATCCTGCGGCGCGTAACTATGTATTCCAAAAACTTTCCTAACTCGACCCCAAAAGAACATTTAGAAGCATTGAGTCGTAGTGTGTGTTTCGTTAGAATTTCGAAAATATTCCTGAGGTCTCCAATGTGCTCGGACACCACTTTACTCTTTACCACCATATCGTCTATATAGACCTCAATACTCTTCCCCAATTGTGGTTCAAACATTCTTGTCATCATCCTTTGATCAGGTAGACCTTGCATTTTTCAAACCAAAGGGCATCACTTTGTAGTGGTAGTTTCCAGTAGGAGTGACGAAAGCTATCTTTTCCTGATCATCCAGGGCTAGTGGTATCTGGTGATATCCCTGGAAAGCATCTAAAAAGCTCATCCGAGAATGGCCCACGGTTGCGTCCACCAGTTGGTTTATCTAGGCATAGGGAAGGGATCCTTTGGGCAAGCTTTATTTAGATCTATGAAGTCCACACATACTCGCCATTTCCCACTTTTCTTCTTTACTACCACGGTATTGGCTAGCCACTCAGGGTAGAAAACCTCCTTGATAGCCCCTGCCTGCTTAAGTTTTTTCACCTCATCTTTGACAGCGTTAGAGTGATCCTTGGACGAGCGCCGAGGTGGCTACTTCTTGGGGGTGACAGATAGGTTAATATTTAAATGATGGTAGATGAAGTTTGGATCCACTCTCGGGGCTTTGTAAGCGCTCCACGTGAATACATCAACATTTCTCTTAAGAAACTCTATCAGCTCTTCCTTCTCTAGAGGAGGAAGCTAAGCTTTGATCAGAAAGAACTTCTCCAGATAATTGCCAACAACAGTCGTTTCTAAGTTTTCACATTTCGCCTCCTTGGCTGATCCATCGATAGGCAAGTTAGGAGCATTTAATTGCTATAAGCTCCATTCAACAAAGACCGAGGACTTGGCTTCAGGCTGATGTAAGATGGCGGCTACCAGGCACTGCCTAGTCGTGGATTGACTCTCAACAATTTCTTCAATTCGGCCGCTCGATGGATATTTCACCTTTTGGTGCAGGGTAGAAGAGACGGCTCCCAGCGCATGCAGCCAGGGCCTGGCCACAATGGCCGTATATGGGGAATAAACATCCACCACGATGAAATCCACCTCCACCACTTCTAAACCAGTCTACACGGGTAGTCTGATCTGGCCCTTTGGAATAACGACCTTTCCATCAAAACTTACCAGGGGCGAATCGTAGGTTGTTAGGTTTTCGACTTTCAAGTTCATCCCTTTGTACAGGTCGGGGTACATTATCTCAGCACCACTGCTTTGGTCCACCATCACCCTCTTCATGTCATACCCCCTAATTCTGAGCGTGACCACCAAAGCGTCATTATGGGGTTGTATGGTTCCAACCTTATCCTCTTCCGAAAAGCTTAGCGTCAATTGGGTATCCACTCGAGCTCTCTTCGATTCCAGGTTGGTATCCTCGGTGGGGCAGCCGAGCCATAGACATCACTCTAGAAGGACAAGAGCCGATCCTTCCCGGGGCGGCAAAGATGACATTTATCGTGCCTAAAGCAGGCCTCGAAGAAGTATCCCTTCGGGGTTCTGGATTTACCTGTCCCTGCAGACTACTAGAATGGTGCAAAAACTGCTTCAGTTCTCCCTCTCGAACCAGCTGGTCCAGATGATCCCACAAGTTCCTACAGTCTTCTGTGATGTGTCCCTGGTCTTGGTGGTACTGGCAGTAAAGGTCCTAATTGTGCCTCATGGGGTTTCCTGCCATTTTTTTTTTTTTGGCTGTTTAAAGAATGGCTCATTCTTATTCTTCTCCAAAACCTGGTGCACCGGTTCTCGAAACACCACGTTAATCGCCTGAGTGCTGACAAACCTTTGCTGCTCAACGAAGTCCCTTCGAGGTCGATTGTTATTGTATCAGTCCGACCTGAAATCCCTCCTCTCCTGAGGAATAGCCTTAGCCTTACCTTTCCCTTATTGCTGATCTTCCTCAACCCTTTTATATTTGTCAATCCAATCCATGAGTTGGCGCATATTGGTGACAGGTTTTCCCGTCAAAGACTTCCTCAGATCATGCTCGGTTGGGAGGCTGACCTTGAAAGTATCGATGGCAACATCATCCAAATTGCCATCTATCTCATTGTACATCTCCTAGTATCTGTCTGAGTACATTTTCAAGGTCTCCCCTTTTAGCATGGACAAGGATAGTAGGGAATTTAAGGGCCTAGGGACTTTGCTACACGTGACAAAACAAGAACCGAATGCTTGGGTGAGCTCCTTGAAGGAATCTATGGAGCTTGCCCTTTAGCCATTAAACCATCTCATCACCACAGGTCCTAGACTAGAGGAGAATACCTTGTACATCAAGGCTTCGAATGGACAGCCATCCTCTGGTTGAAGTGGCTCACATGCTCCATAGGATTTGTTCGACCATTGTAGATGGTGAACATTAGCTGATTGAATCGCCGAAGAAGCCTTGCCCCTTCAATCCTACGTGTGAAGGGAGACCTGGAAATCTGGTTCAACGCCTTGCTCATAGAGTCGCTTCCCCGGCCTTTGCGAGGTGGGCTCTTATACCTACGTTTGTGATGGTGCTCCTCATCGTAGGAGAAAGACTCGCTGGGTGGGGTCCTTGACCTTCGTCTGTAACTGGCATCCTTTCTATCATCAGAGGAAACGTCGGAGCTAGAAGGGGTTCGCTTTCGTCGTGTATGGCGCAGCTTTCTCTTCAGATGGTCAACCTGCAATTATAGGGCTCTAGTATCTTTCTTATGAGAGAGATGGCTTTTACCCCGAGACTAACTCTTGCCGGACTGGACAATATGTGCACTCCCCTCCCGCTCTCTTTTACATTCGAGGTTGACAAAATGATTTCCACGTCGGGATCCTATGGATTCTTCCATGTGTGGACTTGAACCTACCATGGTTGGACGTTGCACTCACTATCACCCAAGTAATCTCCCCATAGATGGCTCCAATTGGAAGGACCGGGTTCGGGTTCGGGTTCCTAGCCCAAATAAGAGATGGACTGAGGCCCAAAGAGCCCAAAGCAATAAATTTGTAGAGAATGAGTTAGAATACTGAGCTTTAGTAAATTAACGCAATAGATAAGTAGTTCTTGATAAAAGGGATGAAGATAACAAATTTATACTAGGGAAATACGTCCTCGGCAATGTCTGAGGAGACTGGTTCTTTGTTTATTGCTTTCATAACCTTATTACAAGTTTTGTTTCTAGCTGCTATAGTCTTTCTCTCTTTAAATTTTCCGATCCCCTTTCCTCCAGGGGTCTCTCACATTATATATCCCCCTCCTAATGATCTTGACCTTCCATTTGTTGATCATCCAAGCCACTACTTGAGTGTCTGTCCTATCAGAAGCCCTCTTTTGCCTTCTTGCAGCACTGTTCAAGGGTCTTTTACTGCGCATCCATTAAAATTTTTTTAAAATTTATATATAAATCTTAATTTGATTAATATCCAAATTTTTCATCTAATCCTTTTATTATTATAAAATTTAGAAGTTGATAAAAAATCTTAATTGATAAAAAAAAATTGGGTTCCTATCAATTTGCCACACGTACTACTATAATTCTTCTTATCTTTTTTGATAAAAATTCTTCTTATCAATTGATTCACTTCTTTTTCTATCCACCAACACTACGTTGAGTAGTGTTCACATATTATTATATACACGGTTTTTTTATTTTATTTTTTATTTTTTATGTGGTAGAAAATAGAAACACACACTTTTTGGGATAGATATAGCTACTTTTGTTTTGTTTGTTTTTCATTTATTTATTATCAATAATTTTTTATTTTTTTCTACACACCTATATTTTTACACTATTAGTATTTTACTAGCTCTTCACTTCCAAATTTTTTATTTACATACCTTCTATTTATCTTATTATTTTTAAATTAATTAAAAATCTTAATCTTATTATATATTAAAATTATACATTAGCTAGACCTCTTTTAATTTGATATATGATATATCATCTATTTTTTTGGAGAGGAGAAACTCATGCCAATATATATATCCCCATGATATACTAGTATGCATTTCTCTTCTTAAAAAAAAAAAAAAATTTCGTTTTAGGGGGTTTTACTTATTTTCTTTTGTGTCTCAAGCTTCTTTGGGTTTTTAATTATAAAATTCAAACCGTTTGAAAACATAGTTGATTGAAGTTTGATTTTTTTTTTTGGCTTACCATTATGTTTTGATTTGGACGATTTGCACAATTACATCCTATTATTGTGGTTTGTTTAAAAACTTTTTGTTGCTTACTTTTGTAAATATTGTATTCTAATCAAAGTTTGTGCTAAATTTGCAGTTGCAGGTTGGATGAAATATTGTATTAATGCTACAAGTATGTATTATCAATAGAAATAGATTAATTTGTCCAAGTATTCTTAACAATGAATTTCTTGATTATTCCTAAATACTTTGTTAATTGATTGTTGCAACATCACATGATTATTTTGATACTTTGGTAAATGATTGTTGTTGTCGACCTCACATGAATAACTAAAGAATTATTTGGATTAAACTTTTTTATGGTTTACATATTTATTGTTAATATTTCCAAACATCTCACGTTTAATTAAAAATTATATGTTCTACACTTCTACTTCTATTATATGAGAAAATTTTACTTTTTAAAATGTTTAGTATGCATCAAGTGATTAGGTAATTTTTTTTGTATATTATTTTTTTCCAAATATCATGAATTTATTTGGAAAAAATGCTAATGAAGTTATTTTCAATTTGGCATCTCCTTTTATACTATTTACATAATTATCTACCATCTTCCATTCAATTAATTTTGGACTTACATATGATTTTTTTAATAGAAAAACTTCACTTTGGTTTTTATTATCTATTTTATTATTTAATTTTAGTTAAATAAATAAAATATTTTCCTTAGTTTACACATGATTCTTGATTAAGCTGTGCATTGCACAAGCATAATACTAGTGTGTGTATAAAAAATGTTACTTTCACAATATTTTCATAACAAATTTTAGGTGATAAGTTGTTATTATTCTAATTTAAAATCTGATATTGTTTTTTGGCCATTGTATGAAAGTGTTGTAAAACATGTTATAATATTTATAGCCAGATCCTTGAGATGATAAAATTATGAGTTTCTTGGGCCAAATATGTGGACCTATAGATATTTTGGGTTTATACTCAATCCATGTAGCAAGGAGATTTGGAACTTGTTGTTTGGTTCTCCTATTTTTAAATGAGAAATGATATGTCCACAACATTTTTACAACAAATCTAAGTGGTAGGTTGTTACTAGTTGTTATTATTGGGGCAAAAAAGTAATCTTAGTGTTAGGTTCAAATTTGAACCAATAACAACTAACCACCTATAATTTGTTGTGAAAATGTTGTAAAATTGTTGTAGACATGGCACCTCTCTTTTCAAATTGTTTTCAGTATTCATTTCCTGAAAAGTGGGCCCTACCGATGAAAATATGCTCGGGTGAGGTTTTTGTTTCCAGTTTTAGAAAACTGAATCAAGTTTTTAGGGATAAGAACAGAAAAGAAAAAGGGAAGGGGAAAAGAAAAGAAAGGGGAAGGGAAATTTTTTCCTAAGTTGTGTGTTTGAATATTCATTATAGGAAAGAAAGGAAAGAATCTTTCCTTTTTTTTTTTTTTTGTTTGATTTATAAAGGAAAGGGAAAGGTGGTAAGTGTACTTTTAACTCTATGCCCTTATCTATTTTTGACATTTTTTTTTCATTTTTTTAATGGTATAATTTGTTTCTAGAAAAGTAGAGGAAATTTTAGTAAATTAATTCACTTTATTTTAAAACCAGTCCACCATCAATTCAGCCTTCCTTCCTTTTTCACTCAACTTGTCTTCTTTTTCCTCTCCACCTTTATAAACAAACAGTGGAAATTGGCTCCCTTCCTTCCTAATCCCTTCTCTTCTCTCCTCTTCCCCTGTTTCCAAACAAAGTGTTACGCTGAAACCCAAATAAGTTATGCCTATCATGAGTTGTGATGAGTTTTTAGTTACCAAGCTCATTCCATGTACTGATGAGTTTTAGCCTGCTGTCTTCTTTGTTAGGGGTAAAAAATCAAGTTCTTTGTTAACAAAGGCCCAATCTGTATAGTATAGGAAAATTTTGGCATCTTTTCGGCCATAGAATAAATTCAGCTCATGGCGTAGCAGAGTCATGCCATTTGGCCTATATAAAAAAATGAGAAATGATATGTCCACAATATTTTCACAATATTTTTACAACAAATCTTAAGTGATAGGTTGTTACTGGTTGTTATTGTTGAGGCAAGAAAGAAATTTTAGTGTTAGGTTCAAATTTGAACCAATAACAACAAGCTATCTATGCTTTGTTGTGAAAATGTCGTAAAAATATTGTGGACGTAACACCCCTCTAAAAAAATAGAGTGAATAAATTTTTTCTTCAATTGTGTCTAAATAAAGTGAATTAAGCCAATAATTTTTTCATGACACATCAACCTAACCCCCCCACCCCCCAAAAAAAAAAAAAAAAATTCATAATACAGGAATTCATGATTTGGGTGCGGCCATACCATTTAGCTCCGCATAAAGGATTTAAGGGTGACTTTTTTTTTTCTTCCCACCATTACCAAGATGACTTTACAATTGAGTATCACTATAGATATTATATTTTTCATGTTACAATAAATTTTCGATTGTAATAATCGAATCATCGATTTAGTAAATATGGAATGGAGTTACTTATTGTTAGATCATCTTTGGATCTTCAAGAGGTACAAGAATCATTTTAGAATCAATGATATATGTTTGTTAGTAAACAAGTTTTATTAAAAAGGTTTCATAAATCATGAAATTACAGTTGAAGATTAAAAATTCACCCTTATGAGCATATTATAGTTCAGCAACTAGGCTTCAAAAAAACTGTTAAATATTTATGAGTTGTGTTAGTAACTTAGTAGCTAGTAATGAATTGAAAATTAATAACTTAACAATTTGTTTATAAAGTGGGTGTACCCATAAAAACTCTTTTAATTTTAGTTGTAACTATGACATGAGTATTTTTAATATGAATATTCTCAAAAATAGTTTTTGCAACAAAATTCAAGATAATGTTCTATAAACACTTTGATTTTATATATTAGAAAGGAAAATAGGTGTGAAACTTAGTACAAAATCAATTGTAGTTGTAGATGATTTTTAGGATTTAAAAATTAACAAAAATCAAATTCCATTTTGATAAATCATATATAATTGAGTTGAAATATATTAAGAATCAATTATTTTGTGGCTTTTATTTTAAATATGTAAAATGGATGCTAGTCGTATTTTCAAAATTAATTTTATTTATTTTATTTATTTTTTTAAATTTTTGAATGGTAAAGTTTTTTTAAATTCATGTTTTGGCCCATAAGGATAAAATTGATCCTTGGAGGAGAGAAATTCAAACCTTTATTCTCCTCATTAGGACAATAAATTGAACTAGAAGGCTTTCACTTCCAATGCTTTTTTCTAATACAACGATGGTTGAAGGTGAGAGAATTTGAACTCTAAATATTTTCATTAGAAATACCAGGATGTGCTAATTGAGTTACAAAGCTCTTTTTTTTTTTTTTTTTTTTTTTTGAAACAAACACACACACATAAATACAAGGAAGAAAAAAATGTGGTTCTAAAAAAGAAAAAAACACAAAAGCACGTCACAAACTATTCGATATTTACTATGACATTAACAATATATATTGTTTGATTTTTACGTAAAAGTCTATGATCTATGTATTAAATGGGGGTGAATCTTCTATATATAAAGTAACTGTGAGTAACTTTTGATTGTGTATATTCCCTTAAGAGGAAAAAAAAAATGGAGAAATAAATTATAGAACCTAATTATTATAATCTATTTGAGACTAATATAATTATATTGTGTAGTAATTGTATGACTTCGATTCCTAGGAGAAGAGAAGCTTGGAGTTGGAGGAGGCTGAATAGAAACTTGTTCTTATGGATCCCCCCTTCCCTGATTAGTTTGTTGAGCATACATAGTTGACCTAAAATGTTGGGACCAAGGCTTGGTTGTGGTAATAATTTGATAGCTATTGGTGTTTTTTTAATTCTAAATACCTCATTCTACAAAGATTGTATATAATTTCATTTTACCACTTAATTAGTGCTTTTTTTTATGTATTGAAATGTGGAAATGAGCAGTTGAAATTGGGGGGGGGGGGGGTTATCTTTCTTTTTTTTAGGTAAAATAGGAGATTATATGAACTTAAAATGGTAGAGATTGGGCAAAGCCTCTCTTAGTATAACATAAGTCGAATACAACAAGCTACCCCCCTATTTTAGTGATTAGACTAGCTCTCGAAGCTTCGAGAGCTAGTCTAATAGCATCAAAATAGCATCAAAATACAAAAGCATAATAATGTCCGCAGATGGACTATCAAAGCTAGTAAAATCTTGTTGTTGATTAGCCTCATTCTGGCAAGCCTTTTTGCACATTGATTAGCTTCCTAGAAGTAGTGGCTGACCTTCACCCTTGGAATTAGTCCTAACAAGTACCTACAATTGAATATGAGAAGAGAACGAGTAATGTTAATGCAATATTGTCTAGACACCCATTCCATGACCACTTTTGCATCTGTAGAGAGGGAATATTTCCGACCAATCACAAGTTGTCACATCATACTACCAAGTTCACATAGTATGGTAAATTACAAAGCTCCATGTACTACTAGTGGGCCACTTTTTAGAGACCAACAAAAATTGCCAAGCGTCACTTAAGCAAAATTAGTAAAAAATACATGAAAGAGTAAATCATACGTTGACACATGTTGGAAATGACACAAGTATTCCACTTAATTGCTAACATGTGTCATCTAGACATTTTGACCAATCAAGTGATTCCAAGTGTCTTGGAGAAAAAGTCTTAAAGTTCCTCCATGTAGATCATGACATGAGTCATCAATCAAAATCAGCCACATGTCGCTTAACCTCCCCAAACTCCTATATATAAAAAGCAATCCTAAGATATTTCTCCCATCCATACACACCCAGAAGCATTTAGAAGTCTGGAAGACATTTAGAAGTACAGAAGCTTTGCTAGAATCAAACCCTAAAACCTCCAAAAATTTCAAGAACTTCAACTTTCAAATACGAAGAACGTTCAAAAAGAAATAATCTAAATCATCTGCCCAAATCTCAAAGTTCACTGGAATCAAGTTCAAAAGCCTCCAAAAATTTCAATGAAACCTTATGGATTCAAGCCTCCAAAGTTAGGATGTAATAAGCAACATAAATAGGTGATTTGATTTGACTTACTTAATTAGGGCCTATTTTGTTAAAAGTTTTGTTTTTTGTGAATTATATTGCTAAAAATCCTCGTTCGCAATTTATTTAGATATGTAGCCTCTTCTGGAACTCAATTTTGTCAAAATCGAGTTCTAAAAGAGGCTATATAACTATAAAAAAAAAAAAAACTTGCTAAATAGGCTTTTTGGTTATATAACTAGGGATAAAACTATTATTTAGCTAAAAAGGCCTTTAAATTAGTGTTACAATGGAATGTTTAAAATTAAATATAATTGGGGCATTTCATAATACAATTACTAGCTTTAATTTTAAGTTCATCAAGATAACTTTATTTGGATGAACACAAATAATGACATCTTTCCCCTTAAATTAAATGATTTGGATTTTGTTCATGGCAAGCATGCACATCTTGATGATTTTGGAAAAGCTAAATGGGAAGAATTTTGAACCTTAGTTCTCCTTATAAGGAAAACTAAGCAATACAATTAAGTTAAAAGACTCTTGACTACATTTTTTACACTTAGGTTTCAAATAACAACGTGAGCTCATTGCATATGGAAATTCCAAAATTGCCCAATCTTACCTACAATATTTACGATTCAAATTCAATTCTATACACCCACTTCCAAAACTAGACGACATAACATCTTTTAAAGAAAAAAAAATTAAAGCAAAAAAATAGAGGGGAATGGGAGGGATTTGCACTTTGCTTAACTAAGGTGCAATTGCAATGTCCCCTAAACTACAAAACTAAGTAATGTCCCCTATTAAATATTGATAATAAGCCCTTTTAACTCTTGTCATTAGGATTTCAGTAAAAGTTTAATGAAATTTTCAATTTTCAATTAGACAAGCTATTACTCGAGCTAGGCATAACCCCTCTCTTGTGCCAGCGCTATTACTCGGGACATAAACATTTACTCCGGTTGTGGGGATCAACCAACTTCTACCCAAATAAGACTTTGACCAACAAGGGAAGGTTCATAAGCATATCCTCACGAATCATTTCCATTTTAAGCATTAGTGCTTATTAATCTTTTGTGTTAAATTTAGAAATCAACACATTAACTTGCTTAATTAGATAGTTATTTATACAACCCTTAACATATATGTCAAAGCATCATACATAGCGTGTGTATATGTATATAATTATCAAGAGAAAATACATTTTTTGTCCCTACATTTTGGGAGAGTTCCTATTTTGGTCCTTACTTTTTGGTGTTCCTATGTTGGTCACTAAATTTTCAACTCATTCCCAATGCACTCCTTGTAATCAACTTAGTAATGGAAATTGTCTACGTGGCACATAGAGTGCACTGATGACACACTTGAAGCTTTTGCAAACATTAAAATAATATTAAAAAAATTTGTTTGGCAATTAAAAAATGTCATGTCAACATTTTAATAAATAAAAAAAATCTACAGTTGAAAAAGCAATAAAAAAAATTATGAACTTCTAATTTTTAAACAAAAAAGTGAATTAAAAAACAAAATTACAACATAATTAAATTTAAATGACATTTTTTTTTCTTTTCAACATTTTTTCTAAAAGAACAGGACTGTTCATGTTCTTCACGTTCTTCCCTAAAGAACATGTTTGGTTGCCTCGAAAATTTTATAAAAAAAAAAATTCAAGATTTTATTTTATTTTCTTGCATTTTCTTAGCAACACAAAAACACATAACAATCTTCACATTATTGATTATTAACCTTAAGATGAGAAAAAAATTTAAATTTTGAGTATTATAATTTCTTGAATTTGAAGTGCAAACTATGTAAAAAACCGAAACCCAGCAAATCACCAAAACATTGAAACCTAACAATTCACCAAAACCTAGCAAATCAAACCAAAAATACCAAAAAACCTTCAGCAAATGAAATCCATAAATCTAGCAACCAAACCAATCTCTAGCAAAGTAAACCTTAACCTTCAAACCCAAATCCCTCAAATACCAAATTAATTACCCAACCACAAATCAAACCCAAAAAACCCAAATTAATTATCCAATCAATCACTGAAATTTTCTTTGAATAAACCCATAAATTTTCTTGGGGAGAGAGAGAGAGAGAGAGAGAGAGTTGTTGATGAAGATTGTCTAGATTGAACATATCTCGACACCAAAAACCACCTTCTTATTGATCGTGTTCAACACTAGTTGATGGTGGTGGTGGCAGCGATCGATGAAGATGAATGGTGAGAAGCTTTGAGCTTCGACCATGGGTTCTAGAGAGAGAGAGAAAGGGATTTTTTTGAGCTTTAATATGTGTAAGAAAATGGATTAGAGAGCAGTGGCAGCTCTTTGGGAATTTATTTTAGAGGTGTCATTATGAAACTTAAATTAAATAAAAGAAAACTTGAATATATTGAGTTATTGACAACAAAAAAAAAAAAAAAAAAACACAAAACACAAATATATGATGTTTTACAACTTCCTTTTATGAGTTTTCATATTTCGAAATTATTACATGATGGTTTATTATCATTTGTCATTATTAACTATTGTCAATGTGAGTAGGTGTGACCATTTTAATTTGTTAAGCTTGTATAATATTTTTATTTTTATATAGTTATTATTATCTGATGAAGCCGGATAATGACCTCGTCACTATGCTCCTCGTCAATGTTGATGGACGAGCTCCGGTACCTATTGTCAAGAAAAGGAAAGGCAAGGGAGGTTTCTCTGGCATGGTGCCGATTGAAAATACTCCAATGCTTAAGTCAGCAAAAATGCCTCTCGTAGGAATTCTCTTACTGGTGTATATCCAAAGTTTTTCATGTCCTTTACTTGAGTTCTATTCTCCTTTTAATAGCTTGCTTTGGCTAGGTGTTGTTATGTTTGTTAATGCTGCTCTGAACATTTTGACAATGATGATTCCCTTTAAGGTGTAACGGATGATTGTTGGGTCATAATTGCTTTTGTAACTGTTCCAGCGCACTCATTGCTTGTCAGCTATTCGATGGGCAGTTATTTGTGCTTCAATGAGTGATGGCTTGCCTCGTCTATAAGGGTGACGTATGACGACGGGGTCCTGCCCTTACTCTCGTTCCAGATTTGAATGTGGCTAAGATCTTCTTTCATCTAGACGATCTCCACGTTGATATCTGTCAATTGCCCCCCATTCCTTGGTTGTCAAGACGTTGGACGATCTTAGGGATGTGATTGGACGTGATGTTCGTATCTTTACGATTCCCGAAATTCGGCCTCTCGTTTTAAATGCGAAATGACTATTCCTTAGGAAACGAACACGTGTTGGTTTTCTGTTTGTGGTGCGTGCGAAGTTTTCTTGATTTTGGCGCACTTTAATTCCGAGTTTTCCTTTTAGAGAAAAGCGTTCCTCTTCCTCCGCCCTATTTGGTCTAAACTTCAAAGCATTGAGAGATCTCCATCCTTCAAAATTTCCTAGTAAGGCCTCTTTTCCTATGCTTTAATGGTTGGTTTTGAATTCCTCAGTCAAGAGTGCCCCTTGGTCTCGTTTTTCTTTGCTTGGTTGGGAGTTTCTTAGAGTATTCTTTTGGTCGACGTCCCCAAACAGGTTTGTTTGTGTCCCGTTGTTCTGCACTTAGGCCTATTTTGCTTTCTCTCTACCTTTTAATCCGTCAATCTTTGAATAAGTACCATTTCGAGATGACCACCATTGAGTATAGGGCAGATGATGTTAGGTCTAATGAGTTAAAGACTGGATTGTCTTCCAGTGTTAAGTCTTTGATTAAAGTAGTTGATACCGCGGCTTTAAAGATGCCCTCATCTTCCTCTTCACGCCCCTTGCATGCCCTTTCTGAGTCTTGTTCCTTGAAAGAGAGTCATCTAAAGGGTTTTAGGAAATGGTTCCAATTTCCTAAGGGTGCCTCTGTTAGATTGCCTTGCTTGGGTGAAAAGCCTGTAACTTTGCCCATGGAGAGGTGTGCTTTTACGAGGTTGCCTTTTTGTTCGTTTCCCCGTCCATCCGTTCATTATGTAGCTTTTGAATGAATTTCAAATCGCCCCAAGTCAACTTGTCCCTAATGCTTGGAAGACGATCATAAGTTGTATGTCTATCTGGGTGTCTGCTTATGATGGGGAAATGATAACTTTGAATAAATTCTTGTTTCTGTATCATTTAAAAGCCTCTACCCACTACGGGTATTTTGAACTTTTACCTTAGGATAGGAAATCTAGGATTGTTAAAGGTTTTTCTTCATCCTTCTGTGATTGGAAATCACGATATTTTTTATTTCTGGTAAGGGTTGGGAAACCCTATCTGACGATCTCTAGGGGGAAGTCCCAAGATTATTACAAAAAATAGGAAGTCCTAGCACTTGGTGCATATTTCAATTGTCTTCCCTTGTTTTTCTTTCAAATCATAATTGTTTGTCTAATAATGTTTTCCTTCTATCTTTTTGCAGCGCTTGATCGTCCTAATTTAGAAGATATACATCGTCATTGGGTCCGGGCTGCTCTTGCATACGGCCATGAAATTGAGGACTTTGACAACTTCGTTGATCCTCGTCATCTGTTTGACTGCTGTTTAGGTCCCGAGCCTTCAAAGTACGTATCGGAAAAAATTCGCCGAGAGGAAAAGAGTAAGATCGTCTGTTCATAAGTTCCCTAAATATTTTCATCTTTATTAGCTTCGTCTATTCTCTGCCTGACTTTCTTACTTGCTTCTCTTTCTCTTAGCAGAAATGGCCACTAGATATGGCAAAGATAAGTATGCTTGTATCAAGTATCTGAAGAACGAGCCCTTGTCCAATCTGACCGCTAACTCGAAGAAAAGGAAGTTGAGTGACGAGAAAACTGAGACTACTGTCCCTCCGCCCGTTCATACAATCCCTTCTTCTCCTACTCCATCTTTGGAAGTGACTGCCTTCACTCCCCCAACTACTTATGCGAAGGGAAAAGGCAAAATTGGGAGGAGCGTTTGGGACAACCTTGCCACCGCTATGGGCCGTGCTCATAATGTGATTACCGACGATGAACTCAAGGGTTTGTTGTCTATTCCTTCCCATGAGTTAGTCAGTCGACATATTCATAAGTTGGTGCAAGTATGTAGTTTTGTTCTTCCAACGTCCCTTTTATAGTTGTTTGTATGAGTGCTTATGCATAGTTTTCTCCTTACTTACTAGTTTCGTATTAGGTTCTTAGGGAGTCGCTGCGCATCACAATCGACTATTTGAACACGGAGGAGAAGATTGTGGTGGCTACTTCAAAGGCCGAATCCGTCAAGGTTGAATGCTCCAAGTTGAGGAAAGATTTGATTAATGTCATGAATGAGATGAATGACGCGAATCAGAAGGTAAAGAAGCTTATTGAGGCCTTGCACGTGGAAAAGGCGCTCGCTGTCCAGAAGGATGGAGAGATTCAAGCTGCCCTCCTAAGGATTGACGAGGAGAGAGATAAGATCATTTAGAAGTTTAAACAGTCGGAGGAGTTTTCAGATCTTCAGTTTATGCAATACTTTAAAGGGTTCAAGCTTTTGCGTTGGTGGACAATGAAGCACAACAGCTTAGCTGTGGACTTTTCCAATTTGGACTTTGAGAAAATTGATACAGAGATACTTGAAGACGAAGTTAAAGATCAAGAAGAAATTGAAGCTAGTGCCATGGAGAAGCATCCTGTTGTGAACGAAACTATTGACGAATCTGCTGTTTCCCCTTTATAATTTCTTTCCCCCTTTTTATTTATTTATTTTTACTTGGAAAACAATGGGTGCCCTGTTGGTTTTGGGGTTTTATCTTCTGACAAGCATGGGTTGCCTCCTTGTTTTGAGGCTTTTATTTTTGGACAACTTTTTGACTTGTTGCTTTGCTTATGCTATAATAACTTGTTGCTTATCTTTGCGAATTAAACTTGTAGTTTTCATCACTTAATTTATGGTTTGGACTTGTCAGGTACATTGGCTAAGTTTTTATCCTTGTGATTTAGACTTAAAGTTCTTATCACGTGATTTGGATTTTTAGTTTTGTCATTTATACTGACAGAGCTTTTATCCTTGTGATTAAACTTAACGCTTTTAGCACTGAAATTGGATTTTAACTTCGTTATTTAAACTGACGAGGTTTTTATCCTTGTGATTAAACTTAACGTTTTTATCACAGAATTTGGGTTTGTAACTTTGTCATTTATGTTGACGAGGTTTTTACCCTTGTGATTTAAACTTAACGTTTTTATCACAGAAATTGAGTTTTTAACTTCGTCATCTACGTTGACGAGGTTTTTACCCTTGTGATTTAAACTTACCGTTTTTATCACAAGAATTGGGTTTTTAACTTCGTCATATATGTTGACGAGGTTTTTACTCTTGTGATTTAAACTTAACGTTTTTATCACAGAAATTGGGTTTTTAGCTTCGTCATTTATGTTGACGAGGTTTTTACCCTTGTGATTTAAACTTAACATTTTTATCACAAAAATTGGGTTTTTAACTTCGTCATTTATATTGATGAGGTTTTTACCCTTGTGATTTAAACTTAACGTTTTTATCACTTGATCACGACTTAAACTCATTAGAGTTTTTATCATAACTGTTGCATTTTGAATTTTCTTTTCAACTGAAGGAGATTTTCACCATGGAGTTTTTGACAACAAAAGAAATGGCTCTGCAGGCATTTTGTCTGTTTTATTCATCCTTGTTTGTAAAAAAGGGTTACAAGGGTAATACCTCACAAAAACACAAAAAGTGCTGAAAATAAAGCACTGGAAGAAAAAAGGATAAATGCATGAAAACAATGAAATTGAAGTCTCGCTTATCTATGGATGAATAACTGAGATATTCCAAACCCTAGAACTTATGAGGGCTGAAAATTCGATCCCTCACTAGTAGTACTTTTTAAGGTGCTCTACATTCCAAGGATGCGGCAGAGGTTTCCTACTTGCGTCCTCTAAGTAATAGCTCCCTCTTCTTGACTAATAGACGATCTTGTATGGGCCTTCCCAGTTGGGGCATAGCTTCCCTTCGTTTGGATCTTTGGTGGCTTGTGAAACCTTTCACAGAACCATATCTTCGGGATTAAAACCCTTCAACTTTACCCTTTGGTTGTAGTACTTCATCATCCTTTCCTGATACACGGCCATCCTCTGAGCTGCATCGTCTCTGACTTTAGGCAAGCAATCTAGAGATAGCTTAAGGCCCTCGTCATTGCTCTATTCATCATAACATGTCCTTCTGAGGGTTGACACTCCAACTTCTACAGGAATTACTACTTCGGTTCCAAATGTCATTTTGAAGGGTGTCTCGCCTGTTGGTGTCCTCACCGTTGTCTTGTAAGCCCATAACACCTTTGGGAGTTCATCAGGTCATGCTTCTTTTGCCCCCTTTAGTCGGGTTTTGATCAACATGAGAAAATTTCAATTTGTGACTTCAGTTTGGCCATTAGCTTGTGGATGTCTAAGGGAAGAATAGTAATTCTTTATCCCTAGCTCCTTGCAAAAATCTCTGAACTTGTGGCTGTCAAATTGTCGTCCATTGTCAGAGATGAAGACCCGTGGAATTCCAAACCGACAGACGAGGTTTTTCCACATGAAGTGTTGTATCTTGTCCTTCGTTATAACTGCCAAAGGCTCTGCTTCCACCCATTTTGTGAAATAATCAATAGCGACGACTAGGAATTTTACTTGCTTCTTACTAGGGGGTAGGGGGCCCATTATGTTGATTCCCCATGTGGAGAATGGCCATAGTGAGGTGATGTTAGTCAAATGCTCTACTGGGACATGTTGCACGTTTCCAAACCATTGGCACTTGTCACATCTCTGGACGACCTGAGCTGCATCTTTTTGCATGGTTGGCCAAAAATATCCTGCACGAACAACTTGCACAACAAGTGAACATGGTCGAGAGTGGTTTCTGCAGACTCCTTCGTGGACTTCTCTTAGCATGTATTCAGCATCTTTCGTATCGAGACACTTTAAGTAGGGCTATGAAAATCCCTTCTTGTAGAGTTCGTTGTACAGGATGGCGAATCTGGACGACCTTACTTTGACGGTCTAGGCTTCCGAGGGATCTGCAGGGAGGTTACCATCTTTGATGTATGTGATTATTGGGTCCATCCAACTTTTTACTAATTGGATGTAATTCACGTTAAACCCCTCAATGCTTGGGAGGTACTGCACTTCCATGTATAACCCAGGTCGTCCTTCACTAGTATCTGGCGATGCTAGCCTAGCAACCTTGTCTGCTTCCGAGTTTTCTTCCCTTGGTACTTGAGTGATCTTGACATCATCAAAGTTAGAAACTAACTGATTAGTCAATGTTAAGTACCTTTTCATCTTGTCCTCTTTGGCCTCGTATTCATTGGTTATCTGTCCTACCAAAAGCTTCGAATCAGAGTTCAGCTTTAAGTTCCTTACACCCAAGGCTTTTGCAATCCCCAAGCCCGTCATGGTAGCTTTATACTCCACTTCATTATTTGTCATTGGGAATTGAAGCTGGACCTTGTATCTAAGAGTATCTTTCTCAGGGGATAAGAGTACCACTCCTACTCCACCCATGCCTGATGCTGATGACCCATCTATATACGCTATCCAGTAATCTGATTTCGAATCTTGATCTGCCATAGTAAATTCGGCGACAAAGTCTGCCAATGCTTGGGCTTTTATCACCGTTCTAGGCTTGTAATCAACATCAAAGTAGCTTAACTCCACCGCCCATTGGACTATTTTGCTCACTGCGTCTGGCTTGCCCATGGCCTTTCATAGAGGTTGGTCTGTCATGACTACTATCATGTGTGCCTGAAAGTAAGGACGGAGCTTCCTTAACGCAACAATTAGCGCAAAGGCTAACTTTTCTGTCCTTGGGTATTTTACTTCTGCACCCTGGAAGGCTTGACTTACGTAGTAAACTGGCTTCTAGATCTTGAGCCCTTCACGGATCAATGCTGAGCTGACAACTGTCTAGGAGACAACTAAATACAGGAATAAATCTTCCCCTTCGACGGACGGACTAAAGAGCAGGGGCTTACTCAGGTAAATCTTGAGGGCTTGGAAAGCTTCTTCGCATTCCTTCGTCCAACAGAAAGCCTGTTTCAATGTTTTAAAAAATGGGAGGCATTTATAGGTGGCTCTAGATACAAACCTGTTCAAAACTGCTACTCGTCCCGTCAACCTCTGTACCTCCTTCACATTCCTCGGGGAAGTCATGTCTATTATGGCTTTAAATTTCTCCAAGTTGGCCTCTATGCCCCGTTGCGAAACCATGAACCCCAGAAATTTACCTAACGAAACTCCAAATACGCATTTTGTCGGGTTCAACCTCATCTGATACTTCGTCAATGTGTCAATAGTTTCTCCGAGGTTGTCTAGATGTGACTTTGCTTTCTTGCTTTTCACAAGCATGTCATCCACATAAACTTCCATGTTCCGTCTAATCTGCTTGCTAAACATTTGATTCACCAATCTTTGGTAAGTCGCCCCTGCATTTTTCAAGCCAAACGACATGACCTTGTAGCAATACAACCCCTGGCTAGTAACAAAGGCTGTGTTCTCCTGGTCCTCTTCGTTTATGCGGATTTGGTTGTAGCCCAAAAATGCATGCATTAAGGCTAGCAGCTCATGTCCAACTGTTGAATCTACTAGCTGATCAATCATAGGGATTGGAAAGCTGTCCTTTGGGTACGCTCGGTTGAGATCTGTAAAGTCAAAGCATATGCGCCATTTCCTATTGGACTTCTTCACCATGATGACATTGGCTAGCCAATTAGGGTAATAGACCTCCCTGATGAACTCAGCAATCAAAAGCTTCTCTACTTCTTCCACAACAGCTTTGTTCCTTTCTAGAGCAAAAACTTGTCGTTTCTGTTGGACAGGCTTTTTGGTGGGATCAACATTCAACCTGTGCTCTATTACTTCATTGTCTATACTCGGCACATCCTCATGAGTCCAAGCAAAGATATCTAGATTTTGCTTTAGGAACTCTACGGTCTTGCCCTTCAGGTCTGAGCCAAGTCCTCCCCCAACTTTTGTGACCTTAGCAGTGTCTCCGTCCACTAGCCACACATCTTCCAGCTCTTAAGCGGACTTCTTTGGCTCTTCTTCCACCACCCAAGCATGACTTTCTCTAGAAGCTAACACTGCTTAGTAGCATTCTAGAGCTAACAGCTGATCCCTGCATATTTCCCATATCCCGTTGGGGGTTGGAAATTTCACCTTGAGGCAATAAGTTGAGGTTGCAGCCTTGAGTCAATTCAATGTAAGTCCTCCCAGGATGACATTATAGGATGATTGACAGTCAACGATCAAAAAATTGACTTGTTTTGTTATCTGGGCTGGATGCATTCCTGCGGTGACTAACAATGAGATGATACCCTTTGGATAGATACGGTCTTCACTGAAACTGACCAACAGGGATTTGAAAGGCCTTAGCCGTTTCGGGTCCAACCGCAACTGCTAGTAGGCCATCATATACATTATATCCGCAGAGCTCCCATTGTCAACTAATACTCTCTTTGTGTTGAAACCTTCAATTTCTAGCATATGACGAGCGGATCATCACGAGGTTGCTTAATTCCACTTGCATCTTGTTTAGAGAAGGTGATGTCGTCACTCTCTGATCGTTGGTACTTTGGAGATGGATGTTTGATGTGAATGCTATTAATCTGCCTATGATAAGTCTTCTTCAGAGACTTGTATGACCCTCCTGATACGGGTTTCCTTGTTATCGTTTGTATTTCACCTACGGCCTGCCTTGGCTGATCTCGTCCGTCCTCTTTAGCATCGTCAAGAGGCTTGTTGTCATTCCTTGTCTGGGGATAGTGGTCCCTTTTGATGAACTTCTGGAGTTTCCCCCATTGAATCAACTCTTCTATCTGTTCTTTCAGATCACAACTTTTGTCAATGTAATGGCCGTGGTCCTTGTGGAAGCGATAGTATTTCTTTGGGCCACTCTTCCAGGAGGACGTGCTTAATGGTTTGGGCCATTTCAAGCCTGGCTCATCCTTGATCTGCATCAAGATTTTGTCTGTGGACATCACTAATAGGGTGAAGTTCATCTTCTTCTTCTAGGCATCAGAACTGCTCTTGTTTGTCTTAGTCTCCGAATAAGAATCTTTATGATCTTTCTTCTTACCTTGAGAATCACCAGGTTCTTCCTTCTTTCGTTTTCCTATTAACCTTTTCACATGAAGGGCATTTTCTCCGTTCATGTACTTCTAAGCTTTGAACAAGAGATCCGTCATAAAGGTCGGCAGCGTCTTCCCCAATGAAAAGACAAGATTGGGGTTGTTAAGTCCAGCCTGGAAGGTTGTCATTATCACTTGGTCATTTACTTTGTCAATTTCCAGCACAACCTTGTTGAAACGTTTCACATAATCTCTTAGGCTTTCACCTTCCTATTGTCTCACCGTTAGCAAGTAAGAAGTTGGCCTTTTGTGACACATCCCCTCAATTGAAGTGGCGAACAAAAGAATCACTAAGCTGTTCAAAATTCGCTATTGAAGATGCTGGCAGCTTCCTGAACCATACCCTAGCAGCCCCTCTAAGAGTGGCAAGAAAAGATCTATAGATAACTTCATCTAGAGTTTGCTGGAGGTTCAAGATAGTCTTGAAAGCCTCTATGTGGTTAAAGGGATCCTTCGTGCCATCATAGAATTCCAGCTACAGCAAACGAAACTTCAGAAGTAAGGGGCACTCCAAAACACTGGCTATGAAAGGTGAATCTGTTCTTTTTAGCATGCCATCAAGGTTCATTGTTGTCTTCCCCTTCATGGGATTTTTCACTTCGTCAAGGTCCCTTCGTAAGCTCTTCATCATGTGATCATTACAATGCATGGACTGCCCAATGTATTCTATTGTATCCTTTCCCTTGCTGTTTTCAGGATTGCTAGCCTCTTCGTTGTGTCTGCTATGGCTACGTCGATGATGTGAACCGTTACTGCCCTCTGGACGAGCTCAGCGCTTCAACTCTTCATTCTATCTCATTAGCTCTTATACATTTGCTGTTAGGGCCTGAATCTATTGAGCCATGACCACAGGGTTTAGGGGTGGTGTTGGTGTGGTGTCCATCATGCGGCAGGAGCTTTATCGGTAGGAACACAGTGACTTGTCATTGTTTCTCACAGACGGCGCCAAACTGATGAAGCCAGATAATGACCTCATCAGTATGCTCCTCGTCAATGTTGATGGACGAGCTCCGGTACCTGTTGTCAAGAAAAGGAAAAGCAAGGGAGGTTTCTCCAGGGTGGTGCTGATTGAAAATACTCTAATGCTTAGTCAGCAAAAATGGCTCTCACAGGAATTCTCTTATCGGTGTATATCCAAAGTTTTTCATGCCCTTTACCTGAGTTCTATTTTCCCTTTTATAGCTTGCTTTGGATAGGTGCAGTTATGTCTATTAATGCTGCTCTGAACGTTTTTCTCCTGAGAGAAACGTAGCATTAATTGACAATGATGATTCCCTTTAAAGTGTAACGAATGATTGTTGGGTCATAATTGCTTTTGTAATTGTTCTGGTGCACTTATTGCTTGTCAGCTATCCTATGGGCAGTTATATGTGCTTCAATAAGTGATGGCTTGCCTCGTCTATAAGGGTGACGTATGACGACGGGTGATGGAAAAACATGTTTGTATCACATACAAAACATACGCAGTGCAAATTTAACGGATCTACTTCATTCGCAATTGATAACATGCACTATGTAAGTTTTAGAATATAAAATCAAGAGAGTGTACCTTGGTGCAGTGAATTTCAAAACAAAGATCAGAAGTACTCGGGAACACTTTTAATCTTCACTCCAATTCCACTTGTACCCAAGATGTGTAGTCTCTCAATCAGTTATATGTGTTTGTTCTAAAGAAAATGAGAGAGTTTCCAACACTAACATACATACCATTTCATATCCTTGTTAGTTGTTTTTTAAAATTTTATATGTTTCTCTCCTTATAACTGATTATCTAATTGGACTAACCTTTTGGGCCTTTCCAATTGGGCTCTAGTATGTGGCTTGGAGTGAGACCAAAAGGGAACAAATAAGACACTAGTCCAATGGGCCTTGGGTTTTTCTATCAACTCTTGACAAGTCCAAAGTTACTCTTGACAAGTCCAAAGTTACCATTAATTATATTTAATACCACTATATAAATATAATTGCACTCTAGGCCTCATTTATAAATTATATCCCAAGACTTTATTGTACATGCAACCCCTTCATAAAATATTCGTAGTAATACAAAGTCATTAAAGTAGGTTGTCACTTTGTAGTTTACTACATCTTAATTCTTGAGTACCCGGTTTAATCCTTTAAGTTATTTATCATATATTTATGAAATATAATTTCATAAATATATACTTTAGTAACTAATTACTAAAGTAGTTAGGCCTAACATTCTGAAAAACAAACCCATTAAACTTATTTGAAAGGAATATTTTGTATCTCCGTTAAGAGACTATGAATTTCATCTTAAGAATATATGTTCCATCAACACTAAATGTGGTTGCCCAACATACTGAGATTTTGACCGTTATTTTAGATCTCACTCCTAATATATCAGAGCAATCTACACTTCATGATCAAGTCCATTACTCTCTCAGGATTAAGAGTTTATGTAAATAGAAGGCGTGAGATTTATTATTTATTTGACAATCGTTAGGAGAATAATAAATCTCACAGCGGTCCAGTTTAATATGTCTTAACTCTTAAGATATATCAACACATCAACTAGAAGTCTCCACTTCTATGATCAAGACAAATCATCTTAGTTGATATGTTATAGTCTTCGCTGATGAAATGCCCAATTTCATCACCGACTACGAACTAAAATTCTGAGTTTACAAAGAACTTGTGATTTATATCTTCTGTGACTTTCACATAAATCACATACTATGCATCTCATGGACTATATGATAATGTCCGAATATTCATGTTACCATTATTTTAGATAATAATAAAACAGCTATATTAATCACAATATTAAGTTATACATAATGTAATACTTAATATTATACATAGCATTATACAATAGGATTTAAGGACACTAATCCCAACAACGAGGTCCTGCCCTTACTCTCGTTCTTGATTTGAATGTGGCAAAGATCATCTTTCATCTAGACGATCTCCACATTGATATCCGTCATTATCTATTTGTCATTTTTTTATACAAATATTTTACACTAAATGAAAAAACTCAAACCATTGGTTGACTTGGTTTCTAAGGACAAAACAATCCCTCCTTGCAACCTTAATTATGATATGAAATACTCATTGTCATATCTAACTTTTGCAGACATTGTCATTGGTAATTTATTACTATTCTGGGCCATTTTTAATTTATTATTAGTTTAAAGAACAATACTACAATAGTTATTATTCTTAATAAAATCTTATTTTTACTAACTTATCTAGCTTACTCACTTAGATAACTCGGAGCTGTCTAAGGCAGAGAATGATAGATCATCAATTTCGAGTGAGACTAGTCAAACTACTCAATTGATGATGCTATTGTTGCCACTGAAGAGTCAAAGAAGTCAGAGACGACTTTGTTGGATCTATATTCTAGATGTGGTGCCATGTCGGGGTCTTTGCATGGTTGCATTTATATTGGGTGTAAAACTTCTCGATGTAAGTTTTCAAGGAACATTTGGATCATTTTGATATATTAATCATAAGATATGCATCACTCATTAACACTACAAGTTTGTATTTGACTATAAAGAGGTGGACTAATGACACAAATCCTCATGCATGTAAAAGTTTGAAGTTGAATCACCCTAAAACCAAGGTAGTACTCGGTGTTCTTTCTTGTGTCTTTCAATTGTCATTATATCTTTATCTATTTCCTAGTTCATGTAAAAATATATATTTTGTAAATGTTGATCAGGTGAGAAATGAAACAGCAGAAGATTTTTTATCTTTATACAAAGTTGCACAAGGTTCTCATTTTTGAATCAAATCAATTACTAGAACAGAATTCTGATCTAGAAAGGGATGTGGATTTAGCAATTTTTGGAAAAGGAGTTCTTGGAACTTTTATTGGATATTCGAAAAAGATCATAAATGGGTTGAACTTCCAAAACACCCATCTCACTAGGGAAATAACGAGCTAAGACACAACCTGGAAGGAACTTTATTTTCTGACTTCTGTATGTAGTACAAGGTCATGCTACCATGGCATAACGATTCTAAAGGTTTCAAGAAACGAAAATAACATAAAATCAGGGTCAGCTCAACACATTTTGTGGTTTAAGGTTACAATTTAAAGCGATGCTTTTATGAAAAGTGATTAGTTTTTTCAATATCCCAAAGGTGGTACTCGTTGAATATTCTTGGCAAGACCATCAATTTGATAATTATTTCCTTAACAACTTTGGCCTCGATTAAATTGGTTTCTTTATATTAATATAACTATGATAATACCAAAATCATGAAATATTAACCATGTTATTGGCATGTTAAATGCTTTTCATGCAAAATATGACCACATTTCTATGAGAATTTTTTATATATGTAGAGTATTTTAAATATATTCAGTTTAAAATATATTCTAAACTTGTATTTTAAATTATATTTTAAATTTTAATATGTGTAGAGTATTTCAAAACTTGTAAATTCTAAACAGTGTCATTTCTATTGAATACCTCAATTCAGTTTAAAATATATTCTTTTCAAACCTTACTCAAATTCACTGTCCGCAAAAATATTGTCTAGTTTAGGGCCAACTCAACATATTTTAGGGTTAGACGCAAATGAAAATGTATTATTACTTAATATTTTATAAGCGATACATGAATTAGAAACATGAATCCAATATTTTTATATAATTTGAGAAATTAATTTGACTATTCTCATATATTTATAAATGTATTTTAAAACTTTTAATTCTAAAAATATTGAAATAATCTGTATCAAAATAAATATCACATTTTAGATGGTCACTGTCTCATTTGGCAATGTTGGACTACAGTTATTGAAAAATGGGTTTCAGTAATGAATTTCTCTCGGAAATTATTAATTCTAATTTTAATTTTGATAGAGAGAGAAAGGAATGGTAAAATTTTTGGAAAATTGAAAAATTTTACATTCTTAAACTTCCAAAAATATAGTAAAATGTATTAATTATTAAATTTTTTGGGCTTTAATTAAAATTTTTACATCATTGGACAGATAAACAAGATATTCTATCAACCAAAAGAGCATGTCTTCTTTTCTTTTCTTTTTCCTAAGTGAGAGACCATACTTTTTTTATTCTTATTTTTGTGAAATACTATAAAACAAATGGATATAATATATTCTATTTAGGGGGCTTTATGCCATTGTCTAAATGGCCTAATGGTTGAGCGGCCTCTACAGAAAGCAAAGAGAGTGTTTTTTTTTATGAAGCATGTTGATACCCCGTGGTCGCAACCACCCCTTTTTGAGAATGGAGCATGCATTTTGGGTGTGAGCTATGACTAATGAGCCATTTTTATATTAAAATTATGAAGTTACCACCAATCATTTGGTTTTTCTAAGGTATGATTAGTCACCTAACTCTATGTTGATTTTATTACTAATCCTAGGTTGAGAAAATGTCGATTTTTTCCTAATCTAAATGGATGATAAAAAATATTGATTCTTGGATTCAAAAGTCTGGTTACGTGTGGGGAAGGTGTTAGGCACCCCACAGTGCCTATCATGAGATAGTCCTTTGTTTTGGTAAATTCTTAATTTTCGATTATTGACAGATAAAAACAAGCTATTGACATTAGCTTTTACGGCTTTAAAGAATTTGGGATTCAAGTTTTGGCTTGAGATGGATGTGTGGCCTTTATCAATACTTTGCTAGCACATTTGAATACTACCGAATTTCCATCATGAAAATCCAGCAGCATTTCGCCTTATTTTTGTGGTAAAAATCTTGCAGCATTTTAGGTTAGGTGCGTTGTGGCACGCATAACGCTATTCTCACCAAGCTTTCACGGTGAGAATATGGCAAGAAGATGCCACATTTTCACGGCAAAAATCTAGCAGAGTTTTGTGTTAGGTATGCCATGGTGCACCATCGGGGTTTCATGCCTATTTATATGTAGACACTCGATTTTGCACTCATGATTTAATCAAGGAGAATGACTTGAATGATCATTCATGTACGCCAAAAATCATGATTGCATTACATGCATTAATTTGTTCTTGCATTACATACATCAATTTGTTCTTACATTACATGCACCAATTCATTCATTGCATATCATAAAAATGATCTTGAAATTCTAATGGTCGTGATGGTATGTTCGGTTTCCAAATCGGACCATCAGATCAAAAGATATAGCATAATCAAGTTTACACGGTTAGCATGCACTGTGTCTAGGTAGAGTTGACCACACACAATTAATTTAAATTAATTTTGATTGGTTAAACAATTAAAATTAATTAAATAATTTTGTGATTGGTTGATAATTAGTGTTTAAATAGGATTGCATGCATAGGAATAAAATGGATGATTGGATAACAATAAAATTGTGGATAATCTAAAATTTATCAAGATTTATTTTAGGGTATTTATCTATAAGATAATTATTCTTGAAAAAGCCTGAATTATCCAAAAAAGAGATAAAAATCATAGACTAAGGATGAAAACATGTCTAGGTACAAGGATCGGATCAAAAAAACCTAAAAAGAGTGTCCAAAACGCACCCCAACACAGAAGAACGTTTGGCATCCCAGAGCACCATTCGACACTTTTGGAGTGCCGAAAGGCATTTTAAAAGGGTTGAATGGTCCCTGTAGGAACATGATTTAAGTCTCTAGCCCAAGGGATGGATGGGTTTTGGCCCAAAAAGCCCAATACAATGAATTTGTAGAGAGTGGGTTGGAAAACTCGGCTCTAATGAGTTAAAGAACAAGTATAATGGATCCAGATGACCAGAAAGTAAAGATAGACTGATTTAATCCAAAGAAAATCGTCCTCGGCACAGTTTGAGGAGACTAATTCTAGTATATCTTTCTTTGAATTTGATCACAAGTTTTGTTCTTCTTGGTACAATGTTTTTCTCTCAAATTCCCGATCCTTTCCTTTAGGGACTCATTTATATTTTATACTATCTTCTTTCCTTCATCTCCACCCTCCACGTGTAAGTTAGATTGCTGGTGTTTATCCTTGTCCCATAAGCACCTTCCTAAAGTCTTTGGGAGCAGCTGTAAGGTTGAAAACTACTGTTCAGGTATTACTTCCTCATTAATGCGGCCAAATAGTTAGCTACAAAACATTCAATGTGGTGGTAGCGGCTTTCTTTTAGATATTTCATAGCTTTTCTTTATCCTGTGCTTTCATGATGTATATCCTTATCAATAGAATTTCCTGGAATGTTGCTTTCGGATGGCAGACCGTACCTTTTGACCTCTACTTTACCCAGCCGAGGAAGAATCCCTCCTCGGACCACTTTTATGGACCATTATGACCAGACCCCTTTCTTTATTCACCAATGCCGACTTCCATAACAATGTTTTTTCGTCCTCGAAATACTGAATGTCCTCGGATTGGGCCCTCGGCCTCATACACATTACTGGGCTTA
Organism: Lithocarpus polystachyus; assembly: GCA_033629205.1. NCBI lineage: Eukaryota > Viridiplantae > Streptophyta > Magnoliopsida > Fagales > Fagaceae > Lithocarpus > Lithocarpus polystachyus. Next base: position 51,977,854 of record CM066166.1, read on the forward strand.
TCATCCTTACAATCCCCTTTTGGGCTTTGGCCCAACTCCCTTTGGGTGACGATATGGCACACCATTTTCGACCTTTTTGCAAAACGATGCATCCGGATTCACATCCTAATCATTCATGCCTATTTTTTAGAGCTTTCTCACCTCTATAAATAGAGACTGGATCTCATAATTCAGGGGAACTTTTTTACACTCTAAGAGGCACGTTTTTAGGCTCTCAAATTGCTCATATTTGTTGATCTGCTTTTGGATATTTGCTGCTGAAATTAGGGTTTTTAGGTTTCAAAGATAATTGAATAAATTTCTTTGAACCTTAAAACATCATTTCAAGAACAAAAAGTGCTCCATGCAAGAGGTTGTTTTCAATCACCCTATTCTTTTTCTTTATGCTTCTTGTTTATGATGATGCATTCTTTTTGTTATCCATAACATGATTTGTTAATTGTTGTTTGGTTTAAGGCATGATCTTGATTTTTTTTATATATAAAATTGGTGTGATCTATTTCTTAATTTCAATAATTTGCATATAACCAATACTTTTCTTTAAACAAAAACGGATCTACATCTTTCTTGGATGTAGATCTGAACTTTTCTTTAAATAAAAATGGATCTGCATCTTTCTTAGATATAGATTTGAATTTTCCTTTAAAGAAAAACAGATCTGCATCTTTCTTGGATGTGGATTTGAATTTTTCTTAAACAAAAATGGATCTGCATCTTTCTTGGATATAGATCTGAATTTTTCTTAATAAAAAACGGATCTGCATCTTTATTAGATGTAGATCTGAATTTTTCTTAATAAAAAAAAAAAAAAACAGATCTATATCTTTCTTAGATGTAGATTTGAATTTTTCTTCAAAATAAACGAATTCACATCTTCCTTAGATGCAGATCTGAATTTTTCTCAAATCAAAAACTAATTTGTATCTTTCTTAGATACAGATCTGATTCTTTTAATATATGCAGATTTTGATAGAAAGAAAAAGATTATGCATGATTGTGTTTGTCGTTGTTTGTTTTGTTTGGTTCTTGTAGCATAAATTTCTATTATGAGTGAAATTCTCTTCATAAAAAAATCTTTTTTATTTTTTTACACATATTAAAAACAGATCTGATTTTTCTATTATTAAAAACCATTTTTTTATTATCACAAAACAAATTTGATCTTTTACAAAGTTAAAACCTTTTTTTTTTTACTTCTTAAAAATAGATCTGAATTTTTTTAACAAACCAAAAGACTTTGTTTTATTAAATAAAAATCAATCTAAATTTTCTTTCCAAAAACCACTTTTTTTTACACATACAAAAACAGATTTGATTTGTTTATATAAACCAAACTCAATTTTTTTAATCACTAAAACAGATTTGACTTTTTCTTTTTAACAAAGAAGAGAATGAATTCATAATTAAATTTATGTGATTTAATTTTTGTTTCACATGCTCAACATATCATTCATGACATGCATAAAAGTGGCCCATAGGTCACAAGAGGCTAGAAGACCAGAATCTGTCTAGGTGGAATGGGTGCCTAACACCTTCCCATTCCGTAACCTAGCCTCTGAATTTAGGTCTTTGGATAAGTAGATCTAAGCCTTGTCTTTTCTTTTATTTTTGGTAGAATGTAACTAAGACAAAAAGCCATATAATTATTTGGTAGTTTGTAATTAGGACCCAAAGCCATGTAATTTTCAATTTTTCAATTATGTAATTTTTTATTCAATCAATAAGTTGAAACTTTCAACTATGTAAAGTTTTATTTAGTTTTTCTTATTTTTTGTATAAAAAATAAGTGGCGACTCCACACCACTTACCCAAAAAGAGAGGTGCCCTAAAAAGCACTTTAAAAATCTCTCGTTTTTAAGAGACCTAATTTTCCCGGTCTCTCACAGTGGCGACTCCACTGGGGATGTCGAGGGCTAAACTTCGTATTAGACTTAAGTGACTATATGTGTACCCCTATTTTGCATGGTTTTGCATGATATTGTTGTTTGTTTGTTTATTTATGTTTGTTAAGACGTTGTATGATACTTTGTTGTATATTAGCTGTGTGTATTGTTTGTTAAAATCTTTCCATAACTGTCATAGTGTGAGCCATCCAAACAAATATGTATACACCCCTTTTCAACAACTTGTGGTGGTAGTAACCATGGATCACCGGTCTTCATTAGATTTGAGTACCCAGTAGCTTAAGTTCCAAGCCTGTCACTCCCATCACAATACTGAAGCCTTCAAGCATAGAAGAAACTCTATTGCTGCAACATCACAACCCCATCTTTGACCTCCAAGGCAGTTCAAGCCACAAGAAATTTGAAGCTCTTAGCAGTATGGCGGAAGAGGGAGAACACTTAAACACAAAGGAACCCATGAACACCCAAGAGCTACTCAACACCATGGTAGCTAGTCAGATTCAGCTAAGGGAAGACATGAACCATATGAAGCAATAGTTTCAAAATTCAAAGAGTAATCAAGAGGAGGACAAGACTGATCATGATCCACCAGCCGTAGAGAGTGAGAATAAGATTAAAGGGAGGATGAATAAAATGGAGGAGATGATTAGAAGAGCCCATAAGATGGAGGACCTTATGGACTATGATTCCCTCTCACTCTTCCCTGATGCGAGGCTGCCTTCCAAGTTCAAGATGCCAACCTTGAACAAATTTGATGGGACTGATTGCCCGAAGTCCCATTTGAAGATGTATATGAGGGCTATGCAGCCCTTAGGTGTGATCGAAGAAGTACTTGCTCAGATGTTCCAAAACACACTGACCGGAGCCGCTTTTAGGTGGTTCCTCAATCTACTACCACCACAGGATATGACATATGGAATGAAATACCAAAACCCGAGAATTACCGAACATCCATAAATAGGGAGAGACTGTCATGCCCCGAACCCAAAATGGTCCAAAGCATGAGAAAACATCTTAAAGGTACCTGTAGATTTTTCCCCTTTTGAACAATTCAATCCAAATAAATCATATCAAGTACCAACATCAAGAATCATCATAATAATTCCATAAAATATACTCCAAAAGTAAGTCAGAGTTCTATGCAATAATTACAAGGACCATTGGCCACAAAAATGGAGGTCTGAATAAATAATTACATATCATCAGCTTGTCCCATCTGTGGGAATAAAGTCACAACCACTATAATATACAAAAGAATGAGTCAAGCCTACTCTAAGATGTACATCATCTAATATCTCCATCACAAAAGTTCAGCCTCCATCAGTAATTAGTCTAACTATTTTAAGCCACCAAAAAACTGTCTCAAAAGATTTTGCCTACTTTGAAAGTTTATAAAATAATGGGATGAGACAGAGCCCAATAAGTAGCACAATTAATGGAGGTGGGGGAAATGTAAGTTTCATGATAATGAGCATTTTACAGACATGCTAAAAATTTGGGAATTTCCATTTACTTTTTGCAAAATAAATTTCCTTAACATCATGACAAGAATGATAGACATATTGTAGCACCAAGCTTCCTAAAGTAACTATGAAACTACATATTATTCATTGTGGGCTATAGAATATCCAATACCATTTCAAATCCAAAAACCTCACCCAAGGCCACATGACAAGGTCGTCACACAGACGAGGTTGTCACACAGACAGGGTCGTCACACAGACGAGGTAATCACCAATATCATGGCACAATGACAAAACCACAACAAAAGCTCACAAGTTAAACTATTTGAAATACACAATTCACTTCCAAGTAGTTTCATAAAATATTTCAATAACCAAATAGCCACAATATTCTCAAAGTCTTCTAAACTATTTCTTGTCATAGATATTTTGCAAGAATTTCCCAAATAACACAAGTAATAAAGCATCTTTAGAATTTTCAAATAATGCAATAAATTCGTAAAATCCATTCCCAAGAATTTTATAAAAGATGCTTATCTTTTCCATGCTAACAAATCATTCATTTCCCCATATGCAGTATTAAATATGATGTCATTTTCACAAATAATCATATACATTAAAGTTACAACACAAAGCTTTCTAGGTAAATCTAGTTTCCATAACAATTTCCCAAAATGTGTTTAACCCAAAAACAATGCTTTATGCAACGTGGTTATTTCCAAAAAATCCTATTAAAAAACTACTTACCTTGCAACTCGCAAAAAGCTTAGTTCCAAAACTCCAAAGGAGATTAGCTAGAACCTAAACAATACCAAACAAACCTATCATGATAAGCATAAGGCTTGACATTTTATCTAGCTACGAATTATAAATCGCTAGATAAGAAATTAATTAGGCAAGCCTAAGTACTTAACCTCACAAATAATGTATTTCACTTCCAAAGTTTATCAACAATTTAATTTACAAGGCTTAGACTCCAATTTATAATCATGTCATTCAAAGCCTCTTCTTTACCATAAGAGATCCTAGCACTTTATGAATTTCTTCCACCATATATGCATACCATTTTCAAAAGACCCATGAAATAACACATATAACAATATCCACCATTACAAACCCCAAATGTAAATCCTCCACTAGCTCCAAATAAACAATAAAAATTAGATTCATCAATTGTTTCACATTAGAAAGTCAAAACCCCCAAATATTTACTATGGGTAAATCTCAAATGGCTACCATTGTACAAAATCCACAACCATTCACCCAAATAGGTCCACCAAAGCAAAACCCATAAAAATTATCAGAAAAATATCACTTCCAAAACTTAGATTACAAAACCTCTAGCAAAATATAAAAACCCACAAAAAGTATAAAAGTTCTTACCTTAAATAAGATGAGATGTAGGAGCTTAAGAGTTTTATGGAGCTTTTTCAGTAAAACTCGCCGGAAGATAATGGTGGAGGTGGTGGAGTGATGCATTGGTGGGAGAGTGAGGGAATGTGAGAGACGATTGTTGGGTGCTTAAGACAAAATGAAAAAGAAAAGAGAACAAAGTGAGAAGAGAAGAGAGCTAGCCAGACAAAGGAGAGATATTTTGAGAGAAAATGAGTGGTGGGGAATTAAAGGGTAGGTGGGTGGGGCTCACGTGGGTCAAAAATCTGACCACCTTTTTTTTATAATAAAAAGTGGTCTGGGGCATTACAGAGACACTTCAAACCCCAAGTAAACAACCAAATATCCACAAATAGGGGGAGATACTTCGAACCCCAATCCAACTCAATACCCATAAACGGGGGGAGACACTTCAAACCTTAAATAAATAACCAAACACACACAGGTGGGGGGAGACACTTCAAACTCCAAGACATCGATCCCAATGATCCAACCAAAATTGCCCACATCACAAGGGGGGAGACACTTTAAACCCCCACATTTAGAGATCGACAACCCAGTGGAAGCTTTGAATAGATCCACCCAACAAACACCTGCCGAAGAGGACGAAGTCCTTAAGCAATTATAGAAGACACAAGCCAACATATCCTTATAGGGTTTACTCATGGCCTCGTACAAACACTGACAAAATCTAGTAGACCTTCTCAACCAAATTCAAGTCTCTACAACCACAACTTCCCAGGATCTGAATGCTATGATTGGGTCCATAAATAGGGAACTCACCATTTCCTATTCTGACAAGGATCTGACCAAAAAGGGTAAGCACAACAACAACCCGTTGCATATCACTGTAGATTCCATGGGGAAGAGAATACCAATGGTTTTGATAGATGATGGAAGTGCTTTGAATGTGTGTCCTTTGAAGACTGCTAGTTGCTTAAGCCTCAGTATTGAAGACTTTATGCCTACTAATCAACATGTGAGGGCATACGACAACAGTAGAAGAGAAGTCTTGGGAACCATAACATTAGAGCTTACCATTGGACCAATGGTCAAGAAAGTGGATTTTCAAGTCCTTAATATAGCCTCATGCTTCAATATGCTCCTTGGGCGACCATGGATCCATGACATAGAAGCCGTACCTTCTTCTTTATATCAAAAGATTCGGTTTCCACATGAAGAGGCTATTGTGACCATATATGAGGACACTTTTAACTATACCTAAGCCTATTTATGGTATTGATTTTGAGAAAGAGCCATTGACCTTGGATGGCTTTGAGATTGAGAGGCTAGGCTTTGAAAGGAAAGATCAAGAATTAGAGAAGATCCTGATGGACTTTACATCTTATGGTAACAATAATGTGGTAGCAATGATGAGGAGAATGAACTACCTTCTAGGGATGAATTTGGGGAGAACTATGAAGAAACCTACTATTTAGGTCCCGATGAGTCCTATGCCACACCACCTTTTGGGCTAGGCTATAAGCCCAATGATGATGATTTGTTAGAGATGGAAGTAAGAAAGATGGCCTGAGCCAAAGCCAAAGCTAAAGGACTCCCTTATCCTCCAGAACCTTTGAAACCCTATACTCCTACATTGAACGGAAAGTTTGTCAAAGCTAGAGAAAGTCAACATTATTGGGGATTCCCTGAACCGAGATTTGATCTTGTGAAAGATACAATGGTGCCTAGGTTTGAGACACTACTTGACTGCAACAACAAGGTTCCAGAATTGAAGAAAGAAGATACAACATGGGTTCCTACTGATTAGGCTGATTACATGGATCCTAATACCATGACTACACTCCTTGGAGATCCTATTTGCAACCTAGAAGAAGAAGAATACTAGGAGGCTTGCCAGCATGCATTGAAAAGCCCATATGAACTAAGAGCCAATGATGAAGACGAGGAAAGGGGAGCAGCCCCTAGTGATGATGAGGGTGGAAGTGATGACAAGAGTGATAGTAGTAGTGATAGCAGCAGCAATGATAGTGGACCTGATGATAATGATGACAGTAACACCGATAGTGATGACAATAGCAGTAGAAGTTATGATAGCCTGTATAGTGGTGATGATTGGGGTGAACCCCCTAGTGATAGAAAAGATGAAGATGCAGACCTATTCTATGAGGAATATGATAGCGATGTGGACTATTATGATGAAGACATAGAAGGCGATGCCGAAGCCAACAAATGGATTGACACTGATAGTGATCAATATAGGCTGATAAATGTTTTAGAGAATGCAAGAGAGGAAAATGCACAAGCCAATCAAATGTATCATGATGAATACCCCTGTAGGCACCCTTTTAAATTGGAGTGATATCACTAATGTCAGTTCAATGTCTGGCCCTAGGTATGACAAGCATTAAAGAAAGGTTCCAGAATTAAGGTCGTATTATGATTCAGAACCAAGTTCACCAACCCCACATACTAAAGAGGAGGATGACATAGATGCTAGGTTGGCTGCTTTAGACCAGAAGCTGATGGTCCACAGTCTCAGAATCATGACACTTGAGAATGCTGAACGTAATAATGAAAGGATGGAAGAAAGTGAGTCAAACATCTCCCTCAGCCCACCTACTTGGGCAACAGAGGCAAGCACGACCTATTTGATGAAAGGATGGATAACATAGAGCTCCTGGAAGCTTTTGTGCTGACAAGCCTATAGACATGGAGATTGAAGAAGAAACTACAAATTATATGGATGTTGATCCCCCAGTACTGATGCTGAGGGAAGAAAGAGCTTACTAGGAGCCACCTGCCATTGTGGAAGCCACGACCGAGTTGAAGAATTGGGCATGGAGGGAACCGCCCACCCCATGGAGGTCTCTGTGAGGAAGATCAAGACCATCAAGTCAGTCACTTTTGCCAAGAAGATCAAGACCGTTGAGCCAGTCACTCTTGCCAAGAACATTATTTCCATTCCTATTGAGTCTATTTCTGCTAGTGTTTCTATTCCTGTTAAATTTGTTTGTGATAGTTTTTCAGTTAAGTCTGTGTAGTCTGTTAAAAACTTTTTCCCTTTTAATATGATATCTGATTCTGCTTATTTGATAGCTTTAAATGTTTTTATTTCTAAAATTGATAAAGAAACTTTTAATAATAAGGAACTAAAACATGGATACGTAGAACCTATAAAAGAAGAAACCCAACTCACAAACCTGGGAACTGATGATGAGCCCAAAATGATCTAAGTGGGTAATACCTTAACCACTTCAAAGAAAGATGAATTAGTGGCACTCTTGACAGAATTCAAAGAGGTCTTTGCTTGTTCATATGAAGACATGCCTGGGATTGATACAGATATAGTATAGCACTGCATTCCAACATATCCAACTATGAAGCCAGTCAAGCAGAAGTTGAGAAGAATGAAGCCAGAGTGGACTCTCAAGATCAAGGAAGAAGTAGAGAAATAGTACAATGCGAAATTCCTAAGAGTGGTCAACTATCTAGAGTGATTAGCAAATGCGGTTCCAGTACCAAAAAAGGATGGGAAGGTCAGAATGTGTGTAGATTTCAAGATTTGAATAAGACCAACCCAAAAGATGACTTTCCATTGCCTCACATTGACATCCTGGTTGACAACACAGCAGGTCATGCTTTGTTACTATTTATGGATGAATTTTTAGGGTACAATAATATAAAGATGGCTCCAGAAGATATGAAAAAAAGACCTCCTTTGTTACACCATGGGAGACATATTGCTATAAGGTCATGCCATTTGGCCGTAAAAATGCTGGGGCTACTTACCAACATGCAACCACCACTTTGTTGCATGACTTGATCCACAAAGAAGTAGAATTTTATATTGATGATATGATAGTTATGTCCAAAGATTGTGAAAGACATATACAAGCTTTGAGGAAGTTCTTTGAAAGAATCTAGTTTTACAAGTTACGGTTGAATTCAAAGTAGCGTGCTTTAGGAGTCACATCCGGAAAACTGTTAGGGTTTATGGTAAACCAGAGGGGAATAGAAGCTTATCTTGAGAAAATCAATGCAATTGTAGAGATGAAGCCTCTAAGAACTGAAAAGGAGATCTGAGGATTTCTAGGGAGGATACAGTAGATCAATAGGTTCATAGCCCAACTTACTATGACATGTGAATCAATCTTCCGATTGCTCAAGAAGAGGGTCCCAACAGTGTGGAATGAACAATGCCAAGAAGCCTTTGAGAAGATCAAAGAACTATCTGATGAAGCCACCGATACTTGTCCCATCAGTACCCGAAAAGCTATTGTTGTTGTATCTTACCACTACAGATACAACAATGGGGGCTCTACTTGCTCAATACCTAGAGGAGACTAGAAAAGAGAATGCAATCTACTACATCAGCAAGAAGATGTTGCCTTATGAAGAGAAGTATTCACCATTAGAGAAGATATATGTAGCACCTGTATGGGCAACCCATAAACTCAGACATTATATGCTTGCTTACAAGGTTTTGTTGATTGCAAGAATGGATCCTTTGAATTACTTAATGGAAAAACCTTTGCAAGATGGAAAGATTGCTAAATGGGTTTTTCTTTTGTTAGAATTTGATATTAAGTATGTAACTCAAAAATTTGTGAAGGGAAAGGCAATTGCCAATTACCTAGCCCATTGTTCATCAGAAAAAGCTGAAGAGATCTAAGGAGACTTTCCGAATGAAGATATCATGGGGATTGAAGTAGAATCGTGGAAGATGTACTTTGATGGAGCAACAAATCAAAATAGAAGTGGAATTAGAGTTCTCTTAATTTCTACAAAAGGGACACACATTCCATTTTCTGGCAAACTTATTTTCCCTGCCACCAACAACGCCATTGAATATGAAGCTTGCATCATAGGCCTACAAGCAGCCCTAGGCCTTGAAGTAAAAGAGTTAAAGGTATACGAAGACTTAGCTTTGATAATCTCTCAGATTCAGAATAAATGGAATATCAAAGAAGAAAGACTAATGCCTTATCATCAATGTCTGTAGAAGTGGGCATCAAAATTTAGCAAGATTCAATACCAGTATGTGCCATGGATACAAAATCAAATTGTAGATGCTTTAGCAACCATGGCATCCATGATAGATGGGCCAAAGGAAGATAAAGCTAGACCGATAGTGTTGGAACAAAAAGAAGAACTAGCCTACTACATGACAATAGAAGAAGATGAGGAAAGGAATGGACAAGGTGAATGGTATTCAAACATCCTACAATATCTCAAGGATGGGACATACCCGAAGTCTGTAGACAAGAATGATCTATTAACCATCCGGGGGTTGTCTACTAATTACATTATTTGTGGTGAAAGGCTTTACAGAAGATCATATAATGAAATTCATCTCCTTTGCGTAACCGCCAAGGAAGCACAGCAAATAATTGAAGAGGTTCATAAGTCAAGTTATGGGCCACATATGAATGCACACATGCTACTAGACTACTATGAAAGCCTACTGTGCAGCTCATGTCCGAAAATTCCATCAATGCTGAGTCCATGGAGATTTGAAGCACATGCCACCCATGCCATTACATACCATGACATCACCCTGGCCATTCTCTACATTGGGGATATACATTATTAGGAAAATTCACCCAACAACATCCAATGGCCATGAATTCATACTTGTAGCCACTGACCACTTCACTAAATGGGTAGAAGCTGCCTCATACAAGGTTCTAAATTCAAAGAAAGTGGCTCAATTCATCCAGACCAATATCATCTGCAAATACGAGTAGGCCTGTTCAGGATTTGATCGCACCGATGAAATCGGCCGACGCCAAACCGATCCGACCACTGCAAAGCACTACTTCAGGTGTTCGGTACAGTGGTCGGCGGCAATCTAGGCACACTGAAGATAGCCGGTGTAGTGAGCGATGGTTCTTTTGCACTTCGATGAGAAACCGCACCGCACCGATATATATATATATATATATATATATACACATACACCACAATTTAACATATGTGTATATAGTTTTATGTTTCACAGAGAGAAGAGAACTTAGAGGTGGCAGGCGAGAGAGGCAAGGTTGAAGAAGAAAAGATCGGCTGCCTGGGTGTGTGGGTTTAAAAAATGTTTGGGTTTTTATTATTAGTTATTTATATATGCACTAAAACGACATCGTTTGAACCTTACATTAATTTTAATATCAGTTCCAAAATGACGTCGTTTTATAATTAGATTAAAAAATAAAGACCCAAATGACGTAGTTTCAATTTTGAACCCTAGATTTATTTACTCACACCCCTGCTGTCTCTCACGTCAGTCTCCCTCTCCTAGTACCAAACTCCCAGCAACTCTTTCTCTTTCTCTCTCTCTCTCTCTCTCTCTCTCTCTCTCTCTCTCTCTCTCTCCCCTCAACTTCTGCCTTCTGTCGCTTGTTGCCCTCGCCCCTCGTACACCGCCGCTTGACGCCACCGTTCTAGGAGTTCACCCTCTCCTATCTCTTTGTCACGACATTCTCAAGTTTTCCTAGTGGAGGTTTTGACTTTGGATGCTCCGCCTTGCAATGCTTTGTACCAGGTTTGTGTTTATTTTATTTTCAATGGTTTTGTTTTATATTTTATGGGTTTGGTTTAGTGTTTTCATTTAGATTTTTTGTGATTTGAAATGTGATATTTTTTAGAGAAAGATTGAGAATTTCTTTGTAGTTGTTTGTTTTCTTATGTTTTTTTTATTAGAATATATAGGTTTTTCAATGATTGTGATGTGGTTTTGGGATGTTAATTGCATTGTGTTTAGTTCTTGAGAAAATAGGGAATTAACCGAACTAACTGCGCTGAACCGATAGAGTGCATCGCACCTTTTGTAGACCGATTCCTACCATTCACAAGTGAGGTGCAGTCAAGTATGAGGGAAAATCACACCTTACAGGTGTGGTGCAAAAATACCCCCAATAACCGGCCACACCGCATCGTGTACAGGCCTAAATACGGGGTACCACATGAAATTATCTCTAATAATGGGTAGCACTTTAAAGAAGAAATAGAGAAGCTACTATGACAGTTCAACATTCAACACCACAAGTCTTCACCTTACCATCCTCAAACTAATGGAGTAATTAAGGCTGCTAATAAAAACATAGGGCGAATCTTGAAGAAGAGCACAAAGAACTAAAAGAACTGACACCTACAGTTGCCCTATGCACTTTGGGGGAATAGAACATCAATTCAATCTTCCACAGGAGCTACTCCTTATTCATTGATGTATGGGATGGAAGTAGTCCTTCCCATTGAGATGGCCATCCATTCACTAAGGACAATACATGAAAGTAAAATTCCTGAAGCAGATTGGTTGCAAAGCAGATATGATCAGTTGTGCATACTAGATGAGAAAAGACTCAAAGCCTTGTATCATATTCAAGGTTACCAAAAAAGGCTTAGGAAAGCTCTTGACAAGAAAGTGAGAACCAGAGATTTGAAGTTGGGAGATTTAGTGTTGAAGGAAATCCAAGCCCCGGTTCAAGATGTAAACGGGAAGTTCAAGCAAAATTGGGTTGGCCCATACATCATCAAGCAGATATACTCTGGGGGAGCAGTAAGGCTGATGGACTTAGATGCAAATCCTTTTACTAAGCCAACCAGCATGAATCAATTGAAAAAATATCACGTTTAAAGTGGTAGTGTAGAAGCACCACGTCTGAAATGGTTGTAAATTATGTTATTTCCTTTCCTAGGTTTGATTAAAAAAAAAAAAAAAGCTCGCTAGGCTGAAAACCCAAAAGGACGGTCTACGCAAAACTTAGAGCAACGACAAAAAATAAAGAAAGGGGTAGGTTGAAGACCCAAAAGGGCGATCTACGCAAAAGGAGAGTAAAAAAAAAAAAAAAAAGTGAGAGAGCCTGCTAGGTTGAAAATCCGAAAAGGAGGCCCAAGTAAAAGTTAAGGCAAATAAAAAAAAATCAATGAACTACGTGATGACTTGATCCTTCTGCCAAAGGGGTAAGTAGGCAACCATGCATTGGTTCGGTCACAATTTCCCAAAACCACCATTTGCCCATTAACCAAAATTTTCAAAAAACTCAACCATTCCATTAAACCATGTCATTACACAAAACCCTAAATCAAACCCGAAACCAAACTAAACCTCAAGAACCCAAACCCTAAACCAAACCATAAAAAATTCCAAACCCCAAAAGCCTACACTTTAAACAGAATCCCTAACTTACAAATCCTAAATAATTCCTAAACATAAGAATTTTTACATCAACTTTTAAATAAACATGTTCAAAGCCAAAAAATAAGAAGGTCACTTTGTCTTCAGTCTTTTCTCTTTTTGTTGATCACTAATTTCTCCTGTGATAGGTACTTTGTCATCATTGTCCTTTCTTTTGAACTCATACTTGTCTTCATTGGGTCTTTCCGGGTTGTCTTTGAGAAACTGTTCTCTCATAGCAATCCTCTCAGCCTCCTTATCAACAAGCTTGTCTATCAACCAGTTAGAGTATTTTGTAGTCATCCTGTGAAAATGAACCTTGACAAAGATTAGTCCACTCGGTCAGCCATCTTTATTCCCAATAGCATGTTCTATACGGAAGTAGGATTTGTGTCCATAGGAGTAAAGAATCTTCTTCTTTTGCCACCAGGCATTCCTTGCTCATATTTGAATTGCCTCAAGAGTCTATCTCCCTTGTAGAAAGTTGCCCTCCACAACCCAACAAGGAAGATGTGGTCTGATCTTGGAGACCTCAGTAGAGGGGGTGGGCACTTCCACCAATACCAGTCTCATTGAATTGAGGTACTAGATTTCTTGTCTAAGAATTTCACCCAGTCACTCTTAGTTTGGCACTCAGTTTTGATTACAGCCCTGCTAAGAAAACTACTAGGCCCGTAATTACCAGTCATAGGCTTGGCAATCATATTCAATCGCTTCATCAACCATATTTACAAAGTCAAAGGACTCCCTAAGAAGTTTTGAGTTTCTCCACCATGAAATACAGCATCCAGTCCTAGAAGAGTTTCTGTTCAGATCAAAGAAATAGGATTATCACCATCCTTAATTTGATTCACAACACTTACGGCTCGAGCATCCATAAAACCGTCTTCCAAAGCAAAGCAAAAGTTTTGCTACCATACATAAAGCCAAACTGAAGTTTTTCTGCATAAAGCCAAATCGAGAGATAATTGCACGAAGATTCACCATATAACCTTCAATCATACTATCAATAATGGAAATAGGAAGACCGAGAGCATCAGACAAAGATTCCTTATGCCTGGGATCATAAGAAACCGCTACAAATTTTTTGTTTGGATCAGAGCCCAAGATAGCAGAAAATTCTTCAATTGTCGGACAGAGTTTAGTGGTGTTAAACCGAAACACATGATCTTCGGGATCCCAAAATTTCACATCAGCACGAAGGAAGCCCTGCTTGATTTTGACATTCCTCAGAGCCTTGATTCCCTCTAGTTTAGAGGCTGCGGAATTGGTTTTGGTACTGAAATCAAAGCTACGAACCCATCTGTTGATATCATGAATTGTTGAATGAGAAAAACTATGATTGCTAGCCATGGATGACTTTTGCTTGTGATTATTGTGTTTTGCTAACCTTGATGCAAAGATTTGTCGCAGGAGAATTCATTTATATAAGCTGCATCAATTCCTAATCAGGTTTGAAATAGGTTTCAGAGAGTTTGTAGCTGACTAGGAGAGTGTTTCATGATCACAAATGAAGTAAAATTTTTTCAAAAAACGCAAAAACACAAAACACGCATTGGAAAAGCGTACGGAGTCGACCCACCATGGCGTGAGCATCGTGGCGTGGCCAAGTGCCAATCGGCACTCTAAAAGTGCCGATCGGTACTTTTAAAGTGCTGAATGGCACTCCAAAAGTGCCGAATGGCACTCCTCTCGTGCTGAGTGGCACACAACCCCTCCATCAAACATCCATGCAGTTTTGCATTTTCAGACATTTTTTTTAGGATCGATTAACATTCAAAAAGATTTTTTTTTGGTCAAACTAAGTCATTTTGATGTGTCTAACTCACTTGTTTTCAAAAAATCATCACTTGCATCATTGTTTTCAAAAATTGATCAAATCAAATTTTTTTCAAGACTCATGAATTCATGTTCCAAACTAGGGGCATTCGCCCATGGCTCATTCATTTTCAAAAAAATCATCATAACCAAAATTTCCAAAAATCATGCATTCATTTTAAACTAGGGGCATTCAGCTCCACCTCATTCAAGTAAATGCAGATTCCAGTAGAGCCAAACCAGATAAGTCTAAATTAGCATTACAAGACATCATCAGGTGAATTCTAAACTTGTCTTAGTTAAAGTTTCTACATGATCCAAGGTGACTCCAAGGACAAAAAGCTAAACATGGGAAATAATACAAGATTGTCTAAGGAACACTTCCTTTTCTTTTGTAGGAAAAATAAAAATACAAGTCATACATCATTAGGACTCCGAGTTCGACTGTGAGGATCTCCTTGATCCACCTTTAGAGGAGCCACCTTCAGTATTCGCTTCCTGAGTTGCGAAAAAGTGAGGATCGTATTGACAATTTTCAAATTCGAGGCTCCTAATCCTTTCCTCTAAAGTTCTTCTGGTAGTGCCAGCAATTTCCATTTGATGTGCCTGGAGAGCCAGTAAAATCAGGTGTTAATTCCACTATCAAGCACAGTTTAAGCCAAAGACACTCAAAAAGCAACATGGAATACCCAGCTCGCATCATTAAGCACATATTGGAAGGACTAAGTGCGAGCCAATGACTGTAGGCCTCCAATCATCCACTTGCTTTCTTCCACCAGATCCACATCAATCTGAAGCACAACTCTACCAGGTTAAGACCCATTCATCAAGCCAAGAAGAAATAAGGACAAAGAACTAAAAATTCAAGAACATACCGGATCGGGCCAAGGAACATTTGGTATGTGCTCTGGCCTAGTTAAAGGCATGGAACTATATGTTCCATCAGGATTCATCAAATCATACTACGATGTCGGAAAATGGGGATAAGTCTCCATGAAGGAACTAGAAAAGCCACCAACATGGTGAGGAAGGGGAATCTCTTCCTCTCCCTTTCCCCCTTCCTCTCCTTCAGAAGATGGAGGCTAAAAATACAACATGCAAGTATTGTTTCCAAGCAGAAATATGAAAAGGAATTTGCAAGATTAAAAATTTGACTTTAGAAGGGAAGAAAAGTACCGTTCTGCCAACCAAGCAACCTTGCAGATGAAGTTGGATGAATTCAGAATAATTCCCTTCCACTCATGCAACAATATAGCTGTTACGGGCCCAAGCAATCTCTTCATCAACCAGAAAGTCAGCCAACCGAATAGTGTGACAAGGAGGAGTTGAAATTGTGGTAGAAGGATACTCATGTTCAACTTGGGGCAACACCCGATCACCAAGATACCAATACCTTCCATGCTCACACTCAAACAACACTTGACGACCTTTCAGTTCTCGAGCCCGCTCACACTGCATACCCTTCACATCCAGCCTAAGGATTTAAATCCATCTGAAAAGTCACAAAGGAACTCCGAATGAGAAGAGACTAAACCATAGCCAAGTGCCAAAGATTCCAAAAGAAAGAGGAGGAAGAACTCATATCATCAGTAGTCAAATTATCAATCACCAAGTGCCAAATTTCCAAAGAACGCCTGGAAGGTGTAGACAAACGATGTTTGGGCAATCAACTAAGAAATCTAGAAAAAATGCAAGCAACTTCTTCCCGGATTTCAGGACCAACTCCAAATTACTCGTACATCTAGACCTGAAAAAACTCACAACACCATTACCACATAACCAAAGTAACTTTCCCAAAACCCATACATAGGAGAAATAACTTTCGAAAACCCATACATAGCCAAAATAATTTTCCAAAACCTACACATAGCCAAAATAAATACCAAACCTCACCTGTCATACAAATGGAGCCCCACCCAAGCTTGAAGGGCTTCACTTGGAGAGTTGGGTCATGAAATGCATCAGAGTAGCATAGGCCATGCCTCCACAGTCATAATTCCGGATTTGTTCAATTTTTCTCAAGCTTTCCAAGTAGCGCAGATTCACAGTACTGCCTAAATCTGGACACAAAAAAGTCCTAATGAAAAGAAGCATGAACATACAAGCACCCTTTGCCACAGTCTCACAATGGGGAATAATTTCACATAGCTAAAACAAAGGGATATTGTTACTCCTCATTCTAGAAGGCACTATACCTAGAAGTTTCTTGAGTTCAATTGAAGTAAGGGAATCATTGACAAGAATTCTTTCATCACCTAACCTCAGACCAGTGATAACAGAGAAGTCATAAGGTGTCAACATTACCTCCCCAGTGCCTGGAAAATGGAAGGTACATGTAGTATCCCAGAAGCGCACTGCCAAGGCAAGAAGTAACTAAAGATCTTTGTATTCATGTGTCTCTTGATTTAACAGAGCTTCGAAGAAAGTACCAAAGCTTGCTTCATTAATGATGTTTTTAATACTAGGAGACAATACTGCCCTTGCATTTTTCAACATTTGGAGACTGCCACGATTCTTGAGGCTCTACAACACAAAAGTTTAGCTCATCATTTCCCATGCCAACAAAAAACTCACATGAAAAAAATTCCCATGACCCAAATCACATGTCCAAAAATTTTCCATGACCAAAATCAAAAAAAAAAAAAAAAATGCCACAATAAAAACCCACATGACACAAAAAATTCTCACGACCAATGCCCCACCACAACAAAAAGGTCAATGCCCCACCGCAACAAAAAAATCAATGCCCCACCAAAATTTCACCACAATCAAAATCTTCCACACATCCATACACAATTACCAAATTTTTCCATAACCATGCACAAAAAATTCCTACATGTCTAAGATAGCCATAAAAATTCTCCGCAAGTTCATGCCCATGCACAAATAAATTCTCACATAGTCAAAATCATAACCACACAAATTTTCCATGAACCAACATCACATACCCAACAAAATTTTTCCATAGTCAAAATTTCATGCCCATAAAATTTTTCCCATGTCCAAAAATCTTCCATACCCACAAATTTACCCACAAAATTTTGCCATGTCCATAAAACAAAGTTTACACATGCCAATAAACTTTTCCCACATGCATCATGAACATATTCATTTAAGCCTACCACGAATTTTTCACAATACCAATACTCCCAAAATTAGAACCAAAATTCATCCAACAACATCACAATTTACCCACATTGTCAAAATCCCATAAGCTACCAACATTGTCCAAATTGCACCATGAAAAAAAAAAAAAAAAAACAACAACAACAACAACAACACTCCAAGAATGCTCCAAAACCAACTAATCACACAATGCCCCAAATTGTAACAACCAAATGACAAATCTCACCATGAAACTTTCAATGGAACTTGAAACATCATTTTTCCAAGCAATGAAACCAAAGAAAAACTCACCTTGATGTCTCATGACAATATGGAGCATGGGTCCTAGGGTCTTGAAGAAGCCCATCCTTATTATGCCAATCAAATGTAGGATCATATTTCTTACCATGAAAAGTAAGAAAAGAGGATCCCTTGGAGGAAGAAGCCATCTTGATGCAAAGAAAAATGGGTGTCACCAAAAATGGGCGTGTTGTGAAAATGCTCAAAAACACAAGGATTTAAAGAAATATTGGTGGAGATGGATGAGGAAAAATTAAGAAGCATAGAAAAGTATTTTTTGTGAGAAGAAATGGTGAGATGAAGAAGAAAAATTAAGGGGAAAGAAGAAGATGAATAGTGTTAATGGAGAAAGAAAAGTTGATGCAAATGAAACAAAAAAGGAAAAAATGGAGAAACAAAGAAGTGGGGGACCAAAATTTTGGCCCCCACACTTAAACTCAACCAAGAGCTGAGTCAACTTAGTCAAATTAAGTTGAATCAGTCAACCAAAAAAAAAAAAGATGATGAAATTTCTTTTGGAATGGATTAAAGATAAAAATTCAAATTCAAAGTTTTCAAGTTTCTTTCAAACCCAAAATTTTCAATTCAAAATTTTCATTCCCAAATTTTCAATTCCACATTCTCAATGCCCAATTTTTAAATCCAAACCTTCAGTTTTCAAGATTTCAGAAAAATTCAAACCTCAAATTTCATGATCAAAATCTCAAGTCTTAATTTTCAAAATCCTAAATCTCAAAATTTCAGATTTCAAGTTCCAAATTTCAAATCAAAATCTCAAAGCCCCAAAATTTTAAATGTCAATTTCGAAACTTCCAAGTTTCAAAAATCAAATGTTTCTCAAAAATAGAATCTCTTGTCAATTAAACTTTTCTTGATAAAGTTCAAATCAAGAAGGAACAAATAAAAATCACCCATCCCAAAAGCAATGGGACCACAAAGCACTCATCATTAAAGTCTAATCCCAAATTTTGACATTTTGTAGTCAACAAGTCCAGATTGAAGTAGAGAAGACCTTTGATCAACATTTCAAAAACTCCAAATCGAAGTAGAGAAGACCTTTGATCGACATTTCAACAAGTCCAGATCGATGTAGAGAAGACCTTTGATCGACCCTTCAACAACTCCAGATCGAAGTAGAGAAGACTTTTTATCAGCATTTCAACAACTCCAGATTGAGGTAAAGAAGCCCTTTGGTCGCAGATAGTTCCAGTTTCAAGGTTGAAGAAGCCCTGTGATCACTTTTCTTCAAGTCCCAACGTTGAGAAGCCCTTTGGTTGCCTTTCGTCAAGATTGAGGTAGAGAAGCCCTTTGGTCGCAAATAGTTCCAGTTTCAAGGTTAAAGAAGCCCTTTGATTGCCTTTCTTCAAGATCTAAAAGGGAGAAGCCCTTTGGTTGCCTTTCATCAAATCGAGGTTGAGAAACCTGTTGATCGACGTTTCAGCTCCAATTTGAAGGTTGAGAAGCCCTTCGGTTACCTTTTGTCAAGATCGAGGTTGAGAAGCCTTTTGGTTGCAGACAACTCCATATTCAAGATCAGGATTGAAAAGCCTCTTGGTCACCCCACCTGTCAAGAATAATTTCTAGAGTTATCAACTACCAGCTAAGTCAAGTATTTTCATTTGATTGTCAAAAAATATGGCACTGGTTCTATGTTCCAAAGTTTTGGTTCAATGGCTAGGTAATTTTTGAAAATTCAACGTCAATTAAATCATGGTCACTAAAATCAGTGTCTTTGTTTTACATTGACATTCGCTTTCCAATCTCTGTCAATGAGGGGCATTCTGTAGACACTCGATTTTGCACCCATGATTTAACAAGAAGAATGACTTGAATGATCATTCATGCACTCCAAAAATCATGTTGCATTACATGCATTGATTGTTCTTGCATTATATACATAAATTTGTTCTTGCATTACATACATCAATTCATTCATTGCATATCATAAAAATGATCTTAAGATTTTAACGGTCGCGATGGTATGTTTGGTTTCCAAATCAGACCATCGAATCGAAAGATATCGCATAATCAAGTTTGCATGATCAGCATGCATTGTGTCTAGGTAGAGTTGACCACACACAATTAATTTAAATTAATTCTGATTGGTTAAATAATTAAAATTAATTAAAGAATTTTGTGATTGATTGATAATTAGTGTTTAAAATAAGATTGCATGCATAGGAATAAAATGGATGATTGATAACAATAAAATTGTAGATAATCTGAACTTTATCAAGATTTATTTTAGGGTATTTATCTACAAGATAATTATTCTTGAAAACACATCTAGGTACAAGGACCGAATAAAAAAACCCTAAAAGGAGAGTCTAAAACGCACCTGAACACAGAAGAACGTTCGGCATCGAAAAGCACCATTCGGCACTTTTGGAGTGCTGAACGGCACTTTAAAAGGGTCGAATGGTCCCCTTTCGGGCTTTGTCCCTACTCCCTTCGGGTGACGATAAGGCACACCATTTTTGACATTTTCGCAAAAGGATGCGTCCGAATTCGCATCCTAATAGTCCGTGCCTATTTTTTAGAGTTTTCTCACCTCTATAAATAGAGACTAGATCTCATAATTTAGGGCACCTTTTTTATGCTCCGAGAGGCATATGTTTTTAGGCTCTTAAATTGCTCATATTTGCTGATCCACTTTTGGATATTTACTGCTAAAATTAGGGTTTTTAGGTTTCAAAGATAATTAAATAAATTTCTTTGAACCCTAAAACATCCTTTCAAGAACAAGAAGTGCTCCATGCAAGAGATTGTTTTCTATCACCCTATTCTTTTTCTTTATGCTTCCTGTTTATGATGATGCATTCTTTTTGTTATCCATAACATGATTTGTTAATTGTTGTTTGGTTTAAGGCATGATTTTGATTTTTTTTTTATATATAAAATTGGTGTGATCTCTTTCTTAATTTCAATAATCTGCATATAGCCAATTCTTTTTTTTAAACAAAAACGGATCTGCATCTTTCTTGGATGTAGATTTGAACTTTTCTTTTAATAAAAATGGATCTGCATCTTTCTTGGATGTAGATTTGAATTCTCCTTTAAATAAAAACAGATCGGCATCTTCCTTGGATGTGGATCTAAATTTTTCTTGAACAAAAACGGATCTGCATCTTTATTAGATGTAGATCTGAATTTTTCTTAATCAAAAAATGAATCTATATCTTTCTTAAATGTAGATCTAAATTTTTCTTCAAAATAAACGGATCCGCATCTTCCTTAGATGTAGATTTGAATTTTTCTCAAATCAAAAACTGATTTGTATATTTCTTCAATACAAATCTGATTCTTTTAATATATGTAGAATTTGAAACAAAGAAAAAGATTATGCATGATTGTGTTTATGGTTGTTTGTTTTGTTTGGTTCTTGTAGCATAAATTTCTGTTATGAGTGAAATTCTCTTCATAAAAAAATCTTTCTCATTTTTTTACACATATAAAAAACAGATCTAATTTTTCTATTATTAAAAACCATTTTTTTTTATTATCATAAAACAAACCTGATCTTTTACAAAGTTAAAACCATTTTTTTACTTCTTAAAAACAGATCTGAATTGTTTTAACAAACCAAAAGACTTTGTTTTATTAAATAAAAATAGATCTGAATTTTCTTTCCAAAAACCACTTTTTTTAACACATACAAAAACAGATTTGATTTGTTTATATAAACCAAACTCAAATTTTTTTAATCACTAAAACAGATCTAATTTTTTTTTTTAACAAAGAAAAGAATGAATTCATAAATAAATTTATGTGATTTAATTTTTGTTTCACATGTTCAACATATCATTTATGACATGCATAAAAGTGGTACATAGGTCACAAGAGTCTAGAAGACCAGACTCTGTTTAGGCGGAATAGGTGCCTAACACCTTCCCATTTCGTAACCTAACCTCCAAATTTAGGTCTTTGGATAAGTAGATCTAAGCCTTGTATTTTCTTTTATTCTGGGTAGAATGTAACTAGGACAAAAAGTCATGTAATTATTTGGTAGTTTGTATCTAGGACCCAGAGCCATATAATTTTCAATTTTTCAATTATGTAATTTTTTATTCAATCAATAAGATGAAACTTTCAACTGTGTAAAGTTTTATTTAGTTTTTCTTATTTTTTTGTATAAAAAATAAGTGACGACTCCACACCACTTACCCAAAAAAGAGGTGCCCTAAAAAGCACTTCAAAAATCTCTCTTTTTTTAGAGGCCCAATTTTCTCGATCTCTCACAGTATACGACATGTATCCATGTACTTGGACTAAGGTATGTCAAGGCTCACCAAAGTATCAAACACATGATGCGTGTCGTATATATACATGGGGAAACCAATATAACTAGCTGACACAAATAAAGGCGATTTGACACGTGGTAGGTCACACAACAAGTGAAGCATGAATATGCATCTGTAGCATAAGTCTTGAATGCATATCTACACTCCAAGGTCAAGAGCATCCATGGTTAGGGAGGGGTTGCCTTCCTAACCACGTATGTCCATCATATGAAGTGCATGGCTACCTTTACAACATATATAGCATGCATAATATATCAACACATAAAGCAGAAATGTAGACATATCCATACCTAGAAGGTGTGGCCTAAGCAAGTTATAAGAAAAAGAACCCTAATCTTCGAAAATGACTAGACATGGTTCTAAAGGAAATGCTAGGAAAGAAAGGACCTCACACATGCTCCCTCCATCACATGCAACGAACAAAGAAAAAAGCCAGTAGACAAGCAAAGGAACAAAGAAAGGAAGCAAAAAACATGCAAATAGAGCAAACAAGAAAAGGAAGGGAGCATGCTAGAAAACAATCAAAGAAGGAAAGCATGTGAACAAGCAAGCAATCAAAGAAAAAAAAAGTTCTTAGGGGACAAATGTAGGTTTGGATTTGGTGTTCGTGGATCCATTGAATTGAATTACAAACGACACATGTGGCAACAAGCAAGGCTCCTAGAGAGGGACTCAGGATCCCATGTATATTGATGAGTATGAACCCGCACAGAATCTATATTTGGAGCAATGCTTGATGACAAGAACAAACAAGCAAAGACACATGCATAAGCAAAATAAATATGCAAAGGATGCAACCAATCACATGAAAACCGTACATGATGGGATAAAGCAAGCAACACAAAAGGAGACAAAGCATGTAATCACACTCAAGGATAAAAGCTAATCATGTCATAATGCACACTTAAGGCTAACATGAGAAACCCTAGCATGCAAAGCTATGCATGAGAGAGAGGCAAAAATACAAGCATGCCAACATCATCAAGATAAGATCTCATACAAGCGGTTACATCCAAACAACCCGCAAAAGAGAAAGATGCAACCAAACTAGATAAGAAAAGCATAAAGGTGCAAACAAACACATGCTAAAAGGAGAATAAAACATATGAAGCATGGTAAAGATGCACGAAGTTAGATCTAAACATGTAAGCATGGAACATCCAAGCATAGCATCACAAGATGATTGATCTAATAACAGAAGCAAGTAAAAGCATGGACAATCAATAAGACCCTAATCCAAACCTGTTATTGAACTTGGGTGTTTGGATGTGAACATTGACTAATGGGTCAAGATCTACACCCTACCCATGACACAAATAAAGAAAACAAGGCATAGACAAATTAATTAAAACTAAAGGCACTCAAGCATAGCATCCAAACATGTAGATATGGCAGAAAGAGCACAATCAAGAAATTTAGGCGTATCCTAGCCCAAGAAGGCTAGGCCAACATCATCAAAGCAATAAAAACATGGTAGGGAGACTAGGAAAGCAATAGACATGCTAGGAAAGTGAAATAAAGCAATAAAAGTGCTAGGAATTAAATGGGTTTAGATTGTAACTAAAAAGCAACATCTACACCCTTCAAACCTCAAAACCAAGGAAGATGGACCAAGGAGGAGGAGATGAAAGCAAGAACACTACCTCTTGATGTATGGAGGATGAGAGAATCAAGGATTTATGTGTGTGTGTGTGGGGGGGGGGGGGGGAGAATTTAGGTGAAAAGAGAAAGAATTGCTCTAGAAAATGCTCCAAATGTCCAATTTTTTTTTTTTTTTGGTGGAATTTTTAGAGTTGGGAGGGTATTTATAGTGAACTTGTGACGTTTTCCTTAGTGCACAATAGTTCCTTTTGATAACGTCAGCAATCTTGTCTTTTCCTACAATTATTTCAGCTCCAACTTTAGTCGCTCATTTGAAGGCCTTCCCAAACACTTATTGACCTGATTTTGGTGGTACTGGAAAGATATGGATGTCTAGTTTCCAAATCACTTGAATTTTTGAAAATCAGACTGTCAAATCAAAATTTATGGCCTCTGGAAGTGAGCTGATGTGCCAGCACGGTTTTCAAGATATCTCAATTGTTTTAACTTTGATTTTAACCCAAGAGTAGTCATTTGAAAGGGAATTTGATATTATTTGCAATAAAGTTGGTTTTATCCTAATTGGACGTTCGAATCAAAATTCTATTTTTAGTTGCCGCTGAGAATCAATTTTAGGTCAAATTTGGTTAAAATTGATAAAAATCTCCAATAGCGTCAGATTTGATGTAAAAACATGAAAAATGTCATTTTTGTGGAGTTTTGACCAATTTTGACATTCGGTTAGGTTGATAGGCGCATTTTGGTCATTTTAACTTGAAATGACACTTTGAGTGTTTCAATGCCCAAACGGGTTGAACCATGATGATCTAGATGTTTCTGCAATCCATCGGTGAGAAAATAATTTTTTTGGGAATTTTCGGGGTCTGGCATGCAAAACGAGGGCGGGCAAAAATACGATATCAACAAAGTAGTTAAAACTTAAAGTAGAAAATGGCTAAAATAAGTTTTAAGTTTTTTTTTTTTTAATAGGAAGTTTTAGGTCTTTAAGTGTTTACTTGACCAATTAACCAATTAAATGTTTACACAATCATTAACTTTACAATATTTTTTTCTTGAATTACTAATTTTATAATAAAAAATTATTATAACATAATAACAATATTTATAACAAACATTTTTTTAAAATTATTAAATTATATAAATTTATATTATATTTATAATAGTAAAGCTTCCGATCCTCTATATTCAAATTGTTAAAATAGTAAATTTATATAGGTCCATAATTTCATCACCCATGAATTGTCACGTAGCAAAATTGTGAAACTAATTGTGATACTAAGACTTTTTTTTTTTTTTTTTTTTATAGGAACTAGACTTATTTTTTGATTTTACATAAAGTACACGATCTATGCATTTAAAGTAGTGAATCTTCTCATATAATATAATTGAGTGCTGTACGATTGTACATTCCTTTAGCTTCATTGTTTTTCGGCTTTTTACTTGAACTGGCCTGTTAACTTAACGAAACTGAACGAATCTTCTCCTCCACCATTCGGTGACTGTCCCACTGGTGATTCCCAAAAAGATCAGGAAACAATACAAATATTATACAGCCACGCCCTTCCCCCTTATTAAAAAATATATATATATTGGGAAGATAAATACTGGGAAGTTTGATTGAGTAATCTCTTTTCTTTTCTTTTTTTCTTTTTTTTTTTTTATAGAAATTCTACTTTCGAATAGTTTAAGATAATATGCGTGTGAAAAGTCCTTGTCCTCACACTCTAAGTGTGTGAAGCTCCCTCCACTTATATTGGTGAAATGACCATACATTAAGAGTGTGCGATAGTAACTTTTTTGAATAAACATAACATATAAAGACACATTTAACTCAAAATGCCTAAACTCAATATGTATATATAGTCAATTATATTATCTCTATATATTAAGAGGATTCAGAAAGTTAGTTATGACTTCAAAAAATGTCAAAAATACCCCTAATCTAATTGGATAATCTTTATACTTTAACAAATAAAAAAATAGGGTTAAAATTATAATTTAATAAAATTAAAAAAAAATTACCAGAGAAACTTTTTTCCTAAAAATTAGTACACTTTCTATCTAAACATATCTCATGCAAGTTTGATACATTTTTTTCCTAAAAACTAGCACACATTAAACCGAACGGTTTACTTTATTTCAAATCCTAAATTTTAGTTTTAAAAAAATCTCTTCCTTTGTAACCTCACTGATAATTGATAAATTCAAATTAAAAAATTACATTAAACTTAAAATAAGAAAAGAACCTTATCGCATGTGATTGGGCATTAATTACTCATTCTTCTTGTCATTATTTAACGAGGCTTCACTCTCGCATATAGTCCAACAAAGGAAATGAATATTTTTTCAAATCCTCAATTCGGTTTTAAATTTGTCACAATGTGATTGGGCATTGTTCCACTCTTTGACAAATGCAAGTGCGCCGCTGCGTTTGTTTCGGCAGTAAATGGAATCCGGAAAATATTTTACACCACAAGGTGTTTGGATTGGCCGGAAAATTAAGTCAAACGGAAAATGATTTCCGTTGACTGTAAAATAAGAGGGCTTGAAGTGTAAAATGATTTCCGGTTGCATTTTACCTTCAAAGCAATTACAGCCCAGGAAAATAGAAGAGAGACAGAAACAGCAAAGAGAGAGAGAGAGAAAGAGCAAGAAGAGCACCTAGCACCGGCGATAGGAAGCACCCAACACCCAGATCGCACCGGTCTCGTCGCACCCTAGCACCGATGAGATCGCGCCGCCTGAAAATAGATCGGACCACCGCGGCGCGAGACCCAGTGAACGACAAACCGATCGGACCACCGTGACGCGAGAGCCAATGAACGACGAACCGATCGGACCACTGTGTGCGCGAGACCCAGTGAACAACGAACCGATCGGACCACCGTGGCACGAGACCCAGTGAACGACGAACTGATCGGACCACCGTGTGCGCAAAACCGATCTCTCTCTCTGTCACCCACGAACCGATCTCTCTCTTTGTCACCCACGAACCTATCTCCTCTCTCTGCCACGAACCGATCACCCACCGTGTGCCATGACGCTCTTGTGATTTTGATTTTCTTTTGTTTTGATTTTTGTTTCTTTGATTGTTAAGCGTATATTTTGAATTTTTCAGTTATAAAATTTGTTTGGAAACTTAGAAAATAGCTGAGGAAATGTGAAAAATTTGTAAGAAAATAGCATTTTCAGAATGTTACCAAACACCAAAAATTATTTTTTGGATTATTTTTCATGGCAGAACCAAACACTCGAATTTTATTTTCTTTACGAGAATTCACTTTCCCCTGCATTCATTTTACACTCAGAATTTAATTTACATTGAACCAAACACAACCATATTTCCCAGAAAAAATTGCAACCGACAACCAACATGCCGGAGCCATGTCATTGGTAGGTGACACTAACTTCCCCCACGGGTGACAGTAACAATACCTCTGGCTCACCAAAAGAGCTCTGATTATTCGGTCAGGCATGAGGAGTAGAGTTTGTGCGTGACAAGACAAGACACTTTTTTCAAAAAACGATTTCACGATGAGCAAAATGGTGTACTAAACCTCTTCGAGATACCGCAAGACACATACAGTAGTTTTTGTGACTTGTCTGTCCTCTGTATGTGTGTGTGAGAGAGAAATGGATTATATGCTGCAATGGAGGGTGTTGCCTCTGCTGACACTACTCGCTTCTTTTTTGTTCTTGTTCTACGTCCAGAACTCTTCCAAGGTCGTATATTTTGTTTTTCTTCTTCTTATTGTTATTAATATTAGTTTGCCATTTATATATTGCTCCAAATGATTGATTTCTATGATCCATGGTCTGGTCTCTGAGAAAATAATCAAAGCCTATCATCCAAATAATTTTTTCTTTCTTTCCAAAAATCGTAATCAGGGTCTTGAAGTGAGTCGGTTAAGCATAGGTTTTTGTTTATTACTTTCGAAAATAGAGGAACTTAATTAGGATATTAGTATAGTATATTTGGGTTGGTTAATTGAATTTGACGTTTCATGTTTTACAGTCGTCTTACAAGGAGTGTAGCCTTCTTCCTTACCAGCACTATTGGATAACCAGCAAACGCATTGTGACACCACAAGGTGTCATTTCTGGTTCAGGTTTGTTTTAGTAGTTCATTTTTTATTAGTCCCCCAAGAATAAGAGTGAGAAAAAATAGAGTAAATAAAATCAGGGTTTGTGGATTGTGAATTATAGAACCTTGTTAAAATCTACATGTGTCTAATATAAAAATATTGCTTACTAATTTGTATGACTTTGGATAGAATAAAACGGTGTGAAAAAATACATGTGACTCTATTGAGATTCATAGCTGACCCCAAAATGTTGGGACCAAGGTTATATAGTTATTGTTATTTTAATGCTAAATGCTTCATTCTACCGTGATTGTTCGTAATTATCATTTTACCACTTAATTAATGCATTTTTTATTTATTTATAATGAAATGTTAAAATGAGCAGTTGAAATAAAGGAGGGGAAGATATTATCAATTGTTAAAGAAGAGGATTGGCAGGGGAAATCCAAGGTGGGGCATATAGTTGATTATGAAGAGGCTGTTGTCATGCCTGGCCTGATTGATGTGTAAGCTATAAAATCTATCTCCTTGTGGTTAATTTCTTTGTTGCGTATATATGTATCAGACTTATAATTTTCATGATGGTTTTGGATTTGATTATTGAGAAGGGGAAATATATATTAGAAATAATGACGGGAACTGCAGGGATATAAGTGTTAAGATGCTTATTAGACTTGGAAACATATTCCCGTTTATGTGTCCCCTGTTTTCATATTTAGGAAACTGAAATCCAGGATAATCTATTTCCCGCTGAATGCCTGAATAGTTGCATGCAATTGGTAGCCATATTTTGGGTCACATGTAATGTTGTATTGATTTGCAAACTTTCTATGTCTCATGATAGGTGATATTTGGGCATTGTATTTTATTAACTTTTTGGCAGAAAGAATATGAGATACTGCAATTTTTTATTATCTTAAAAGGCAAAACAGAGTTTACACAATTGTTCTCCACCAATTAGCTATTGCTTGCAAGAATGAATTGAACTATTATGCAGACTTGCTGGAAGTTATTTTTTCACGTAATTCTTAGGCTGTAATTAGCAGTGCATAACAGATGATTTGATTTGACTGTCTTAAAATAGTCTTACTATGGAATGTATAAGATTAAATATAATTGGAGTATTTTAAAATACAAACTCCAGCTTTAATTTTAAGTTCAACAAGATAACTTTATTTTTATGAACATGAACAATGACAAGTATTTGTTTTAAATGAACATGAACAATGCCTTTTCTCCCTTAAATTTATATGATTTGGATTATGTTCAAGGCAGGCATGTACATCTTGATGATCCTGGAAGAGCTGAATGGGAAGGATTTCCTTCCGGGACTAAAGCGGCTGCTGCAGGTATGGCAATCTCTGTCATCTATACTTGAGTTTCGAGGTTGCCTTTGGTTGGAAATGATTTTTTTTTTGGTATAAAATTTCTAATTTCTTATTTTTTTTGTGAGATTACTGGATTTCCTACATAGCCAGGGTCATTGAATATAATTTTTTTTCCTCAATTTTATTTCTCTGTAAATTTCAGATAATACTCATGCAGTACCATAATTCTTTGATTCTTTTATGTTGATCTCTTCTCTTCTTATCTATTTGCTTCTCTCAAGTCTATAATATATCTACACCCAAATCATTTGGCATCACTGTGTTTGTACAGGTGGTATTACAACATTAGTTGACATGCCTCTAAATAGTTTTCCATCTACTGTGTCTCAAGAGACTTTGAAACTCAAGGTATGGACAGAAAAGCAGCAGTAGATTACTTTGTTTTTTATTACAAATAAATTTTTATTGTTTTATTATTACATTCCTGCACAACACAAAGGAAAATTTTCTTTGAGTCCTTAGTTTTTTCCCCCTGCTAAAATCTGTAAATTTTTTATATTGTCATATCCCATCCATCTCCCCTTATTAAGAAATGAACTAATGAATTTTAATGGGTAGTAGCTGCAGATAAGGTCAACTAACCACTGATTTCTCTATCTGACTTTTATGCTTCTGCTTAACAGATTAAAGCTGCAAAGGAGAGAATTTATGTCGATGTTGGTATGCTCTCAAATCTGTACCTTAGCCTACTGATAATTCTAGGACTAGTGTTTTTAACTATACTACCAACAGGTTTCTGGGGAGGTTTAGTTCCAGAAAATGCATTCAATGCAAGCGCTCTTGAGGCTCTCCTAAATGCTGGTGTTCTTGGTTTGAAGGTAAGTATGAGCCATTATGCTCGGTTTTCCTTTTCAAAAAAGACATGCAAAAGGTTGGATAAAACTCTCTTAGATCAAGAACTAGAGGGGCTGAACTGTATACTATCTTAATAAAGTGATCTGAGACTCAAAGCTTGAAAGCAATCTTTGCTGGACCGCACTTCCATTTTGAAATATCTCCAGTTATCCATCTCCACCTTTAAACTTGTGTTGTTCCATCAATATTTCCTTTCCACAGAATTTCATGCATAAGGGTAATTGCAAGAGCTGTCTATATTTCTTTTATGGAAAATAATAGCATGTTAAGTATCCCTCTTCAGATGCTTATTGAGAACCATGGTTGCAACTAAGACTTCTTTAGTGAGACTACTTCTCTGTTGAAAAGCAGGACCTCCAATTCCTTATTTCCCTTGATTCATAATTTTCCAATTTTAATGTATACCTTCAAAAAAATTACTTCCAGAGTGAGATGACTTATTTGGGTGGTTCGTGAAGGATTTTCACATCTAAAGAGGGAGGCATCAATTTCCTCTTATCTTTTTATTGTATTAGATAATGAGTAACCTAATCTTCTTAAGAGAGACAATGATATACTCTATAGCTAGGGACTGCAACCGAAGATCTACCACCAATTCATGGAACCTAAGTTTCAGGAGTGAGGTTCTGTTGTATTATTGGACTTATAATATTTCAAACTTCTATATGAGTATAGCTGTTTCAGGTTTGAGCCTGATCTCAAGTATTAATTGATTTTTAGACTTTGCTACTGAGCTGACTTGTAGCAATGGCCCCACAAACTAAAGTTGGAACATTTTGGAAATAATATCCTGTAGGTTTCTGCTTCCATCATCATTGTTTAATTTGATAATACATATAAAGTATGGCTATTGTATGTTAAAAATACAATAGCATTGTAAAGTATGTGTATAGTGTCTATCTAGACCATCATGACTCCAACTGTTCTTTTGTCTAACAAGTATGATCTTGGAGGTCATCTGATAAAGTTTTCTGTGCTTTTTTGTAGTCCTTTATGTGTCCTTCGGGGATCAACGATTTTCCCATGACAAATGCCAGTCATATAAAGGTTTGTTTCCTGCTATTTTACCCAAATATTCATGCTAACAATCTACCTATCTTGCAAATTCAGTTACAGTTACAGTAAATGACTTGTTGGAAGATCAAAATGCGGCATTTCCATTTTTCTAATGTTTTGTTATTCTCTTCCAATATAACAATTTAATTTGTAATGCATAAATAATTGTGGATGTCACCTTTATTGCTATACATCACATGCTCACTTTATTATCCTCTACTTCTTCCCCAATACCTTTTAGTTTTCCTTTTTCTCTTACTTTTTCCTGGTCTATGCTTGCCAGTCTCGCAGAGATGATTTTTGGATGAGTCTGTCTCTTGCAGTGCTGATGTATTTTTGTATATTTGCAAATGGTTTGCAATAATTTGTTCCTCAGGAGGGACTGTCTGTCCTGGCAAAATACAGAAGACCATTACTTGTACATGCAGAGATTCAACAAGATTCTGAAATCCACTTGGAAGCTAAAGATGGCAGTGATGATGCTCATTCTTACTCAACCTATCTGAAGACTAGGCCACCTTCATGGTAAGATATTTGTTATGACATCATGAAGAACTAAGAAGGTTATTAAGCTATTACTTGAATTGTTCTTTTAGAATGGATAAAAAAAGGTTTATGAAATAGTTTACATTCTGATACTTATGCATGTATTGGTTCGGTCAATCGCCCATTCGAACTTAATGCTGCTATCTAATATACATGCATTTGGTATCAAACTGGCTAATGTGTCTTGAATCTTGATAATTGGCTGATATTTGTATGTATAGTGAGTCAAATTATAATTTCCAGTGGACACCCAACAAGTATCAATCACGATGATTAACAAACAAAACCACAGAATATTTTCAAAATAGTTTTGACCACCTTTTGAAATCAGATCAATACTTCTCTCTAAAATTATCTATGCCCTTCAAAACACAGAAAAGTTGTTAACTATTTTTTCACCCTTCAAGGGCTTGATCTCTATCAATGTTACTTTACATGATTAATGATATTCCTCATTGTTTTTAATCAGGGAGGAGGCAGCTATTAGGGAGCTGGTAGCAGTGACAAAGGAGATAAGGAGTGGTGGCCTTGCAGAAGGATCTCATCTTCATATTGTTCACTTGTCTGATTCAAGTTCTTCCTTAGAACTTATTAAGGTACTCTTTTATATGTATGTAGTCCCAATTGGCATGATACTTGATAAAGAAGATGCAAATTGTCATTGCCTTTATATGCATCCACTACCACATAGATATACTAATCATTGATGACTTCTAAATATACATGCTTTTAGTATATATAGATAATCTTGGCCATTAATCAGTGTTCAAAGTCCTTGTGACTGCTGTTCTCTTCCTCACCTCAACTCAATTCAGTGGATCCTTCACTTTAGCTAACTGTGGTTGGCTACATGATTTTTCTTAGTCATTCATTTCTGTTAATCTGTAGCAAACTGTACTCCTGCATGCAAAGCAAATGCTTTCTTGTTTTTGACTGAGAATATTACTCTCACTTCAATGTTCTGTTAAAGGAAGCAAAAAATGGTGGTGACAGCATAACTGTTGAGACTTGCCCCCATTACTTGGCTTTCTCAGCAGAAGAGATCCGTGATGGAGATACTCGCTTTAAGTGTGCTCCACCTATCCGTGATGCAGCCAATAAAGAAAAACTATGGGAAGCTTTGTTGGTATTTTATATTCCATGATCCACTTTTTGTTATACATCATCAATTGTTTCTACATAGTTTCCATCTATTTTCAGGAAGGACATATCGACATGTTAAGTTCTGATCATTCACCAACACTGCCAGAGCTCAAGCTGCTTGATGATGGTAACTTTTTGAGGGCTTGGGGTGGCATATCTTCTTTGCAGGTTGGTGTGTTTTCATTTAGGATCAACCTCCCTGGTTTCTAATGCTTTGTTGAATTTGCTTTTGTGGTTTTAAATAACAACAGCTTAGTCTTTGATTGAGGAACCTTGTTATTATTGATGGTAACCAAACCTTGATTAATTTACAAAACTGTTTGTCTGTATCATGGAATAGAATTTTCAGGATTGTAAGAAAAAAAAAATGGAGGCATGAATTTACTGCTTAGTTGTGTGTATCTGTGTGGGGCATGAAAATTAACTATTTTATATTTAGCTCTTGAGATACCCAATCATCCACCTCTGAACAAAAACTATAAAAAATTGTGTGCGCAACGGGTTGACTCCTCACATGAACAGCCCTAAACGTGCTGGTGCAGACACTAGATTTTCGGCTGATTTTAGCTAATTTGAATTGTGTAATTGATTTGAACTTATTTTTTTTATTGAGAATTTGGTATGATTTATCTATGTCATAATTATAGGTATTCTTTCTTTTCCTTATTAATGTAATGTAACCCTGGGATCCTTTTTTTTTTTTTTTTTTTTCTTTCTAAAAAGCTCAACTTTGATGTTATGTTGATTTTGATAATTTTTGAATTGTCATATCCTGTGCAAACCCTCCCCAAATTGGTGCTGCATATACTGTTCTTAAAGGCTTTAGTAGGTTTTTTATATTGTTCAACACATTAATTACTCCCCAAACCAAGCAGAGAACAGACTAATTTGTTCGAATTCTGATGTTGAATATATGCAAGAAGAGAACAGCCTATTGTGGTTTCAATAACTGACTGGTATTCATTTGGGAGCATCTGTAGTTTGTTCTTCCTGTGACTTGGTCATATGGGCGGAAATATGGGGTAACTTTGGAACAGTTAGCTTTATGGTGGAGTGAGAGGCCTGCCAAACTTGCTGGACAAGAACTAAAGGTGATAACTTTGATTTGCTTCAAATTCATAGATGTGATGTAATATTTAGGAATATATGAAGTACAGTGGCGACTTTGTTCTTAGCCATTGCCGTGAAACATGAATGTACATAACTAATGGAATTCTTATAATATCCCCCTTATCTCCCTTGCCCGATTAAAAAAAAAGCAAGCATAGAGAAGTTATGAAATCTTACAATGATAGTGTTTCAAATACATAATTTTTGTCACAAAGAGAGAGAGTGGGAGGGAGTTGCATTATAAAGTCAAATTTGTAACTTAAAACTGACATATACTATCTTAGTGTCTCTTGAAGAGGCATTAGTAAGTTTGAAACAATAGAGTGTTGAAATCAATGAGCAGGTAAGAAAATTGGTGGCAGGAGCCAATTTTTATGATTGCTAACAATTACCTGCTGAAATATTTTATCTGAGTTTTAGATATAACCATGCAGGGTGCAATTGCTACTGGAAACCTTGCAGATATTGTCATATGGGAACCGGATGTGGAGTTTGACCTCAATGATGACTATCCTGTATACTTTAAGCATCCTGTATGTCT
The DNA here is from genome assembly GCA_033629205.1 of Lithocarpus polystachyus. Classification (NCBI taxonomy): domain Eukaryota; kingdom Viridiplantae; phylum Streptophyta; class Magnoliopsida; order Fagales; family Fagaceae; genus Lithocarpus; species Lithocarpus polystachyus. The sequence goes on from CM066166.1 coordinate 52,012,594, forward strand.
TTCTTTTATGTCTTGTATTATGTAAATTCAGTCTGATCATCACTTGTTTAAATCCTGCTTTCATACATGAGATTTTCCTGTTATAAAATCTTAACTTTCAGAATTTTACTCGACCTTATTGCTGTGAACACAATCAGTACTTTTGAAGTCACTAATATATGTTCCCATGTTCCTTTATATAGAGTATCTCAGCCTATATGGGAACAAAACTGTCTGGAAGAGTGTTGGCAACTTTTGTAAGAGGGAACCTTGTGTACAAAGAGGGGAAGCATGCTCCTGCAGCCTGTGGTGTTCCAATCCTTGCAAGATAAAGACCAAAAAATGAAAACACTAACTCCTGTAACTATTCTAAGTTTCTAATATCCAATGGTTTCTTTATGTTTTATTTCTTTCTTCAATTGATTTCTGACAATCACTCCAAACTCTTGCCCATTACAGAGCCTGGGTTTGGTTGAAGGTGGGCCAGGCATCATTGGAGGCAAGAAGCAATGTTGCAATACGCAATCACAATCAGCTTTTGCTCAACTTGGCAGTATTGATTATTGGACTCAAGTCAGGTTTTAAAACTTTATTGGTGAAGATATTGATTTCATCTCAAGGCATGGATGCAGAGTTCATTGCTTATAGAGAAGATTTCTGAACTTACATGGACATAAACTGTTGCTGTATGTATTTAATATAAGTTATCATCACTATACTTTTTATCATGTAAAACTTTATTTGAACATTTCTGTTGTTTGACTGTGACTTTCTAAATCTAATGCACCAGAACCTTCGGGGCTTGGTTGTACAGAAAAACAAAGTAGTGGATAAGCTAGTGCCAACTTTTACCTGGTTAAATAAAGTAGGATGCTGGTTGTTGATGCTTCCATAGTTCCATATATAGTTCTTATAGTACATAGGCCAGCTGATTTATTTATTATTTTTTTAAAACATTAAAAAAAATTTGCAGCAATTTTATATGAAAAAGAGAGAACTTTACACAGGAATAACATTGTCAGCCAATAGCTGAGCCAACATAGGAGGGTCTTCTTGCACCCGAACATCTTTATTACAAAAGGCATACTGGGCAAGAGCCTTAGCAGATTTGTTAGCTTTATGCACACCATGACTGGCCTCTATACACCACACGTGTGTAGAAGTAGTTCAAATTTATGGCCTCATGCAGAGAGGGAAGGAACTGGACAGGTGTTCCTGATAAACCCGCAAGTTTGTGCTTTCCAGTGTAATGTTTGATAAACCCAACTCTAGATTTTCCATGTCACGGTACAGAACAGTCATATCTTCAGAGGAGAATCTGTTTTGGATCCACTCCACCAAATCTCTAAAAGACCTCAAGTTGACTCCCTCCATTCCTGATCAAAGGGCAGACTGCTTTGGACACATATTTGTTGAGCCAACTTACATGACCAAAGGGCATGCAACCTAAGGCCTCATGCGTTTCTGCTTGGTAGGCAAAACTCCCTGACAAGTTCCGCATATCAGGGGATGAAAACCTTGCCTATTAAGCAAGATGTCACATGATTCAATGCCATCAAAAGGTAAGTAGCAGTCTTCTAAAAAATCTTACATTAAATTCTCATTGGGTTTTAGACTAGAGCCAATAAATATATATTAAAAAAGATATTAAAGAAAAAAATTCAGAACAGAATTGTCCAATAGACCTCTCAGTTAATACTTCTTAACTTATTGACATCCTTCTCTTAGAATGCAATAACTTTGGACAAAATTTCTCCTGTACCCAGTGGACATTCATATCAACGTTGCAAGCTGATTGAATAGGAGGTATTAGTAAAAGGCTATGTTAGCCTTGTTAACATTGATGCAAAAGATTAATGATTGAAAAAGAAATAACTGAATTCGTTATTCTGCAATACATCTACTCTTAGGACTAAAATTCAAACCCATTACTTACAAATCCATGAACCGGCCTTGCAATGAGAGTTGAACATATCAATCAATCAATTAATATATATATATATATATATATATATAAGCAAAGACCTCATGCAGGAAAGCATGAGGTTCTGTGATGTGGCATATTCTATGAAGAGAATTGAAATACTTTTAAATCATATCAAAGATAAGAACAAATTTATAAATAGAAACTCTTTATTTCCTTTGATTCAATGTTTCAAGACTGCTTTTTGTTATATTTTTTATTCAATGTTTTAACTATTATTTGTTTCATTTGGTTCAATGTTTCCAGACTTTTCTTCTCTCTCACACACAAAAAACTTTTTGCTACCATTTCCACTTTTACTCCTTTATATACACATGCCTATAACCCTTCATGCTATCTCATCTCAAATACACTTAAACAAAAAACGATGTCGTTTATTTTCAACCTTTCAATGACACCTATGTAACTCCGACATTGTGGTACCATATAATTCTAACCCATATGAGTAGGCTATGACAAAGGAAGGGAGCTTGCATTTTTTATTCAGTGACGGTAGTTTACGATTTGATGTTGAAGTCCGACATTTTGGATTTTGTAAAGGTTGTAATTTGTTTTGAGTCTTTGGGTGTTTGGGATTTTGGTTTGAGAAAGTCATAAATGTATTTTGTTTTAGAACTAAAGAAAAAGAAACATTCTAATTGATTATTTATGAAGTTAGCTTTTTTTTTTTCAAAAAAAAAAATTTTTGTGTTAGATCTCCTAATTTGTAGGTTTTTTTTTACTGCTATTTTATGCAATATGAGCCATAGTGATAAAAATAAAAATTAATGATGATTTCAAATTATTTTCAGTTTTTTTAAAGGGTACGGAAGCCCAAATAAAAACTATTAAATTTTGATAAATGGATGTGTTTTTAGCCAATTTCTCTTTCTTTAATCACGTTCTTTTTATGTTAATACTTACAAATAATTTCTTTAATTTCATTGAGACAATGAGTTGGGTGTTTGCAATTGAGGTCTTCATATTTGGTTGTGAGAATAAAGTGGTTGCAAAAGTGTTAGGGAGGTTGTGTAAATTTGTGCAATTTTAGAATATAAAAGTATTTTATGCTTTAAATTATTATTTATAGATTTCAAAATCATTTAATCAGTTTAAAAAATAAAATATGAATTAAGAAAATAAATTTTCAAAGTATTCAAAAATATTATGGCCAAACATAAATATTATATGATGGTCTTAATGTACATAAAAATGATTTCAAGTGAAATTGTAAAGTAATCCGCGCATCGCACGAGATATTATCTAGTTTTTATTAGTATGAGAATCAGTTGCATCCCCATTTTTGATGCAGGACAATTAATAGAAAAATAAAAGAACAAGAAAAGTAAAGGATAAACCTAAGAATTAGCACTTAGGTCGCTTGGAATCAGCACCAAGCTAAACCCTTAGGTATCAACATCTAAGGACGGCCAAAATTGGGAATTAAGCCCAATTTGGAAACTATTTAGTTAGTAGGCCTAGTTTTCAAACTATATAATTTAATAGCATCTCGAGTCTTAGAGCCTCAGTTTTGGGCCTAGAAATCGAGTCTTTGAGGCTCGGTTTTTAAGTTCAGATCAGGGCTGACGTGGAATTTTTCCCACGTGTTCGTCCACGTGGAGGCCAGCTGAGCCAGCTGATATGTGAGAGCCACCTGGAAACCGAGTCTCTAAGACTCGATTTCTAATAGGGTTTTTTCAAAAAAAAAATTCACGCCTCTAACGTCTCTCTTCCCCTCTCGCACAGACACTCCACTGTCACTCACCCTCTCACGCCTCTCTCCACTCTCTGTCACTCATCTTCTCACTCTCCCTCCCACTCTCACGCCTCTCTCCACTCTCTGTCACTCACCCTCTCACTCTCCCTCTCCACCCTCACTCTCGCACAGACCTTTCTCCACTCTCTATCAATCTCTCTCTCACGCCCTCTCCACACTCGCGTCTCTCTCCCTCACCATCGCCTCTCACTTAGTTTTCTCAGGTATGATTTTCTCATGTGGGTTTGTGGTTTTTGTTCCAAAATTATAATTGATTTGATTGTTTTGTGTGGTACTCTGTTTGGTTCCCAAGAAAATGCGATAAAAATTTTGTACTCTGTTTGTGGTACTCTGTTTTTGTTCCAAATTCTCTATTTTGTGCTGAGATTGGGGTCCAGGTCCAATCTGATAGGTAAAGAAAGGGCTTGAATTGAGGTTGTAAGGAGGAAGAAAAGAAAGAATTTGTGGTGTTTAAGAACTGTATGAACAGTACCACAAGAACGAGAAGAAGAATAGAGAGAATAGAAAGGGAGAAAATAACAATAACACTAACATGCTCAATACTAAAAATCACTCAATATTTTATTGATTCTGTCCTTCGAATATAGATGTATAAACTTTTTCTTATACTGGTAGGATCAAGACTTCTAATATGACTGGTAAATATAAAACCTAATAAGGTAACAACCAATAAAAAACTAACTTGGGCCTAAACAAATAGAACCAAAGATACTTAGGATTTTCTAGAAAATTCTAAACTCACTTAAACTAACAACTCTTAATTTTTAGGGTAACGTAACTCATGGTTTTTCCCCTGAATATAGAGTTAACCACAACCTATTAACTAAAAACCCAAACTCAAATTAAAAATTGTATTAACCCTAAGACACACATAACTAGACCTTTAAAACAATTTATCCAAACTTGAGAAAGCCAGTCTACACCACCAAAGCTAACTCTAACACTTTGTGTCTCCTCTGTGATACACAACAGGCAACAAGCAGATATATATATATATATATATATTTTTTTTTTTTCCACAAATGTTACTAGTTATAAAACTTTATAGCTCTGCTTTAGAAATCAAAGACACACAGCAAGACTTTGCTTCTTCCCTTCTTTTCTTTTAACATGTTGTATTATTATTGTAATGATCAATCATCAAACAAGTCAAAGAGGTGTGTCACATATCAGTGTGAGATTTTAGCAGTCTCTACTCATATGGTTGGATTTGTAGACAGTTATGTGTGCGTTTGATTATTTAGGTTGTGTAAGTATTTATGAATGTTGAATGGAAAACAAATTCTATTTGCCTATGCACATTCTATTTGTCAAATAGATAATGTGACAAAAGCAGGTGTCATGAAATTAAGGTAACTCATGTAGTATTGGTATACACTATACTATGATTCATATCACGTCTAGCAGGTAGAGCGTAAGTTAGAAGTACCTTGTTGTGAATTTTAAGGGAGTCAACTCCAAACCATGTGTCTTGTGACTCACTTTGGCAATGAGCAAAGCATGAATTTATGAACACCCCCCCACTTCTTGAATATCTAGGAGCCCTCACAATGCTAAAAGCATGTCACGCCTGAAACCTAAACAAAAAGGGGGAGAGGGTGGGTGACAAGATTTAAAAAACAAAAAAAAAAAGATTAAAATTGAATTCAACAACTCAGCTAGTCATGATAACTTGTGAATTTAATAATTATTTTCTTTCTACTGCCTGAAATTTTTTATGCCACTTAATGAACTCTGTTTTATATTCATTCAAAAAAATAATTAAATACTAACCTTGCGATGTTTCTATCTGGCTTGCATTACATGTTGTTGGATCTTGCTTGCAACTATTCCAGTGTCCATGAGGAAAAAAAAAAGATTTTTTTTTTTGTTTTCAATAATGTCTATTACATGCTAACTGCTTATCATTCTTGTGCAGTATGGCTGCTGCAAATGCTGGACAAATTGACCATGCACAGCCTGGACCCATTGACGAGTCGGTGTTGACACAGCAGCCCAACCATCGGTCCGAAGTTATTTGGAATGGGCAGGTAAAACACAATACTACAAATTGAACTAATGTACATGCATTTAATTCATACAATGTACACACACTTGCTATCATATATTAATCTATGGTTTTGTTTTGTGCAGGATCTAGGGTCCCTTACTTGTCGTAGCCGTAATGAAGAGTTCTCCAATTGAGAGCCAATGGTGGACGACCGAGTCGTTGACATCATCAAGGCACTTGGTTTGAAGGGACTCCTCAGGTCCCGGGTAGAGAGATTGATCATGGCCTGATAACGGCCTTAGTGGAGCGATGGTGGCCCGAGACTCACAACTTCCACATGCCATATGGTGAGGTGAGGTGACCATCACATTGCAAGATGTGGAGGTTCTTCTTGGACTTCCTGTTGATGGCGAGGCTATAACAGGGAGCACACAGAAAGAATGGGTGAATGTGTGCCAGGACTTCCTTGGCTTTCAACCTGTAAATAATGAGAGAAAGCAACTTGATGGCCAAAGGATTTTCATCAAATGGCTTTTGGAGCAAGTTGCCGATACATTGCTGCCTAATGCTGAAGAGGATCAGATGCATAAGTATGCACGATGCTACATCTTAGCACTACTGGGAGACACAATCTTCATGGACAAATCCGGCGATAGAGTGCATCTAATGTGGGTGCAACAGTTGGAAGACCTTCGCAACCCACGAAGGTACAGTTGGGGAAGTGCTTGCCTTGCATGGTTGTACAGAGAGTTATGCAGGGCAAGTGATAAGAAAGCTAGTCAGATTGATGGGTGCTTGCTGTTGGTCCAGTATTGGGCATGGGCAAGGTTCCTGTATTTGTGCCCGACAGTTGAGCATGGCCTGCCAGTGGATGCCTATGGTCCTCCAATGCGTGGTCCACTGTCCCTGAAGTAAGTCTCTACCTCATACACGCCATGTAACTTGAATTTATTTATTTATTTTAAAGGCTTCTAGGAATTATTTAAGTCAATATTAAACAATTTTAAACAGAGGTTCAATATATATGATTAGGTTAATATACTCTAATTTTGTGTCAAATTTTCTAAATTATATGATTAGGTTAATATATATGCTACTTATTCTTAATTTTTATCATTTGATAAGTATATTAAACTATCTTATTAAAACATACTCTAAATGCAGCATAACAAAGTATGTTTGTAATGATTAGTTGAAAAGTGAGTGGGTAGGCTAAGGTTATAAATACTTTACTTCAAATTACTGTGTACATTAACCAAGCTCTACCCAATAACATGTTATAGTTAGCCGTAATGACCATGATTTGGAACTTAGAGTCTTCCCATAACTTCATTACATTAACTTGACCATCCATAGATTGATTAGATTATAGTTTTAATCATATGATTTTCTTAGTGGGAAAGTTGTACAAAGTTAATGATCCCTTGTTCTTGATTGTAGGTGGTTGTGGCTCCCAAACAAGAAAAACAGGCCCGCCCACATCTTCCTGAAGAGGTATCGCGAGCATATAGCTTTAATGTTGCCAGGCCAGGTATGAAAATACCTTGTTTAACATGTTTAGGAATAAGATATACGTTTGGTGAACTTTGGAGTATAAACATTGTTGCCTAATGTGTTGCGTACTTGTTTTTTGGCTGTTGTAGGTGGTGTGGCAGCCGTACGAAGCTGAATTAGAGGACCTTCTGCCGTGGTGCGTTGTAGGGAGGGCCATGTGGACGGCAATGGTTCCGCTTGTATGTTTCCACCTAGTAGAGTTACATACACCAGATCGTGTTGTTCGTCAATTCGGGATGATCCAATAAATTCCCCGCAATGTTGACACTAACATAGTGCTTCATCAAATTGATTTGAAGGGGAAGGTCGGTGTTTATTGGTTGCAGAGACATGCTATGCATATCATGGAGTGGGGTAATCGCCTTCAACGGCGTTGTGAAGTAGTTCTTGGTGACATGCCTCTAGCCCATGAGTACTTCGACTGGTTCAAAAGGGTAATTCGGAGATTCATCGATGTCCCCGGCGCTAGATTGATTCTAATGGTAACTTCTCCATGTCGATCTTTTATCTTACCGTACTTCTTAGCATGAAACCACTGTTTAGAGAACATGATATATGTGGTCCAATGTCTACTTAGCATCAAACCTCCCTTTTAAAGTTGTTTGCTTAATAATAATAACACTTGGTCTCCCTATAATTTGCAATTATTACTAGCAGAACCAATGCATAACCAACATTTATTTTATTATCGATTGGCATGCATTGTCGAGTTAGCATTGCATTACTAATATATGTGGTTTTTCCATGTGCAGATTGAAGGATATCTCCGTTTGTTGAGGCGTCACCCAGTAGGCACGAAGGACCACAGGGACATTACCAATGTGCTGAAGGCAGTGCAGGAGATTGGCCGTGTACAACCTCCTATCCCTGAGGCTCCGAATGAAGAGGCAGCTACTCCTGCGGCAGCGGCTACTCAGAGGCCAAGCACTACTGAGAGCCCAAGCACGAGCACAGCTCCTGCTCTTCACTCTCGTCCGCCTGTTGCTACCCCTCGGGTTGTTTCTACTCCCGATCCCTCTCTATCCACCCCCTCAGAGGCCAAGCACTACTGAGAGCCCAAGCACGAGCACAGCTCCTGCTCTTCACTCTCGTCCGCCTGTTGCTACCCCTCGGGTTGTTTCTACTCCCGATCCCTCTCTATCCACCCCACATCCATCCTCTAGCCCCACTATCCCTTCACCCACCCCACATCCATCCCCTAGCCCCACCATCCCTTCACCCACCCCACATCCACCCCCTAACCCCACCATCCCTTTACCCATCCCACATCCACCCCCTAGCCTCACCATCCCTTTACCCACCCCACATCCACCCCCTGACCCTACCATCCCTCCACCCACCCCACATCCATGTCCTGGGTCTGACATCCATCCACCCACCCCACGGTCATTTCCTGAGCTGTCACCCATTCCGTCCTTTGACTTGGGTATTGATCCAACCCCTCCTAACATGCACCAGGAGCCACCCTCCCACAGTATATCTACTGGCCCTTCTTTAGACCTTGACCCACCTCATGCTCAAGCTGAGTAGGCTGTTGGGTTACCTGGAGTGGAGGAAGGTCGGCCAAAACGCATATCAAAGGCACCTCCTTGTGGGACAGGGGGGCACAAACATGGACACAAAGCTAGGCCCGAGGCATCTGACGAAAGACATGCAAGACCTCCTCCTCATTATACGAGACGACGTAAAGTTCAAAAAAGGTAACTCAAATGATATCTTATTCCTTTGTAAGAGTGAAGTAGAGGGTGAGGTTATGGGTTGAACTAATTGTTGTATGATGTATGCTTATTCAATTCTAATGACCAACACTATACTTTGCCAAGACCAACCAATTAAAATTTGGTTACAGATTGGTTTGTGCACTTTCGATGGGACTCAAGGTGTAAGGTAAGAGTAGTCAACTGGTTTCTTACAATTGGAAATATACATTTCTATCACTAATTTGACCAATTTATATGGGTGTAATATTCAAGTAATTAATATTTTTGGAAATAGACATTTCTACCACTACTTTATTCTTACACATTCTTCTCCAAAACCCAACAAAGAAATCAGTTTTTAGGTCATCATGAAAGGAACTTAAGATAAATGGATTATGAGCTTAAAATTGCTAGGCCTCCCTCTTTTGTTTGAGTTTTTCCTTTTTAAGCACTTACAATTTCCAGGTATATTAGTAGTTATTTAATTCAACTGAACTCACTTTTTTCTGTTTTTATTTAATTTATTTTAGGGTGATATTTTTCATTTAACCTTTAATTTTCTTTGGGTTCACTTCAGTTCATTATGTTTATATTGATATAGATGCTTGCATTGATACTGGAATTTGCAAATTCTCATTTGTTGTTTCAAGTTCTGTATAATAGGAGTTGAGGGGATCCATATAAAATAGATATGTTAGATGGTCCATGATCTGTAACCAGGTAACCCTTGTGCACTTACTTTTTTTTTTTTTTTATATTGGTAATTACTCACAAACTCAGTGGGTCTTAAACCCACAAATTATCCTTCACTTTGTTCTTACAAGGATAGAAGATGAAATTTTAGCTAGAGCTCATTGGAACCCTTGTGCACTCATATATACTCTTAATTTCCCCCCCAAAATTTAAATATCCTATCCAATTAATATAACATTTTATGTTGTTGAAATCCTCAGGTCAAGGAATCATTGTTTCAGAGATGTCTAGAAGTGGAGCAAACAGCAAGAGAACAAGCAACAGATAATGTGATTCTAGACCAGCTTCAAAAGGTAAGTCTTCAAAAAAAGCATCTTTGAAATTGAATTCATTTGTGGTTTCTGATTGGTTCTTGCTTTCTGAACATTGGCTGTACATGGCTTTGTATTATCAAAATGCATAAACAAAACAGAAATTTGTGCGTTTTAACTGTTTTTGGCCTATGTTGCATGAACTTTTTAGGAAAATTTCTCTTTCTAACATTTTTTTACTAATTAAGAATATGAATATATATATATATATATAGAGAGAGAGAGAGAGAGAGAGAGAGAGAGAGAAACCTTATTGTTGGGGCACATAGATCAAAACCAATCCGATTTCTAGGGAAACAATTATTAAATGCAATTTTTGTATTTTGTGCAGAAATATTTATTGAAATTTCTTTGGGAAACAATTATTAATTGCAATTTTTGTATTTTGTGCAGAAATTTCTACTGAACAAACGTGAAATGGAGTTGTTGAAGTTGGAAAACAAGGTTAGGTTTATCCTTGCGGTTGTGAAGGGAGAGATCATTGTAAGTAATAGGAAGAGATCAAGAGAGCTGATCATTGGAGTAAAGATCTTGATGCTTTGGAGGGGCAACTCGATGTATGACTGAAAAATTAACAATTCCTTGTAATGATTTGTTTATTTTTGTGTCTTTCTGTTTCTTGACTGTTTTTAGTTTTATGTCATTTAGGAGCTAGAGAAAAGTGATGCTCAGTCAGAGGAGTTAAGAAAGAAAATGAGAGGCAAAGCAAGGGGTGAAGCTGCTATGAAGTCTAATAGACAAGCACCCAAGAACCCACGGAAGAACAATTATGAGAAGGTAAATAATGCAGAATCTGTTGCAGAAGCTGTCTCGTCATCTATGGCTGCAATGGAAATTGGTGAGTGTCAAACAATTTTATGTTTATTATATGTATTATTTTTTGTTTGATCCTTATGAAGCTGTTAAGTCGGTATGCACATTTGATCCTTATGAAAAATCTTTTATTTATTATTTTTTAAAGTATGATTAGTATTGAAATGATTTTGACGTACTTTTCCATGGAGGATTGATGTCTAGACTTAAAATAAATCGGTAACTTTTCAGATGACCCATCACAATGTTGGGGCCTTGGTGGTTGTGAAACCCGGAGAGAAAGAAGCACTTGCTGGCATTATTACGGAGAGAGGTTTGTGATATTGAAAAGATTCTTTAGCTCATTTACTTGATATTTGAAGAACTGTTTTGTTTGTCACGAATTATTATAAGAGGGGTTTTTCTTCGGAAGTTGCACTCTTATTTTGAATACTAGGATTATCATATCATCCACTGGCACATGAACTAGGTGAATTACACTAGGATCTAATTATATTAGGTAAAGAGCTTCAAATGTTCTGGCTTCTACAATAATTTTATTTCCTTATTTGTTTACACCTTTTTGACCCAGATTCTAGAATAATGGTAATCCACTAGATCTATTGATGTGTTTATCCAATGCTGCATCTAAGTCATTCCACTACCTGAAAGTTGTCTCATGCTTCTCTCTGTTGGATAGTATTGCTCAAAATATAACAATTACCCCCCCCCCCTTCTCTTGTTTTTCATAAATGACGGTATTTCTTAATTATTTTACTCTATAGAATTTATTAACAACAACTGGTACCCAAAACGAATATAAAAGAAGAGGAACTTGTAGAATATTGGTGAACTTTCAATATGGAGGATATACTTTTGCAAAATAGTCAATTTAGCTAGCAGCTATTTACGCTAAGCAGTAGTACTTGGAAAGATCAATGGCTGCAACAATTGAAGATATTTCATTTGGCTTAGTTGAGATGATTTGCATAATTCATTTGAGTTTAAAGTTCACTCCAAAGAACAATGGCTGGTATCAACAGGGATATGTGTGCTTTCACTGGAATCTTACTAGAAGGTTGAAGCTCAACCGTGTTCACTGCCAAAAAAGGGGAAAAACTGCCTGTGCAGAGCTTCTTCCTGGATTTTCAAGTTCATATTCCATCTCTTCTATTTATTTATTTATTCATTGCTTGAACATATACAATACTCTTAATTTTAATATAATGGAAATAGTGGCTGCACATAATGTATGAACAATGGTTGGTAGGGGTATCTGTACTTGTTTTAGTTAATTGAGTTTTCTATTTGATCATATAATTCCAGATTATCTGAGGAAGATCATAGTACAGGGAAGATCATCCAAGTCAACCAAGGTTGGGGATATCATGACTGAGGAGGTATATGTTTTCTCCCTCTTGGCAGGATATCATTCTTGCTTTATGTCAATTTTCTATCAACGGTTGTTTACATTTCCTGTGTTATATCTAACAATGGTATGTGCTATAACGCGGTGGCTGCAGAACAAGCTTATCACAGTCACACCTGACACCAAAGTTTTGCGGGCAATGCAACTAATGACAGGTATTATATGCTGCTTCTCATTATTGATGGCAATTCTCTCTTTCTTTCCCTCTCTCTTTATTCGCTATAATTTAAGCTTGGAACTCATGGTTGGGTGGCAGATAACCGTATCAGGCATATTCCAGTCGTACATGGAAAGGGGATGATAGGCATGGTGTCCATTGGAGATGTGGTCCGTGCTGTAGTTAGTGAGCACCGAGAGGAGCTAGACCGCTTGAATGCTTATATACAAGGAGGTTATTAGATGATGATGACAATGGTGATTAGATGCTCTCGAAAACTTCATCAAATGATTACCTGCTCTTTGAACACTAATAAGCTTGAGTGCTTGTAAATATGGTGTGCTGTTTGCAATTTCTGTTTTATGGTTATTTCAGTTTCGGACGTGGATGTAAAAATGATGCAAAAAACGAGCATAATGTGCTTATCGAGCTTTACTATTCAGTTCATTGGTCACAGATTTGATTTACTTTTCAGGATTCTCAATTTTTTTTTTCCCACACAAGCAAGTCCAAGTCAATTAAATAGATTTTGGCCAGTTTGGTAATGTTGTTCTAGTAACGTTGTTTATGTTATTCGGAAACTTGCTATTTAATGTAATTTTCCTTTTCAATTCCGTGTGGGTGAATGTATAGGTTTCTTTTGTTGCTTCCATTATGTTATCAGTGAGACCAAATTGTACAAGTGGCAAAGAAAAAAAAGAAAAAAAAAAACCCACCAATCAATTTAGGTTTTGTAGATTTTGATTTATTGGTTTAATAAGATGATAATGCAAAAGCTTTTGTTTAGTGGTTACACTTGTTTTCCTAGGAATTTTCTCTGGGGTAATACTAGTATGCCCCCTCTTTTGTCTTACAAGGTCTCATAAAAGGCATGAATTTGTAGCTGAGCAGATGCAGGCAAGGATCTTGTTTTTTTAAAAAAAGTAGTTTCAGTGGAACTCGAGTCTGTAAGGCTCGAGTTCCATTATTTGAAAAAAAAAAATTCCTAGTGGAAATCAAGTCTTTAAAACTCGATTTCCATAAATCGAGCCTTTGAAACTCAATTTCCAATGGCAGTTATTTACGAATATGCCACAAATGGAAATCGAGTTTCAAAGACTCGATTTCCACTGGAAATTTTTTTTCCCCCACCCTTCCCCCACCCGCAGCAGCAAACCAGAATTCTTTTTTTTTTTCAAATCCTGCAGCACTAAACCAAATCCGGCATCACATGGGCACTGTAAACAACTAGATACGAGCATAATATATTATGATACCAATCAAAGGGAGTATATCAGATGCGAAAAACTGGATTAAAACAGCTACTATTCATAGGCATTATAGTTGGCCTCTTCGCTGCAAACTAGACAGATTTAACCACTACATGAGGCCCACAAAAAACATTACTAGCTATCATTGAACTTGCCAAAGTACAATCATTGCTGGCATTATAGGAAAACGTTGCACAACACAACTAATGTAACGAGTACAATGGATAGCGAATAGTTCAATTACATCAACATTCAACCATAAACAAAATAACGACTGAGTTGATACAACATAGTCTACATAGTCACCTAGCACTTGTCTATACCGAAGATAACCACAACTCCCACGTACAATGCCATTCCAAAGGCTCTGTCTCCGCTCGCCTGACAAACATTAAAATACGATCATTAGTTCCCAAATGCGAAGAACAACAAGCAAATGCAACTTTAAGCATATTATATAAAAATAGCGATAGCACTTGCATAGTTTGTAGCATTACCGCTTGTCGAAGCCCCACGGGAACCACTTGTCGAAGCCCCACGGGAATTGGGACATCTTCTGCGGTTATGCCCCTCTTCATGACACACTCCGCATCGCTGCCTCGGTTGAATCTCCCTCAAGTCCGAATCAAGCCTCTGGCTTCCCCGTTCTCGCCGTACCCCATCCATTTCATTCCTTATTCTTAACTTCATAGAACGACCTTTCGCCCTCAACAGCTATGGGTCAAGCACCCACCGTGGTCCACGAACGTCCCTCCATAATGACTCTGACTTTGGGACCACAAATTGATGCGCATATGTCTAAATGGCGTTGTCCAAATTGTAACATAGGTTAATATAGTTGGTCGCATCGAGGTGCAAACCTTGAAGAACTTTAATTGCATGTGAACAAGGAATCTTAATGTTTTGCCACTTTCCACAACCACATGTTCTAGCAAATGGTTGCACTTCATGACTGTAGTTTCCCCCTCCACCTCTATGGTCGTTGTACGGAGTAACCACTTGATATACACCAGTTTCATGATTAAAATTCCTCAAAGTGTGTCTTAAAATTTTCTGCGCATTTTTGGTATAGATCCCCATTGCATAATCACTCCACACCTTACCTTGGGAGCGATCAAAAGTAATTTGTTTATGTCGATCATGGAAATATGCAACAAGTTTGCATCAAGTGAACTCAACCATTGCAGCAATGGGCAAACCGCGGGCACCTTTAAGTACCTCATTAAAGCATTCAAAGATATTGGTTGTCATTGTCCCGTAACTTCTTCCACCATCATGTTACTGGGTCCACTTCTCCACATCCTCACTCATTAGATATGTGTATGGCATATAGCGTGCAATATGGGGATTATCAGGTTCTACATTTCTCAGTGCATTAATCTCGACATCCTTAATGGTTTGCATTATGGACTCAAATTTAGCTGCATGAGTCGCATATCCAGCTTTCAAGGACAATGCCTTTAGAGTCGGGTCATCCAAGTGTGTGTTGAAGTTGCTAGCAACATGTCAAAGGCAATATCGGCGAAATACCTATTCTCTTCCGTCTTCAAATCTAGGCCACTCTGCAATGGCGCATTTCATACCTTTATGTCGATCAGAAATAATGCAAATGCCCTCGTTAGGTATCACATGCTGTATCGAAATCCTGAGACACTCTAAAAACCACCCCAAACTAGCCCCTGACTCCTTGTCCACAACAAGCGAGAGGCAAAACCTTTTGATTAACATCGGTTGCCATTGCAATCATCAACATCCCTCAATATTTACCATACAAATAAGTCCCATCAATACTAATCACTGGCCTACAATATCCGAATGCAGCAATGCATGGAGTGAATGCCCAAAATACATAGTGCAGTAACGCAGTACCATCTATGCCCCTAGGTATGGTGTAATAGTTGTACTGGGTACCTGAATCCTGATCCAAGTATGCCAACAACAACTTTCGCAATCTTTAGTAAGACTCCTCCCAATCCCCAAATATCTTAGCAATTGCCTTCTGTTTTACGTCTCATATCTTATAGTAAGAAAGCTCATGATTATACTTAGTATGTATGATCTCCCAGAGCTCATGAATACAAGTAGTGTGATTTTGTCGCAATTTTCCCTCCAACGTCCTTGATTTCGAGTTCATCAATAAGTTTCTAAAGGGGTTTAAATGTTCGTGCTACCACTTCTGCATTCACAGCCCACTTAGTAAAGAATTTTCCTGCGAGACGATGAACGACATTGCCGCCCTGTCTTGGTACATCGGCCCCCAACTCCTCCTCTTCGGTCAAGGAAAAACGTGAACACAAATCTTCTATACTTGCCATTGAGGAATGACAAGAAAGACAAGGCCCAGCGTCTGGGAGAGAAGGATTACAACGAATCCACACCACTGTCCTATCAGAGTCAGGAACCTGAAGGGAACCAAAACCTAAACAGGGGTTAGGGACATGAATTCTACATGGCACAAGGGAAACCTAGCGAGAGTAAAACCCTAGCAAGATAAACCTTAGCGGCGAGGGAAACCAAGTTTAACGCTTTACTTAATAAGTCATCATTCATGAGATCATTGTTCAGCTTTACTCAAAACACACATTATCATATAGAATAATCAAATAAGTATTAAATTTTATTTAAATTTCTTTAAACTTTTGGTAACGAAAATTTTGTTAGAATAGAAATTAATTCTTTTTATTTTTTTAATTTTAAATAATAGAGTTTCACTACTACTTTGCACATTTGGCGTGATGATTACTTCACAAGTACAAAATTCGTGTGGGGGTGGAAGGAAGGGTAAGGGGCTGGTTCAAGTCTCTAGGATGGAGTTTCACATACATATATTCCTTTTTTTTTCTTTTTTTTTATGAGACACACATATATACTTAGATTAGGCTAGAGTAAAATTTTTATCTAGTATATAAAAAAAAGAAAAAAGAAAAAAGAAAAAAAAGAGTTTCACCTAAAGTAAACTACCATAAAAAGCTACTTAATATTGAGAAGTGTTTTATCTATAATATTTTCATAATAAATTCTTGAAGGTAAGTTGTTATTGGTTCAAATTTAAATCTATTATTGAAATTATTTTTTTGTTCATTAGTAACGGCCAATAATAATATGCTATTTAGAATTCGTTGTGAAGATGTTCTTGACATAGTATTTCTTCTTTAACATTTTCATAATAGACTTTCAACAATAAAAAATATTTTTTTTGTAGGAACAATAAAATAGTTTGTTAACAGAATTTAAGTAAAACTGAACTATATATATATATATATATATATATATTATACTCCGTAGTAATTAAGATTGTGTAACAACATATTACAAACAAAATATACCTTTCTTTATATAACAAATTACAATGATAACTACTTGATATTTTTTTTGTGCGAAAAAGAAAAGTACTTTTTTTTTTTAGAGAGAGTTTTAACTTATGACATCCGCTCCTGATGATAGTTTTTTATCAACAGACCAAGACACCAATCAGTTTTTGGTGTACGCGGAGATTGAACCCTAAATTTCTTATTCAACCATTAGATATTTTACCAGTTGAGCCAACTGAAACCCACGGGAGATAACTGCTTGATATAATCACAAATTCTAGAATTTTTATTTATTTATTTTATAGTATGATATTATTAACCTATAACGCAGTCCAAAAGACCATCCCTCTCCCATAACTAAGTGGAGTGGTGTAAATAAATCACTTTCACTTATTAGCAAGAAAAGTGGGTTCCAGTTAATTCAACTGATAAAGTCTCTTATTGTTGAAAAAGAGATCTCAGGTTCAATTCCCGCCTACATAAAAAACCAATTAGTATCTTGTTCTGATAATAAAAAGGTGTAAATGCACTTTTAGTCCCTACATTTTGACTTTTTTCCATTTTAATCCTTACATTTTAATTTTACAACTTTTAGTTCATAAACCAATTAGCGCGTGTCATATCAATCCTTGCCGTCAGCCAACTAACGGAAAAAGCTGACGTGGGTGACGGCACTATTAAAAAAATAATAAAAAAACCTAAAATACAATTTAATTAAAATTATTTCTTAAATAAAATAAATCATTATCTTTTTAATTCTTTTTTTTTCTTTAACGTGTTAGTCATCAGATTTTTTAAGAAACCCTAACCAACTTTATCTATCTCTAATTCTCTCTTTCTCCCTCTCCCTTTCTCTCTTCGGCCTCCATGGACGGAATGTCCCTCTGATCTCAAAATTCTCTCCACTGTAGCTCCATGGCCGGAGCTCACAAGGTCGGCCTTCTTCTCCACCACACACCACCGATCTGACCTAAGCTTTCTCTAGTCTAAAAATCTCATCTCCATTCAAAACCTTACACCCAATCTCAACCAACGGCGAGCAAATCAGGGGCTGATCTTTGAGGTTTTGATTATGGAGACCATGGGGTCTTGATGCAGAGAAAATAATGGGAAAAATTTGAAGTCTTGCTGGTGGATGTTTTGAAAAACGAATCGGTGGTTGGTGGTTGTGGTGTTGTGAACTCCAAGCGGTGGTGGTTGTGGATTGGTTTGGTTTCGTTGGTTGTGGTGGGTTTGTTGTTGGTGTAGGTCGATTGGTTTGTTTGTTTTTGGTCTTCCTTTGGTCGGTTGGGTCCGTTGATGATTTTGGCTTGGGTTGATGATAGTGGGTTTTCTCTAAGATTGGTGGCTGTGGCGTTGTGAACCCCAGGCAGTGATGGTTGTTGATTGGTTTGGATTCGTTGGTTGTGGTGGGTTTGATGATTTTTCTGGGTTGGAGGTTTGATGATTTTTCTGGGTTGGTTTTTTAATGTGGGTTTAATGATTTTTTCATGTTGGAGGTTTCGGTGGAGGATAGGAATTTTATATGATTTTTTTCATGTTTATTTGATAAGAAAATACAAGAAAAGAAAACAAAATCTTAGATTATTTTAATTTTCTAGGCAACCTGAAGAACATGTTACCCATTGTTCTTCCAAAAATAATGAATTTTTTTTTTGTTTAGTTAAAATTAATTTTTTTTAATTTAGATGTTTATGTGGCATTTTTTAATGCCAAAATAAAATTTATTATTATTATTGATGGTGTAAAGAATCAGTAGGCTGAACGCTCCGGCTTCGGTGACAATCAGTGTTTGTAAAGACCTGTAAGGAAGAAGACAATCAAAGGGTGACCGGGGTTGACCGGCCAAAACTCCTCCGATGGCAAAGTCAGTTCCTTAGAAAAATAATGTTCAGGCTTGGAGGGAAGCGATGTTATATCAAAACTTACTTTAATTTGGCGTTGGCCGGTCTTTATATAGTGACCCTTCGAGCGGTTATTCGCTTTATAACTGCTCCAAGGTTTGTGGACATCGACATAACTTCCTCAACGGCTATAAAAGTTATTAACTGCTAAAGGAAGTTAAGCATTTGAGGTAATTGCGGCGACATTTATGGGTCTGCTTCTTTCTCTTAAACTCTGTGCCAGGAGTTCTCAAGGTGTGTGAATGGAAGTCGCACCTCAAAATTATCGAAGGGTTATTGGGTCGTCCGTCCCCGTGATTCATCTATGGACGGTTCCTTCGTTCACGGAAGGTGGACTTGCAATTTCCCAATTGGTTCATGGACGACCCTTATGGACGATCAGGAGATAGTCATGTTTTGCTATCCCATCAGTTGCCCCCTTGTCCAGGGGTCGTCCTAGGTTATCATTGGTTGAACGTCTTTATGGTGATTTTTTTTTTTGACTGTTTTTTAGGGCTACGTGTAAATACTTTATTGGTTGACCTGTTTTATTGATTGCTCTTCCCAACGGAACTGCCACGTGTCGTCTTTTGAATGGCGGGTGTCGCTTCGCTGACCCCCCGTCTGGGGCCTATAAATAGGCACATTCCCATTCTTGCCCCTCACCTTTCACATAATCTCCTCAGCTAACTCGTCCAAGAATTTCGTCTTGCACTCGTCCTAGATTTGTCAGGTATTCCTGTTTCCTTTTTAGGTTTCTTAATCCTTCATTCATCATGTCGTCGTCGAACAGTAGTTTAGAAAAAGAGATAGACGAGTATCAGGACGTTTCGGTTGGGAGTTATGAGAGTGGTGAGGGAAGTACCAGCTATAATAGTACCTCCTCAGACAAGCCTTACTTGTCTGGGGTTCCTGGTATTCCTTTAGACGAATTCCAGGAACTGCAACGTAGGAAGGCCTCTGGGGCTAGGACTAGCTCGTCCAGAGAACCAATGAGCCCTTCTTTAGACGAGGAGGAGGAGGAGGAGGAGAATGTGATTTATAGCTGTGCTCCTGAAGTAGCGTCCACTTTAGACTCCTTTAAGTTAAAAACCCTTGTAGATAGATACCAGATACCTAGGGAGTTCTAACCTCGTCTACCCAAGGAAGGTGAATGGTGTTGTTCTCCTTCTTCTGGTTTAGGGGTGTACACATCTTACCTTTTAGCTGGCCTTAGGTTTCCTTTGAATTCCTTTTGTAGAGGTCTTCTTCATAGGTTGGGTATTGGACCTAACCAGCTCAACCCCAATGGATGGAGGACAATAGTTGCCATGCAAGTGTTATGGCGTAAGGCGTTGAAAGGGGACCGTCCTATCACAGTGGACGAGTTCCTTTACTGTTATAAACCCTCAGAAATCAAGAAGTCTGCTGGTTTTTACCAGTTCTCGTCCAGAGGCTCCCCCTATAGTTTGATTGAGGGTCGTAGCTCGTCTGACAGGCTTTGGAAAACAGAGTTTTTTATTATTTCTGGAAATTGGGCTGGGGACCCAATTGACGTGGCTAATGCCCCCTTCCCACCTTTTACCACCCCTCTAGGTCGTCTTCGTCCTGAGGGTATGTTTCTTCATTTCGTCTTCTTTTCTTTTTGTTCATATATTCTTGTCTTTTTGTCGTCTAACCCTTTTCGTCTATATGTGCAGCTGTTGTTCGTCCTAGGTTAGACAAGTTTCATTTGGACCGTATTGACAAAGCTCGTGCCTTCCCTGATAGAACCTTCCACGACCTAGTTACTCTCAGTAGTCTAGCCTCGTGGGGTCTTGGACCAGTGCCTTCCGTTGAGAATCTTGCACACGAAGAGAAAACTCGTCGAAGTAAGTGTCGTCCTTTTTCTCTTCTCATATTATGTATGGTTTCTTAGTATATCATTGTTTAACCCTCTTTGTTGTAGGAATGTCTACAATGAGAGAGAATAAGGAGAAAAATGTGACCAGTGGGGACGAAGAGGTTAACGTCCCTCCAGTCGTCCAGAGGACCGCCGTCCCTGGAGGGAAGAGGAAGTCCAAACCTATTTCAAGTTCGGTGGACCTTGGTGACCTCCAAAGTCGTCGAGGTTCCAAGAGACAAAAGCCAAGTACGACTCCTCTTCCTAAGGTTCCCAAGTTCACACCTCCAACGGTCAACTTGGACGATCCTTTGGCCGACGTTGAGCCCGTCCAAGTTATTCCACCCATCCAGACTGATCCTTCTCCTCTTCCGTCCAAGACTCCTCGTAGGCCTCATCCTTCTGAGTCGCCGTCTCAGCGTCCTTCCAACCTGGTGTTGGACGAGGATTATGCCTGGAGGACGTTCAAAGGCATTATCTCTGACAACGAGGTGAACTCGTGTTACAATATGTCTGTCAGAGACTTTGAGCGTTCTGCCATCCATGACCTCTTCAAGGTAAGCCAGTTTTACTTGTCTTTATGTGTTTTCAAGTTCTGAGTAAATTTTGTTTAACTCTTCTTCGTCCATGCACAGGCTATGTCCAAGTTTTACACAGCAAACAACCAGGCTAAAGAACTTGCTGAGGAAGCCAAGACGGCTAAGGGGAAGGCCCAGGAGTTGAACACTGAGGTGTTATTGAAGAAAGGGGAGGTGATCAGGTTGACTGAGGATCTCAACCGTTTGCAAGGGAGTGAGACGAAGCTGAAGGACGAGGTAGAGGAGCTTAGTGCAGATGTTATTGAGAAAGATACTCGCATTGCTCACTTGGAAGGACAAGTTGCTAAGTTTGCCTCGTCCTTGGAAAAAGCACGTGAGGAAGCAGTTGCAGCCTTCAAGAAGTCTGACGAGTACAAGAATCGTCTAGACAGCCACTATGCAGCTGGTTACGAGGACTTCCGTGCTGACGCCAAGGACGTCTTCCCAGACTTAGACTTTGATTCCTTCAAGCTTCCTCTTGCCACAGAAAGCTCCCTCTTGCACACAAGTTCCGAGGACGTCAATGTGGTGGACGATGCAAACGAGGTGACACAGGACGATCCTAAGTCTGGAGGGAATGCCTCCAGTGGTTTAACCAAATGAATCTAACTGTAGAGAGTTTCTTTTTAGTTTATTTGAAGTGCCCGTTGTTTTGGGCTTTGCTTACTTTCTTTTTTTTTTTTTTATCAAATTTACTCAAGTACAATTATCTCGTTCAAACTTGTGGACGAGCGTTACATACAATCGTTTATATCAAACTTAAGGGTTTTCGGGCGTTGGTCGTCCACCCTTTAAATGAATGAATGTCTTCACTTCATTTTTCATGTGTTTTAAATTTGTTAATATCGTCCATATTATGTTTATGGCACTGTGGCTCGTCCATTTATCTCGTCTTGACTTTATGAACGAGCTTCTTAATACGTTGCCTGACTCAAGTATAACTCGTCCACGAATGACGTGTCTTTGCGAGTTCTATTTGTTATTCAAGCTCTGGATGATTATTAATTCAACCATCTCAAAATCGCTCCAACATTTTCTCATCCATGTTGTGGATTGTTATGTTGGTTAGACTCGTCCATGGGCTCGTGGTGTTGTTGCACGCACATTACTCGTCCATGACTTAGACGAGTCTTCCTCGGTTTTATCTCGTCTTAATCTTTGACGGATATAACTTTTTATGGATGATTATTAATTCAACCAATCTCAAAATCGCTCCAACATTTTCTCGTCCATGCACTGGACTGTTATGCTGGTTAGACTCGTTCATGGGCTTGTGGTGTTGTTGCACGCACATTACTCGTCCATGACTTAGACGGGTCTGCCTTGGTTTTATTTTCCTTGCTTTATCCTTATTTTTAAGGAAAACTTTATAGACGGTACATCCTTGCGTCCAAGGAATTTTGTTCGTCTTTGCCAGGTTGTTTTATGTGGATTATTTTGAATGAAATTACAGAAATGAAGGGTTTCCATACAATCATGTACTCGAAAATACATCATATTTATTGGAACTTCATAACGTGGCCACTCGTCCACAGGCATGGTACATACTTAAGAGTTAGTGGCCTTAGGGAATTAGAAATACTAACACAAATTTGTCCGTGACTAACACAACATATGCACTTAAAACATAGTAATAGTAAGCAAATACAAGACAATTACTGTAAACAAACCAAATCACGCATCCATGACCTTTGTCTTATGGCACTGTTCATCCATGATCTCCCTTCATTGGTAGTACCTTCTTAGGTGCTCAACGTTCCAGGGATGCTCTAGCTTCCGTCCATCTAGGGCTTCCAGGTAGTAGGATCCTTGCCTCTTGCAATTGATAACCCTATAAGGTCCTTTCCAGTTTGGACCCAGCTTCCCATGAGCGGGGTTTTTGGTGGCCAACGAAACCCTTTTCAGGACGAGATCCCCGACGTTGAAACGCCGGGGCTTGACCATGGCATCATACTGTTTCGCCATAAGGCTTTTGTACCTTGCTGTTCTCTGTTCTGCGTCCATCCTCACCTCGTCGACAAGGTCGAGGTTAAGGCGAAGTTGTTCTTCGTTTTCTCCATCTTGGTACTTCATTACCCTATGGTTGGCCATGTGCACCTCTGCAGTTATGACTGCTTCACTCCCATAAGTTAGGTTGAAAGGAGTTTCTCCTGTGGGGGTCCTCACTGTTGTTCTGTAAGCCCATAAAACACCTGGTAACTCATCTGGCCATATTCCCTTTGCCCCCTCAAGCCGGGTCTTGATGATTTTCAGCAAGGATCGGTTGGCCACTTCGGCTTGTCCATTTGCCTGTGGGTGGGCAGGTGAGGAATAATGGTTTCTGATTCCCAGTTGTTCACAAAACTCCCTGAAGGGTGTGTTGTCAAACTGCCTTCCGTTGTCTGACACCAGAACTCTTGGCACTCCAAATCTGCAGACAATGTTCTTCCAGACGAAATTTTTGACATTTTGTTGAGTAATTTTTGCTAAGGGTTCAGCTTCCACCCACTTAGTGAAGTAATCTATTCCCACCACCAAAAACTTCATCTGTCTAACCCCTGTTGGGAAGGGCCCTAGTATGTCCAAACCCCATTGCGCAAACGGCCATGGGGCCATCATTGGGGTAAGATACTCTGACGGCTGGCTAGGGATGTTGCTGTAACGTTGACATTGATCACAGACTTTTACATATGCCTTGGCATCAGCTTGGATAGTCGGCCAATAATAGCCTGCCCGTACAACTTTGTGGACGAGTGATCTTGCTCCTGAGTGGTTGCCACATGCGCCCTCATGAATCTCCCTCAATACGTAGTTCGCTTCGTCTGGAGCTAAACATCTTAAATAAGGTTGGGAGAAACCCCTTTTGTAGAGCATCTCGTCCATCAGGATGTACCTGGCCGATCTGATCCTCAGCTTCCTGGCCTCGTCCTTCCCTTCTGGAAGCCTTCCGTCCCTCAGGTATGATACTATTGGGGTCATCCAATTTTCTTCTCCTTCTATCTGTAATAACTCCGGAAGGTCTATCCGTGGCATATATTGTACTTCATCAACTTCGTCCGCCACTTCATTCGCTGAGGCTTCCTTTGCCAAAGTATCTGCTTCCACGTTCTCTTCCCTTGGGATTTGAACGAAATCAGCTTCCTTGAACTTTTTCACTAGGCGCATCACTTTATTCAGGTATTTCTTCATTCGTTCTTCCTTGGCTTCATATATCCCATTTACTTGGCCCATGACTAATTGAGAGTCACCCATGACGAGTATCGACTCTGCATCTACGGACTTAGCCAATTCTAGTCCTTTAAGAAGGGCCTCATACTCTACTTCATTATTAGTTGTTCTATACTGCAAGCGAACCTTGTGCTTCAATTTGTCTCCTTCTGGTGATTGTAGGATAACTCCTATCCCCCCTGCACACAGTGTATACGACCCATCTACATGGACGATCCACTTCTTATCCTCTTCCATTCCACTTTCATCCTCGTAGCTTGGTGTAAATTCAGCAATGAAATCTGCCAAGGCTTGAGCCTTTATGGCACTTCTTGGCTTGTACCTAATGTCGAATTCACTGAGCTCAACTGCCCACTGGATCAGTCGTCCTGTGGCTTCCAGCCTGTTCATCGCCTTCTTGAGTGGATGATCTGTCATGACGTTGATGACATGAGCTTGGAAATAATGCCTCATCTTTCTAGAAGCTGTTATTAAAGCGAAAGCCAATTTCTCCATTAGCGGCTAACGTCCTTCCGCTCCCCTAAGTGCTCGACTTGTATAATACACTGGCTTCTGTACCTTCCCTTCTTCCCTGATTAAAGCTGAACTCACGGCATGTGGGGTCACTGCCAGGTACAAATACAGTTCTTCTCCTATCACGGACGGACTTAGTAGTGGAGCCGTCGTTAGATAGTTCTTCAGATCTTGGAAGGCTTGCTGACATTCGTCCGTCCATTCGAACGCCTTCCTGAGGACCTTGAAGAAGGGTAAACACTTGTCGGTGGCTTTCGATACAAACCTATTCAATGCTGCAACTCGTCCTGTGAGGGACTGGACTTCCTTAATAGTTTTTGGTGGTTCCATGGCCAATATAGCTTGGATTTTATCCGGATTGGCTTCGATTCCCCTCTGTGAGACCATGAACCCTAAAAACTTTCCTGAAGATACTCCAAACGCACACTTGGTTGGATTCAGCTTCATGTTATATCGTCTGAGTGTTTCAAATGTTTCTTGAAGGTCGTCCATGTGTCTTTCCTCATCCAAGCTCTTCACAAGCATGTCATCGACATACGCTTCCACATTCCGTCCTATCTGTGGGCGGAACATATGATTAACCAACCTTTGATAAGTTGCTCCTGCATTCTTTAAACCAAAGGGCATCACCTTATAACAGAACAGACCCTGACTAGTAACAAAAGAGGTCTTCTCTTGATCTGCCTCGTCCATTTTTATCTGATTATATCCTGAGAAGGCGTCCATGAAACTTAGCAACCGATGGCCAGCTGTGGAATCAACCAACTGATCAATGCGTGGCAACGGATAGCTATCTTTAGGACACGCCTTGTTTAAGTCAGTGAAGTCTACGCACATCCTCCACTTGCCATTCGCCTTCTTCACCATCACGACATTTGCCAACCAATCTGGATAGTAGACTTCCCGGATAAACTTTGCTGTGGTTAACTTCTGGACCTCTTCCTTGATAGCATTATCTCGCTCGGGGGCGAATACTCTTTTCTTCTGACGAACAGGCTTAAAGGAGGGGTCTGCATTCAAACGGTGAGTAATCACACTTGGATCAATTCCCGGCATATCGTGATGGCTCCATGCAAAAACATCAATACTTTTCCTGAGGAACTGGACGAGGTCCTCTCTTGTCTTCTCTTTCATACTTGTTCCGATCTTGGTAAACTTTTCAGGATTGCCTTCATCTAAAGGAACGTCCTGAAGCTCTTCGGTTGGCTCTGCGGCAAATCTGCTTTCCTCAACACTCATTGTCTGCATGTGCTCGTCCATAGCCACTAAAGCTAAATAACACTCCCTTGCTGCTAATTGATCTCCCTGCATCCTATTCCATGCTCTGTAGGGAATTTGACTGATAGGTGGTAGGTAGATGTTACTGCCTTCCAACTGTTTAAAGTTGGCCTTCCAACGATGGCGTTATAGGAAGACGAGCAATCCACCACAAGAAAATTCACTTCTTTGGATACTTGTTGTGGGTACGATCCCACTACCACTGGCAGAGTAATGGTGCCCACAGGTTGTACCTTCATTCCTCCAAATCCTACCAATGGTGAGCATACTGGACGAAGCCGTTCCCGTCCCAGCTTCATTTGTTGGAAGGCGGGATAATACAATATATCTGTCGAACTTCCGTTGTCCACCAACACCCTTCTGGTGGTGTACCCCGCAATAAGCAAAGTTATGACGATCGCGTCGTCATGTGGGTGATGGATTCTTCCAGCTTCCTCGTCCGTGAAAGAAATGGTTGGCTCGTCTACATTACTCGTCCTTGGGGGTCGTCCTGACATCTGGACGTTCTGCACCGCCTTAAGGTACGCCTTTTTTGACTTGGAAGAATTTCCCGTTGATGTCCCTCCTGCGATAACTCTTATTTCTCCGAGTGGGGGTTGTGGTAACTCTTCCATCTTTCCCTTCATCTTCTCATCTTTGTGGTCCCTTCCGACGAAATGCCTCAACTTTCCTTGCTTGATTAGATTCTCTATCTGCTGTTTCAAGTCATAGCACTCGTCCGTGTCGTGCCCATGGTCCCTATGGAAGCGACAATATTTGCTCTTGTTGCGTTTGTTGGGGTCTCCCTTCATCTTGTCCGGCCACTTCAAGGAAGGATCATCCTTGATCTGCATAAGTACCTGATCAAGTGGGGTATTTAGAGGTGTGTACTGCTGATGCCTTCCTGAAGACGAAACTATCTTCTTGCCATCTCGATCCTTCCTCTCTTCCATTCGACCCTTCTTTGGACGAGGACCCTGTTCGGAGTGACGCATGGGGTTTGCATCTGTTTTCTCAGCTCTTTTCCTTTTCTTGGCTATAATAGCGTCTTCTGCATTCATAAAGTTTTGTGCTAAATGGACGAGTTCAGCCATTGTCTGTGGCTCTTGCTCATAAAGCTTGTGGATGAATAAGTCCGAATGAACCCCGTTGTGGAAGGCTGCCAATAGTAGCTTATCATCCATCTCGTCTACAGTCAAGGCTTCTTTGTTAAAGCGAGTGATGAAGGACCGCAAGCTTTCATTCTCTCCTTGTTCTATGGTTAATAGGCTGGACGAGGAACGTTTGTGTCTTTGCCCCCCAATGAAATTATTGAGAAACAACTTGCTTAATTCTTCAAAAGAACTTACCGTATTCGGGGGTATCTTACTGAACCACACCCGTGCCGGTCCCTTGAGGGTTGTAGGGAAGGCCCTGCACATAATTTCGTCCGGGACTCCTTGGAGATGCATCGTGGTCTTGAAGGTCGCGATGTGATCACACGGATCGCGCGTCCCGTCGTATGAATCCAAGGAAGGCATTTTGAATTTGGTAGGCAGAGGGTGACTGTTAATGGAAGTCACAAAAGGAGAGTCCGTACGATGAACCAAGTCATCTACGGGATTCACTCTTCTCATGTTCTCTCTCATTTCGTCCATAGCCTTCTTCATTTGATCCATTTCTTTCTCCAAGTGTGGCATCCTCCGCGACGCGGTACCTCGAGACTGGTTCTCAGGTTCGGTAGTCGCTCGAACTTCTTGATTCTGGGCTTGTCCTTCCACGGGTCTTTCGAAGGACTGCCTCCTTCTATCAATCTCTCTGGTCAATTCTTGGTTCTGGCGGGTTAACTCCGCCATGGCGGCGGCCATAGAATGCATGTGTTGGATGGAAGGCGGCTGCACGATAGGCACTGTATGGCGTTCATGGTTGGGAACGCTCGATGCAATTCTACTTCCCTGGTGGCCTGGGCTTGTGGCCCTTGACCTTGTCCGGACCATCCAGCCTTTTTGTCAAAGGAAGGAAAACACAAGTTTCGAAGTCAATCTTCCCCACAGACGGCGCCAACTGATGGTGTAAAGAATCAGTAGGCTGAACGCTCCGGCTTCGGTGACAATCAGTGTTTGTAAAGACCTGTAAGGAAGAAGACAATCAAAGGGTGACCGGGGTTGACCGGCCAAAACTCCTCCGATGGCGAAGTCAGTTCCTTAGAAAAATAATGTTCAGGCTTGGAGGGAAGCGATGTTATATCAAAACTTACTTTAATTTGGCGTTGGCCGGTCTTTATATAGTGACCCTTCGAGCGGTTATTCGCTTTATAACTGCTCCAAGGTTTGTGGACATCGACATAACTTCCTCAACGGCTATAAAAGTTATTAACTGCTGAAGGAAGTTAAGCATTTGAGGTAATTGCGGCGACATTTATGGGTCTGCTTCTTTCTCTTAAACTCTGTGCCAGGAGTTCTCAAGGTATGTGAATGGAAGTCGCACCTCAAAATTATCGAAGGGTTATTGGGTCGTCCGTCCCCGTGATTCGTCTATGGACGGTTCCTTCGTTCACGGAAGGTGGACTTGCAATTTCCCAATTGGTTCATGGACGACCCTTATGGACGATCAGGAGATAGTCATGTTTTGCTATCCCATCAATTATTTTAATAGTTCCGCCAGCCACGTCAACTTTTTCTGTTAGTTGGCTGATGACAACGACTGATATGACACATGCTAATTGGTTTAGGGGCTAAAAGTGGTAAAATTAAAATGTAGGGATCAAAATTGAAAAAAGTCAAAATGTAGGGACTAAAAATGCATTTACGCCTAATAAAAAACTCTTAAAAAAAAGGAAAATTGATGGGATAGTAAAAAATTACCATCTCTTGATCGTCCATAGGGGTTGTCCATGAGACAAAGGCAAAAGATTCAAGTATGCGTCTATAAACTAAGGTGTCGTCCATAGACGAAGCATATGGACGACCATATGACAGGAATTTTGGAGTGTGATTCCACTTACATGTCTTGGGAATCCGAACCACAGAATTCAGGAGCAAGAATCAAACCCGTACATGTCGCCGCAAATTCCTCACAAGTGCTTAACTTCCTTCAGTAGTTGCAACTTCTATAGCCGTTGAGGAAGTTATGTCGGAACCCAATGATTCCCACGAATCTTGGGACAGTTATAAAGTGAATAACCGCTCCAAGGTTCCCTATATAAAGACCGGCTTGCATGAAATCAAGGTAAGTTTTTCCTAAGATAACTAACCCAAGTTAGAACGTAATCTTCAAGAAAGAAACTAACTTAGTCATCGGAGGGGACTTGGCCGGTCAACATCGGTCGCCTTTTGATTGTGTGTTCTTCCTTACAGGCCTTCATAACAACTGTTAGCCATCAAAGCCGGAGCATTCAGCCTACTGATTTATTACCCCATCAAAAATGTTAACAAATGCCCCAAGGACATTAGTTTAGCAATTATTTTTAGAAATATTTTTAATTATGTTGACAGTTTTTTATATTTTCCATAAAAGTGATGTCAAAATTTTCCTAATATAGTTTATTAACAATTTCCCTAAGGGCAACCATCAACGTGACCAAAAAAAAAAAATTAGTAAGAAAAAATAAATTTATTTAGGGCCAATTACAACTTACTTACCTGTGGTTTGACCAAAATTTAAATTGCCTACTTGTAGCTTGAAATTTGATAGTTTACTCATCTGAGGTTAGCTCAGTTAGATTTTTATAATTCACCTTTGTCAAAAACAGGGCAAAACATGTAATTTTGCTCAACTTTAATACTCTATTCGTCCCAATTTGTTTGTCCTGTTTGAAAAATCAAACTTTTTAAGGGAACATTATTTATTGTCTTGTCTACCTTTTAAAAATGTATAAGTTTACAAAATTACCCTTAAATAAATCTATCAATTTTTTTAAAAAGTTATTCTTAATGAGGCGACTAAAAAGGTGCATCAATTAAATTGATTTTTTAAAATATTTATTGGTTTTCTTTTTAAATAGTTTTGAAAATAAGGTAGGGGTATAATAAGAACATTAGTAAATTAATGACTTTTATTTTTAAAAATAAGACAATATTTTGAAACATTCCAAAATAGAATAGAGGACAAATAAATTGGGACGGAGGGAATATCTTTCTCCTTATAAAACACAAAATATATAAAAATACAAGATCAAATAAGATAAAAAACAATCTATTAGAACACTTGTATCATGAGATTTTAAATCACAGGTATACAACTTAAATTTCAGTCAAACTTTAATTAAGTAAAATATCAAATTTTAAATCATAAATAGGCAACTAAAATTTCAGTCAAATTAAGTTGCAATTTGCCTATTTATAAAAATAATAATAATAATAATAATAATAATAATAATCGACATCGGTTGGTACGGTACACTAAACCGCATAGGATACGGCACAATCCACTCATGATACCAAATAAAAAACTAGAAAGGTCTGAAAGCAGCGAAACGGCAGCGTAACCAAAGCCATCCACAACTGATACGCCAGCGCAGCACATATCATCATGGAGTAATCCAATATATAATATACAGCGCTACATTCACAAATCACAACCTCCACCTCATAAAGGTCGCGCCGTCTCCGCTAATTAGTGCTCAATATAAATATAAATCTAGGGTTTCCTCCATTCTCTTCCTATTAGAGTTGCGTCTCAATCATATTCTCTCTTCTTCTTTATTGGTTACTTTCTTCTTTTTCTTCTTCTTCTTCTTCTGGCTTAAAATATCTAGGGTTTTCAGATTTGATTTCGAATTAATCAAATAGATTAGTTCTACATTACTCTTAGATTTCAGATTTTCACAGATCGATTGTGAATCTGGTTGTTCGATTTAATATATGGAGCGGTCGAGGAAATCGAACAAGGTTTCGTGGGCTCCTGGAGATAAGCTTTGTCAGGTATAACCGCAAAATCTCTGATCGAAACTTTGATTTTGATTTTCTTAAATTACTCGAAGCTTTTTTTTAGCGCTAAAAATCTAATCCCTTGAACTC
This sequence comes from Lithocarpus polystachyus, assembly GCA_033629205.1. Classification (NCBI taxonomy): domain Eukaryota; kingdom Viridiplantae; phylum Streptophyta; class Magnoliopsida; order Fagales; family Fagaceae; genus Lithocarpus; species Lithocarpus polystachyus. Next base: position 52,043,856 of record CM066166.1, read on the forward strand.
TATGTTTCCGATTTATATTTTATTGCATGAGAGGGGCTTTTCACTTATTTATTTATTTTTTAATTATTTATAAAATTTTATTTTTATTAAGATAACTTGCGATTGAACTCGATTCATTCTTTTCCAGTTAAAAACTGAGGGATTAGGTCCTCGATCAGATTGTTTTAGTCCAATTTTTTTTTATATATTTTTTTAAAATTTTAAATATGTTGGTTAGGTTATAATCGGTTTGAATTTCCATCTATATATATTTTTCCTTTTCTAGCTTTTTCCACGATAAATCTGTAATCTGTTAATATTTTTGAGTTTATTGCTTTATTTCCATGGATTTTATTATTTTAATGATGCGGCAAATGCTTCTAAAAGATCTGATTACAATGATAGGTTGATAGCAATTAAAATTAGAAAAACTATTCAACCGAAAAAAAAATTAAATAAAATTAAGAGAGAGAGAGAGAGAGAGAGTAGGTGCTCATTTAAATCAGCGATCAGTCACGGACTACTACTGAATTAATTTAATAAGATTAATAGTTCAATAATTTAAAATCAAATACAAAATTATGACACTTGATTAAATTTAATAAAATTTGGAGCTTCCTGATAGTGATAGGTGTTGAATTGGTAAAAAAAAAGCGGATTGATTTTGTTGCTACAAAATATTGATGAAGGATGGTGATTTCGTACCAGCATTTGTACCCTGATTAATCCAAGCAATTATTATTTTTATTTAAATGGTACTTATAAATTTATTAAAATGATCTACAGAAAGTTAATACTTCGACCATATCCAATCAAAAAAAAAAAAAAAAAACTTCAATCATAGCTCCCAAATATTCATCGGCTCAATGTTTGCAATTAGTCTATATTCTTTATAAGTCCAAAGAACAAAAAAAATAATAATAAAAAAAATTTATCTACAAAATTAGTTGTAATCTTAATGCTACAACTTTAATAAAATAAAAATGATTATATATTTAAAAATTTTAACAATTGAATTGCATATTCTTTATGCACATAATTAATACACATGTCAAATTTTATGTTAATAAGATGTTATTTATTACATTATTTATAAGTTTTTATTTTATGCATAATTTTAAACTTTAAAATTTTTAATTTAAATAAATTATTAATGCTATAATTATTGGTACTTGATTTTCTAAAAATTTTGCAAGAATTGAAGATATAAGAAGAAAATGTTTGTAAAAAAAAAAAATGTTTGCAATGCTCTCTTTGCAAACATGTTAAATCATACATAAAAATTCTACGAGCTTCTTGGATAAAAAACAAAATTAAACTAGAAAACAATCAATTGAGGAAATCATAACAACCTACTCCAAGGTCTCGATGCTTTTTGACAGAAGAAGTGTTTTCTCCTTCTCCTCCTACACAAAACAAAATCTGAAGTCAATTTAAATCTACCACACACAAGAACCAAAACAAAAGTCACAATTGAATGAATTACTCATGCAAACACCTCCAACTTCCTTAGCTTTCTCTTCTGAGAGTTGCTCAGCTTCGGTTTCTTTTCCACTACCACCTTTTCGCGTTGTAATAACCAATTGCAAACTTTCAAAAATTTCAAAACAAAATCTAAACGAAAAAACAAAACTAATCAGTTCAATGTGTATACCTTTTTATTCTTTTTCTTATCCAGCAAGATTAATGCATTGCTATCGCAACCTTCCAAACTATCAAATGGAATCACGAATTCATTATACATACCAGAATTGTTTCTGTTTCCAAATATCAAACTATGCTAAAATAGCTTAGAGTAATCAGTATTTTCTTCAATTCATTGAACTTTCAAAAATTTAAACTTACCTCCATGAACGTTTTCTACTATTCGATCCTGGCAAATTTTCAACAGACACCTCCATAGGTGCTCCTCTTTGAATAACCTTCAACAGAAGAAGAAATAAAAAAGCGTGTAAGCATTGTAATGAATTCTAATTTTCATGAAAACAAAATCCAAAAGAATACAATTCGATTTTTACTCCAATTTCAAAGCGAAGTTCTTGTTCGGAGAAGAAGATTCCAGAGATTTTTACAAGTTCGAGAAATTTGCTATTCAAAGTGAGTTTGAGGGTTTGTTCATTACTGTGTTCACGACGGCGCGAATACGGAGATTCTGAAATAGATTTTTTTTTTACAGTTTTTTAAGGTTAGGGTATAAAACCGTTAAACGACAACTATAAAGTCGTTGCAGCTGAAAACGACAGTGCGTACTTAGCGCTTAACTTTCTCAAAACGACTATTTTTTGAGTGAGAGCAAATTAATACGGCAACAGGAGAGAGAGAAACTCACGAAGGAGAGAACCAAACGATGATTCCGATGGCGGTTGATTTTGCGGCGAAAAGGACAGGAACGACCGGTGTTGGTGGAGCGGTGGCGTTCTAACTGATGTGCCCTATACGGTGTAAAGGTGAAGCTATTTATTGCTTAACTTTAAAATGTGTTACGTGGCAGTATATTATTGGTTTGTGTAAACATCTGGTTTTACCCTCTATACTAATTGAATTTTAACTCAAAGAGAGATGTGGTGGTGCGGCCGGTTATGGGGGGATTTTTTGCACCGCACCCTTAGCGTGCGGTTTCCCTCATGCCTGACCGCACCTCACATGTAATGGGGCAGGAACTGGTCTATTCAACTTTTGGTTTACCCTGGCAGTGCAGCGCAGTTCGGTTAGTTCGGTGCAAACAAAAAAAAAACGTATAAATTAAAAAAAACAAAAAAAAAAAAACAAATCAATCATCAAACAAGCCACACAGAATTGTCAAACAACCCAAATATTCAAAAAAAAAAGAAAAAAAAGAAAACAAACATGTTTTATAGAAGACGCTCTCTCTCTCTAATTTCCACACAAAATTTTCAAACAAATTCCCAATATTTATAGAAGCATAGCAAGGAGCCAAGGAGAGGTAGCCTAGGTATTAAGCATTATACAAATTCACATACCTGTTATTGAACATCATAATATACTCTAGAAATTTCTATATAATAGCCATGACAGAGGAGAAAAGAGAAAGGGAAAACTTGGAGAACATTGCCATCAAGCTATAGAAGACGCTGCCGGTGAGTGGTGGTGAGCAGCGGAGGTAGATGGGAGATAGAGAGAGAGAAAGGTGGAGATGTCAAGAGAGAGAGAGAACAGGCGGATGAGAGAGAGTGAGGAGAGGTCTAACTTTCAGATTTCTCAAATTTAACCTAAACTCTAAATAAAACGATGTCGTTCCTAGCATTCCATTTTTTTAAAAAAAAAATTTCAGATTAAAACAGTGTTGTTTTGAACCTGATATTAAAATTTTAAGAGTCCAAAACAGCGTCGTTTTGAATCAAATTTTATTAAAAAAATTTATATGAAACGACGTCGTTTCTAACTAACATAACCTAACCCTATTTTTCCTTCCTTCGCTTCTCTCAGTTTCACGCCTCCCTCAGTTTCTCGCCAAACTGGTACTTTCTCTGTCTCTCAATTTCTTTTATTTTATTTTTTGGAAACTCTCAATCTCTTTTATTTTAAAACTAACGAATGATTATATTATATATATATATATATATATATCGGTTCGGTTTCTCTTTGGTTAGCAGATCTTGTTGCCAACCATCACACCGGCCGACTTCGGTAACGGAAAAAGTCTACCAATCATCGCGCCGAGAACCTTCGGTGGAGCTTTTAGCAGTCGGATCGGCATGGTTCCGGTTGGTTCTGTCGGCGCCGATGAATTCTTGAACAACAAAAATATTGGGAAGCATAGAACTGCCTCCTGAGAAACTGAGGGAGGCGTGAAACTGAGAGAAGCGAAGGAAGGAAAAATAGGGTTAGGTTATGTCAGTTAGAAACGACGTTTCATATAAATTTTTTTAATAAAATCTGATTCAAAACGACACTGTTTTGGACTCATAAAATTTTAATATCAGGTTCAAAATGGCGCTGTTTTAATGTGAAAAATTTTTAAAAAAAAATGGAACACCAGGAACGACATCGTTTTATTTAGAGTTTAGGTTAAATTTGAGAAATCTGAAAGTTAGGCCTCTCCTCACTCTCTCTCATCCGCCTGTTCTCTCTCTCTTGACATCTCCGCCTTTCTCTCTCTCTATCTCCCATCTACCTCCGTCGCTCACCACCACTCACCGACAGCGTCTTCTGTAGTTTGATGGCAATGTTCTCCAAGTTTTCCCTTCTCTTTTCTCCTCTGTCATGGCTATTATATAGAAATTTCTAGAGTATATTTTGATGTTCAATAACAGGTATGTGAATTGTATAATGCTTAATACCTAGGCTACCTCTCCTTGGCTCCTCGCTATGCTTCTATAAATATTGGGAATTTGTTTGAAAATTTTGTGTGGAAATTAGAGAGAGAGATATATATATACATATAAAACATGTTTGTTTTCTTTTTCTTTTCTTTTTTTTTGAATATTTGGGTTGTTTGACAATTCTGTGTGGCTTGTTTGATGATTGATTTGTTTTTTTTTTTGTAATTTATACGTTTTTTTTTTTTTTTGTTTGCACCGAACTAACTGAACCGCGCTGCACCGCCAAGGTAAACCGAAAGTTGAATAGACCGATTCCTGCCCCATTACATGTGAGGTGCGGTCAGGCATGTGAGGTGCGGTCAGGCATTACCGGCCGCACCGCCACATCTCTCTTTGAGTTAAAATTCAATTAGTATTGAGGGTAAAACCAGATGTTTACACAAACCAATAATATACTGCGTAACACATTTTAAAGTTAAGCAATAAATAGCTTCACCTTTACACCGTATAGGGCACATCAGATAGAACGCCACCGCTTCGCACCAACACCGGTCGTTCCTGTCCTTTTCGCCGCAGAATCAACCGCCACCGGAATCATCGTTTGGTTCTCTCCTTCGTGAGTTTCTCTCTCTCCTGTTGCCGTATTACTCTGCTCTCACTCAAAAAATAGTCGTTTTGAGAAAGTTAAGCGCTAAGTACGCACTGTCGTTTTCAGCTGCAACGACTTTATAGTTGTCGTTTAACGGTTTTATACCCTAACCTAAAAAAACTGTAAAAAAAAAAAAAAAAACTATTTTAGAATCTCCGTATACGCGCCGTCGCCAACACAGTAATACACAAACCTCAAACTCACTTTGAAAAGCAAATTTCTCGAACTTGTAAAAATCTCTGGAATCTTCTTCTCCGAACAAGAACTTCGCTTTGAAATTGGAGTAAAAATCGAATTGTATTCTTTTGGATTTTGTTTTCATGAAAATTAGAATTCATTACAATGCTTACACGCTTTTTTATTTCTTCTTCTGTTGAAGGTTATTCAAAGAGGAGCACCTATGGAGGTGTCTGTTGAAAATTTGCCAGGATCGAATAGTAGAAAACGTTCATGGAGGTAAGTTTAAATTTTTGAATGTTCAAAGAATTGAAGAAAATACTGATTACTCTAAGCTATTTTAGCATAGTTTGATATTTGGAAACAGAAACAATTCTGGTATGTATAATGAATTCGTGATTCCATTTGATAGTTTGGAAGGTTGCGATAGCAATGCATTAATCTTGCCGGATAAGAAAAAGAATAAAAAGGTATACACATTGGACTGATTAGTTTTGTTTTTTCATTTAGATTTTGTTTTGAATTTTTTGAAAGTTTGCAATTGGTTATTACAGCGCGAAAAGGTGGTAGTGGAAAAGAAACCGAAGCTGAGCAACTCTCAGAAGAGAAAGCTAAGGAAGTTGGAGGTGCTTGCATGAGTAATTCAATTGTGACTTTTGTTTTGGTTCTTGTGTGTGGTAGATTTAAATTGACTTCAGATTTTGTTTTGTGTAGGAGGAGAAGGAGAAAACGCTTCTTCTGTCAAAAAGCATCGAGACCTTGGAGTATGTTGTTATGATTTCCTCAATTGATTGTTTTCTAGTTTAATTTTGTTTTTTATCCAAGAAGCTCGTAGAATTTTTATGTATGATTTAAAATCTGTACTTTCAGGAAATACAAGCTTCCGGAGAATGCATTTCCTCTTTTGCAGTCTGTACAAGATATTGGTCAGGTTCGTATTGTTAAATCAATGATGTTTTTTAAAGTTATGGTGAAACTCTTTTGTTGTTTTTGTAATTGAATGTCCTACCTTAGAGTGGGCCGAAACTATGAAAAATGATGATATTTTTAATGTTATGGTGAAGTCTTGTGGGATTGTATTGACATGATAGTATCACGTTCATGTAGCCTGAAACCATGAAGGAAAAACGTAGGAGGGCTGTACAATTTTCTAACGCTGGATTAGAAGTTCCAGACAGCAGCCAGCCATTCAAGAGGAAGGGTGATGATGATGATGCTGTTGGAACTGGACCCAAGATAGATGAAATTCCATCAGGGCAGGATTTCAGTGAGGATGACTCATTGCAACCAATGATAGTAGAAAGAGAAGCCCTAAAGAATCCATCTTTTTCTTTGGAATCATCTCAAGGGCCAGTTTATGGCAATGAAAATAGTGGATCCATTGTTGGCTTACAAGCTGAAGAAGTTTTTAACAAGGACAACAGCACTTCTATGCAAAAAGACGGAAATCTAGATTCTTTGCCCAGTTCATGCATAGATGATGGCAGTGAAAGCTCTAGGTTAATGGTATGCTTCATACTCAGATTATAATTAATTAAATATATAATGTTAAATAATGGATATATGAGTAAAGGGTTAAGATTTATACATGACATTTAGATATCATGAATTGAACTCATGGTCATAAAATTGTGGATTGTTAAACGTTGGAAAATTTAAAAGTATATACAAAAAGCTTGATATTTAGTATTAGTGACTTTGTTGCCAAGAGCCTTGTAGCTCACTGGTTGGCACCTCTTAGTGTTTCCAACAAAGATATCCGGGGTTTGAATCCCCCCACACCCCCAATTATCGATGTATTAAAAGTATTTGTCTTTGTTTGCACATGCACCAAACTGAGTGAGTATTGTAGTGCTTTATCTCCCAGCCCACTTGGCCAGTTCTAAATGGAAGAATAAGAGAAGCTAAAAGAGTCTTCAAAAAGAATTTGTATAATCTTAGGATGGTTTAAGATGATAATCTGAATGGAAGTCTAAATTTTTTTTTTTTTTTAATAAATCATTCTCTGCAGATACAATTTGTTTTGGTTGCATTTTACAGCTGTTGTATACCAGAATTCAATCAAGATGCTATGCTTTCAGCATTATGTATCTTTCACATGAAATTATAATTTCATTTATAACTCTTGCACCTTAAAAAGCCCCCTTCCTTAATATATAATTTTATGTATAACAGAATAATAAGAACTGACATGATATCTGTTTGTTAATTTTTATATATGTTTGTTATTTACTAACAGAAGATTGGGCATTTGACATGTGATAGGATAAGGAAGATGAGAGCCAAAAGGCCAGCTACAGAAGTACAATCAATCTACAAGGTTTTCCTGTGCAGAGACCTCAAATTGCCCCAACTGTAGTGCACGTTTCTAGGCCCAATGAGGTTCAGAACACTAGGAAGGATCTTCCAATAGTCATGATGGAGCAGGAGATAATGGAAGCTATAAATGATCATGCCTCTGTTATCATATGTGGAGAGACTGGGTGTGGTAAAACCACTCAAGTTCCGCAGGTGGGTTTTGCTTGATGCTTGGTTAGATTTGCCACCTGAATTTAAAGTTATATTTCCCCTTGAGTGACAATCTTAATGCTGCATTTTTTGTTGGCATTGTTCAGTTTCTTTATGAAGCTGGCTTTGGTTCAAGCCAGTTGGGTGGTAAAAGTGGTATTATTGGAGTTACTCAACCACGTCGTGTTGCTGTCCTTGCTACAGCCAAGCGAGTGGCATATGAGCTTGGTCTCCATCTAGGTAAAGAGGTTGGGTTTCAAGTTAGGTATGACAAGAAGATTGGAGACAGTTGCTCGATCAAGTTCATGACAGATGGAATTTTACTACGAGAAGTTCAGGTTTGCCTTCCTGACTAGTTATGATGTGAACGACTATGCATAAAAGTGATCAATTTTGACAATACTTATGCATGACATTAATGTGTTTTTCTTTTCATGAGAAGAATTTGGATTCACCGTAGTGATAACTGATAAATTGGTAAAATTTTAATCAATGCTACTAATTGTGTATTTATTTTGATGGAGTTTGGTTATTTAAATCTTAAATTTTGTTAATTTATTAAGTATGTTTAGGATTATCTTCTCAAAAAAATAAAAGTACGGGTAGGATTTTTTAGAGAATTGTAGAATTCACCTGCTTTTCAGCTTTGTGCATGAGATATTGATAGTTGTTCTGCGGGCTGAGGACCAAACTCCAATATCTGTTGCTTTCACTATTTCTCCGTAATTGATTATGCTTTGCCATCTGTTAGCATGCCACCCCTTGCCTGTGTGTTTTACATCAAGTACACTTCAGTTAAATGAGTTACCTTCTTTCCAATGTGGTTAAAAAGAAAACCCTTTTTGCTGCAGAATGATTTTTTGTTGAAGCGTTATTCTGTCATAATTCTCGATGAGGCTCATGAGAGAAGCTTGAACACAGATATTCTAATTGGAATGCTTTCACGTATAATTAGAATCCGTCAGGTAAACCTTGATAAATATTTATCATTAGTAAATGTAAAAATCAAAACTTGGTTCTTCTATCTTATCCCCTTATTATAAAATCCTGTGCTTTATGACAGCATGAATTTGAGAAGCAGCAACAGATTGTCCATTCAGGGCAAAATGTAAGTCTGGAAAATATGATTTATCCATTAAAACTTGTGTTGATGAGTGCCACCTTGCGAGTGGAAGACTTTATTTCTGGGAGAAGAATATTTCATGATCCTCCACCTGTTATAGAAGTTCCCACTAGACAGTTTCCTGTAACTATACACTTTTCAAAGAGAACAGAGATTGTGGATTATATTGGCCAAGCATATAAGAAGGTCTTGGCAATTCACAAGAGGTTGCCACAGGGGGGCATACTTGTATTCGTTACTGGCCAGCGGGAAGTCAATCACTTGTGTCAGGAGCTACGTAAAGCTTCAAAGAAGCTGATTATGAAAAATTTGAGGGGGGATGCAGAAAATGATGGCCCTGCAGTCTCTGACATAAATTTTGTTGAGGACATAAATATGAAGGATATTAGTGAAGCATTTGAAGTTGATGGAACTTCAGTTTACCAGTATTCTGACAGGTTTAGCTCTTATGAGGAAGATGAGTGTGATGTAGATGAGGATCATTTTGATGATTCATATGATTCGGAAACTGAGAGTGAACTGGAATTTGATGTTGATGATGGGGAAGCATCACATCAGACAATTAAAGAGGGTGATCATAGTCTTGTAGACATTTTAGGGGAGGATGCGAGCCTTGCTTCGCTAAAGGCTGCTTTTGAATCTTTGGCTGGAAAAACTGCATTAAACTCTGTTTCTGATGGCAAACAGCCTCTTCCTGTTAGTCCAGAAGGATGCTTAGACCAATCCACTAGCACAGGGAAGAAAAAGGGAGGAGACAATGGTTTCTGTCCTGGTGCATTGAGTGTTCTGCCTCTTTATGCCAAGCTGTCTGCCGCAGACCAGCTTCGTGTTTTTAAAGATGTCAAGGAAGGAGAGAGGCTTGTTGTTGTTGCCACAAACGTGGCTGAAACCTCTATAACCATCCCAGGTGTAAAATATGTGGTTGATACTGGAAGAGAAAAAATGAAGATCTACAATACCGCCAATGGCATGGAAACATATGATATACAGTGGATAAGCAAGGCATCTGCTGCTCAACGTGCAGGAAGAGCTGGAAGAACTGGGCCTGGCCACTGTTACCGTCTCTACTCTTCTGCAGTTTTTACCAATACACTTCCTGACTTTTCTCTTGCTCAAATATCTAAAATGCCTGTTGACGGTGTTGTCCTTCTTATGAAATCCATGAGTATTGATAAGGTACGTGTTTGTTGGTTCTTGATCTACCTACTCTCTTTTTTTTTTTTTTTTCCTGAAATCTTGGATGGCATGACTTTCTATGTAGTACACATTTGGTTGGATAACATGTGTTGAGTTTTGACTTTGCTGGGCAAAAGCAGACTTACTGGTGGAATCCCCAGTGTCAAATTTCAACCTGATTATTTGCTTAAACATATTTGGGTTGGGGTTTTTATTCTTCCTATGCTTTCCTCAACTGTTAGAAAATCATTAATGACATGACTAATTTGTATTATCTGGTTAGAACTGGGTCTTGGAAATTTGTTGAGTTGTTGACTTTTCTCTTGCCCAGCATTTTATTCGTGGTTTTGGACTGCTGCTGTTTTGTCCATAGGCAGTAGCCACCAGTTGTTTTGTTCATATCTAAGCCTTCTTAGTTGATATTTTCTCCAAATGAAGATATGATTTGTGGAACTTCAGGTGGTTTGGAAATTATCAACTACCTGATCTACCTTATATTTTGCTCTTTTAAATTTGAAAATTTGCTTATTTTGATATGTTTATCTCTTTCTTTTATGCCAGGTTCAAAACTTTCCGTTTCCAACTCCTCCCAATACCAAAGCATTGGTTGAAGCAGAGCATTGTTTGAAGGCTCTTGAAGCACTCGATAAAAATGGAAAATTGACACCCTTAGGGAAGGCCATGGCTCGTTTTCCCATGAGTCCACGCCACTCCAGGATGCTCCTTACTGTTATTCAAACTATGAGGATGGTGAAAAGTTATGCTCGTGCAAATCTGGTTCTAGGATATGCAGTTGCAGCAGCTGCAGCTTTGAGTTTGTCAAATCCATTTGTCATGGAGCTTGAAGGAAGACACACTAATAAAGATGACATAGAGCAGGATGAGAAATCTGGTACCCTAGATAGTGAGAAAGTCATTGACAAGCAAGTAAAATTGAGGAGAAAGAAACTGAAAGAAATTGCAAAAGTGTCGCGTGCAAAATTTTCCAACCGTAGCAGTGATGCTCTGACCATAGCACGTGCTTTGCAGTGTTTTGAACTTTCTGGAAGCCCAGTGGAATTCTGCAATGACAATGCATTACACCTGAAAAGCATGGAGGAAATGTCCAATCTGCGAAGGCAGCTACTTCAACTGGTCTTTGAAAGAGGCCTTTGCGGCACCGAGCAGGATTTCTCATGGATTCATGGAACTCCAGAGGACATAGAGCATGCTTGGAGGGTTTCCTTCAATAAACCCCCTCTCTTACTGAATGAGGGAGAGCTCTTAGGCCAAGCTATCTGTGCGGGATGGGCAGATAGGGTTGCCAAACGCATTCGAGGAGTTTCAAGACCGTTTGAAGGGGACCAAAAGGCACAAGCTGTTCAGTATCAATCTTGTATGGTAAAAGAAACCGTCTTCCTGCATCATTGGTCATCTGTTTCTAGTTCGGCCCCCGAGTTCTTGGTTTACAGTGAATTGATACAGACAAAACGACCATACATGCACGGTGTGACTAGTGTAAAATCAGAGTGGCTTGTTAAACATGCTCGGTCTTTGTGTACCTTCTCCCAGGCCCTTACAGATCCCAAGCCTTACTATGAGCCTCATACTGACAAAGTATTCTGTTACGTCATTCCTACTTTTGGGCCTCATTTATGGGAACTTCCCTTGCACAGTTTGCCAATCACAGATAATGTGCAACGAGTTGCGGTGTTTGCTTATGCATTGCTTGAAGGCAAAGTATTACCGTGCATAAGATCTGTTCGTAAGTTTATGGCAGCCCCTCCTAGTTGCATTTTGAGGCCAGAGGCATCAGGTCAAAAAAGGGTAGGAAATCTTTTAAACAAGTTAAAGACCAAATTAATTGATAGCTGTGCTATGTTAAGAGAGGCTTGGATAGAAAATCCTATGGAATTGCATTCAGAAATTCTGGGCTGGTTTCAGGAGAGTTTCCACAATCATTTCGAAGTGCTTTGGTCACAAATGCACACTGAAGTTCTTTTAGAGCCTGAAGAACGCTTTCTCAAAAGTAGAAGAGTTAAAAGAAAGAAGTAATCTTCCTGGGTGGAAACTGGACAGGGAATACTATCATTATTTATTGTTGTAGCTCTTGTTGTATTTGAAGGAGCTCAAGTGAGGTCTGAATTGGGAAAAGGATAGAAGCTCTGTACATTGGACTAAAACTTCATTATACCGTATGATATTAGTGTAGTCAGATAATCTTATAAGCTCCTCATCTTTTAATTTAAAGAAGTTAAAAATAGATGGGGTATGTGGATCATTTACTACTTCAGTGTGATATTCCTCGTGATATGTGGAGCTTGGTGTACTGCTAATTTGGGGTTACATGGGTAATACGGAAGATGGTGGTCAACTTATTGGCATATTGGAAGGGACAATTTGGCAAACATGACAGCGCAGTATGGAAGGTCTTGAGAATGGATGCAGGCTGCTTCCACAGCTTAGAATTTTTAGATCTTTTGAATTTAGTAGGGGTCTACCCTTGTATACGTCCCATTTACTAGGTTGTGCCCCTTCTTGCACATTCTTTAACGAAATTCATTATTACTTTAAAAAAAAAAAAAAAAAGGGTCTCTTTAACACGTAACTGAGTTGTTTTGTAACAGTTTACATTGAACTTAATAGAATGGATGAATGTTAAAGTGACATATACTAGCTTTTTATGAAGTATATAATTATTTTTGCTATTATGATGAACTTTATAGTAATTTTATTATATGTTATTTAATTGGGGCCTCAAATTATTATTATTATTTTTTTAAATTCTAAAACCTGTTATCTTGACTTAAGCCTACAACATTGTATTTGTTACATCCTTTGCTTTGGGCTCATCTAAGCGTTATACTGTTCTTTGATGATCATACATTGATGCATTCTTTGGTCGGTTTTGTTTGTCAGCTGATGTGTGCTTTTCATGTACGATTCTTTAGGGTGAGGTGTCGTCTTCTTCCCCTTGCTTCTAATGTTGAATTGCATGACCATATGATAATTTGACTAGAATTTGAAGGGCTGACATGGACAACCTGTGCATATGAACTCGAACAGACATTTCTTGAAATAAAGTCACTGCCGAAAGAGGAGTTTTTTAAGTACTGGTTAAAAATAAAAATTACACCAGCTTTTGACATCTTGAAATGGTTTCTTTATGTGCTAGGACAAGTGGTGAAGACCTAAAAGGCTAAAATACACTAAAGTGTCCTGTTTTATCTCTAGATTCTCTGAAAAGCGACTTTTAGTGAAACTTGTTTATGTTTTTACTGATGACCTTTTCTTGCTATGAGTGTATATATTTTGTTAGCACCATACTACTATAATTTTGTTATATCTGTTTGATTCTTAAACTGCATTCATGCCGCCTGGCTTTTTGCACTTTACAACTTCATGATGCATTAAGTCATATGAATATAGTTAAGGTACTTTTGAGATTCGTTTATTTTATTAAAACTGAAATTTTTTTGTTGAAAGTATTGTAAATAAAGATAAAAGTTAATTAAAATAGTATTGTGAGGCTTATAAATAGTACTAAAAAGTGCAATAGAACTCATAAATAATTACAAAAATAAGCTAAACAATAAAATAAGTTGACAAAAATAATCTTTACCATTCAAACACTTAATACCATTAGTGTTGTTCAGCCATTGGTAAAGAGCGACAGTGTGTATCTAGTAATGTTCCAATTCAGTATGCAAAGCCTTTGAATATAAAGAAGCATTTTGGCTCGAGGCAAAAAGGAATTTTTTTTTTTTTTAAAGTAAATGTCACATCTGGACTGTGGTAAAGGACAACAGTTTTGCCACCATCATCCAAATGCAATGTACATAACCTCTTTCATATTTGAAGTGGATAGGTTCATTCTGGTGGGGGACAGAACTTTCCTCTTATCTTTTTTGAAAGATAGTCCCTCTAAATCTCTAATATATTAGGTGGCTATAAAATAATTGTTTAGATATGGCTTTGATCACGTGACTAATTTTATGGTTACGTGATTTGTTTAAATTATTTAATAATAATAAGTCATGCGGTTAAAATATACTAATCTATGAGTATGCGCGTACTTAGATGCTTTTTTATTTTTTTAGTAAAAATTAATAATTTATATTTATTATAATTTAAAATTTTTATTTTTTTCAATCACAAAAAAAAAAGACAAAAATGCAAAACTGACCTTCTAACTTTCACATTTTTTTCATTTCAGTCCTCTAACTTTCAGTTTTGTCAATTGAGTCCTCTAACTTTCAATTTTTATCAATGCAGGACTCCGTTATAACTCAGTTAGTGGTTGCCGTTAGACCCAGTAAAAACGACGCCGTTTTGCTTGTTTTTTTTTTTTGTTTTGTTTTGTTTTTTTTTTTTTAATTTTGAATTAAAAGAAAAAAAAAAAGAAAAAAAAGAAAAAAAAAAACCATCTTCTTCAACTCAGTCGCTGTCCTGGGAATTCCTGTGTTGATCTCTCCAACCTCAATCTCAAACTCCACTCCTCTTCTTCTTCTTCTTTCTCTCTCAACCTCGCCAAGCTCCGCCACATCGCCGCCAAAATCCTCTCCCTCACCCCGGATATCCTCTCCCTCGCCAGCAACGTCTCTCGCGTTCCATCTCTGTTCATCAAGTCCACTTCCTTCTACTGCAAAACCGGCCTCATCTGGCATGACCTTCGCCGCTTCGACCTCGCTTCCTCTTGCTTCGAGAAAGCCACCGATCTTCTCTCTAATTCCAACGCCGCCGTCACCATCTCCCCCGACGGTACTTCTCCTCGATGTCAATCTCGCCAGATCTCGTACCGCCTGGGAACTCTCGGATTGAAACCTTGCCATCGCTTTGCTTAGCCGATCTAAGACCTTGCTTCTCTGCTCCGATCACTACGGTTCGCTTGCTAACCAGTACTTAGCCTGGGTTTTTTTTTTTTCCATATTTTTCTTATTTTCTTTTAATTCCGAATTAAAAAAAAAAAAACAAGCAAAACGGTGTCGTTTCAGTGGGTCTAACGGCAAATACTAACTGAGCTGTAACGGAGTCCTGCATTGACAAAAATTGAAAGTTAGAAGACTCAATTGACAAAACTGAAAGTTAGAGGACTGAAATGAAAAAAGGTGAAAGTTAGAGGGTCAATTTTGCATTTTTGCCAAAAAAAAAAAGAACACGTAGGTGAGTTTTGTAGATTGGAAGAGTTTTAAAACTAACAAAAGAATGATCCTATTTTATAGGGAGTTAATGAGTAGGAGTAAGAATTTAAATCAATATAAAAGTAAGAGTTTATTAGAAGCATAAAGGCATTTCAACGTAGAAATAAGAATTTATTATTTTTGTAAATTTATTATTTTAACCCTATTTTTAAGTTTTAAGTAGGGGTATTTTTGACAATAAAAAAAACAATAACTAACCTCTTTTGCTAATTTACTATTTTAACCCCATTTTTAAGTTATTGGTTAATTAATTTAGGGGTATTTTTGACAAAAAAAAAAGCAATAACTAACTTTCTGAATCCTCTTAATATATAAGAAGATAACGAGTGTTTCTTTTGCCAAATTGCTTCAGAGTGCCCAACGAGTTGGTATCTCCCCAAAGTACTAGAGTGCTTTATGTTTTTTTACACATTTTGTAAGTATTTCAAAGCATTTCAAATATATATTAGAGTGGCTCTTGGTATGAAAATAAATGTGGTATGTGGAATCTAGAAGTCTTGTCACACCATTAAATTTTAATACGTAGTTGCATTGAATTTAACTGGTTTGAGTATGACGAGTATGAAATAAACTCGGCTCTCCAGTCATCTTAAGGGAGAGAGGTGATTCGGACCAACCCCCCGGCCTTGCGCCGTCACTAGGAACCCATCAGGGTTTATGGCCCAAAGCTGAAGGAAAGCTGACGGGTAGATACTGACGGGCAAAGGGGTCGATAATACAAAGCTGACGAGATCAACAAAACTTGCACTACTTGCTGGTGCACAAGAGGGTGCCTTGTACTCCACGCAACAAAGTGTGGTTTCAGTCAGGGAAGAGATTCCGTAAGAAACACGCAAAGGAGAATGGTTCCGGTCAGAGGAGAAATCTTGTAAGGAACACGCAACAGAGAATGGTTCTGGTAAGAGACTACCTTCTCAGACACACCACGTACGTCCATCCTACACTATTATAAATCACTACCTTGCTCGCGCCTCGGCCAGGTCGAGGAGGAGACTTCCTGGAGGGTGCATCCCCAGGATTGACGGTCGCCTTTTTAGATGGACGGTCATCCCTCTCGTCAGGCTTCCTCTTGGACGGGACCTTGGTGACGGTTTTAGGAGCCGACGAGGAGGCGCCGTCCCCCTTTGACCTCCTCTCCTCCTCCTTCTTCCTTGCAGCCGCCGCCTTCACCCTTTGCCTGGCTGCCTCCATTTCTACACGAATCAACCAAGGGACATTAGGGACACTGACGGGAAACTAAAGTTGACGGGTAAGTTTCAATACTTACAACGGCGAGAAAACTCGTCCAATTTACGAGCTTCGGCTGACGGCTCGGGACCCCCGCAGTATAAGTAGAGATCGTTGAGGGTAATTAAATCCCTACACTTCCTCTCCTCGATGAGAATCTCTAAGACTCGGCGAATAAAGTCCCATTGCTCGTCAGTTATTTGTGGACGAGTATTAGCTGCAAAAAAGAATTACAAGGTGACGACGTCAGAACACTTGAAAAGGCGAGGCTGTCAAGGAGCAAGTAGATAAGACTGACGGACAAAACCTGAAGCTCTGATAACTCCCCAGGTGTTGTCAAAACCCTGGGGTATAGTAACCCATTCCTCGGGACAGCATACCCAATCCGTCCCTTCAATAAAGAAAAACCTACTCTTCCAATTCCTATTGGAGTCCAGCATGTCGGATGAAAGCCTTAAGTCCTTATCCCGGGGGGCAAAATGATAAGTCCCCTTGGCGGAGACGATATGTTGGGGACGGTAGCAATAGAAGAACTCGTCCAAAGAAAGCTGACGGTTCCCTCCACTGAGACGACCCCATAAGACCTCAGCACTTATGAAGATCCTCCAAGCGTTCGGAGCGATCTGGCTGACGGACAGTCCCATGAAGTCAGCTAGCTGACGGTGTAGAGCCGTCAGTGGAAGTCTTAATCCTGCCGCAAACATGGCGTCATACATGCCAACATCGGCGGTCCTCCCCGTGTAGCACCTCTCCTTTTTCTTAGGGAGACGGATGGGAATATGGTCTGGGATCTGATTACGGACACGTAACTCCCCAAAGACCCTATCGCTCATCTTTGGCAAGAATTTATTGACAGCCCAATCTTGGGGAAGGATGAAGGGACGGTTGCCTCCGGAACTTTCTGAAGTCCTTTCATAGGATTCCTCGTCGTCCTCCTCTTCCCCGTCACTCTCTTTCTCCCCATCCTCGCTAATTACCCCACCATCCACTTCGTCACTCTCGACTGAGTCGTCAGGGGGCCGGGCTGACGTCTCCCTCTCCGATAACCAAGAAAAATCCTCAAGCCCGTGGTGCGAACCAAAAACCTCGTTGTAGCCCGTTCCATGGCGGACTGACGACTGCTCACTCATCACTTTGCTAGACATCTGACTGCCTACAAGCGACAGATCGATTCTAAGAGCCTAATTCGACGACCTCTCTAAGAAATCCTTTCACAAATCAATCATGATAAGAATAGAAAACAAGTGGAGGTAGGTCATTAATTTCCCAACTCTGATACTCTAGGGTTGTATATATCCGCTAACTTAATCATCAGAGGATCCTTGGCCGGTACCACATCGGTGCCCCTCTCAAGGTCTTCGACTTTCGTGTTGTGCAGATTGATCATTGGAGCACGTGGCCACCGCGTGACTAACTGACGCTCTTTTTGGCATCATCAGAGTAAATCTTAGGTAGAAGTTTCATGACCGGTGAAGAACACAAATTTTATCATTTCTAATGAAAATTAAAGTCAATGTAGCTATTTGTTTAAATTTAATTATAGGACTTAATGTATTGCGCGAAAGTTTTACTCTTTTGGTTTTATTTGTTTATCTTTTGTTTTTAGTTTTTTTTTTTTTTTGAATATATAGTTTCTGACTTTCTGTGAATTTTTTATTTATAAAATAGTGGTTTTATTAGATAATCAATGTGGATTTAACAACACTCATAATGAGATGATGATGCTAAAAAAGTGAATTTAGTGCCATTTTACCTCACTAAAATGCCATTTTATTTATTATATATAATTACTTTTATAACAAACTATATATCTCGTTCTTTTTATTAATACTACAACGGGAGAGAGAAGAGATGAGATTCAAAATAAAAATGAATAAAAAACATTTACACAAGGCTACCATGATTATGTACTTTAGCAAATTGTAAAAATTTATGCAAAATGCCTCACCAAATGTGGGCTGTTTTTGTGAATTTGTTGTGAATAGTATCATGTATATTGCATTTTGATGGGTTTTTCATTACCTAATGAGAATGTTGTATGCTATAGCCAATTATCATTTCTTTACAGATTTCATAATTTTTCAGAAAAAGTCTTATGAAGTTTTTTATTATAGATACTAAGTAGGCAAATGGCTGAATTCTAAGAAATGAGAAACCTAAGAAACAGTACTTAAAGTACTGTACCTAAGTTTTGTCTATATATATATATATATTGTTAGGTAAGAACTTTGCAGCTTATAACTTATTTTTCTTTATTATAAAAATTGGAATTTAAATGCCCTTTTCCAGTTATAACTATTGAATTATTCAATCTGTTTGTCATCAATTTTCTCCACTCCCAAAAAAAAAAAAAAAAAATTGTTATAAGAAAAATGATTTCTTAACTACCACCATGTTCAATGGTTTTGCATTCAAACTTTTAGGGCGTGGCGTAATGATGGTTTGACTCGGTTATTGTGGTTTTACAACTTATCTACTTCTTCTTCTTTCTTTTTTTTTTTAAAAAAGAGAGAATTTTAATTTATCCACTTGAATGGGGAATAAAGATATATATATATATATATATATATGAGCAAAATTAGAATGGCTAATTATGTAGGAAAAAAATCATTCCAATTAGTATTTTTCACTTAATTATGTCTTACGTAATAATCCTAAAAATCTAAACAATTTAAACTGTTATAAAGTTTTATACACTAAAAATAAAAAGGATGAAATCTTATCAAAATAGTAAAACAATAATTTATCATAGTTTATTCTCATAGCTAAAAAGAAAAATATCTATGTCATGTCTTACCCAAAATAAAAAAATTACTATGAATGTAGACAAAAAAGTTATGTCTTACCCCAAAAAAAAAAAAAAATACTATGAATGTAGACAACCTTTTTCTTGGGTTAAAAATGTTGATGATATTGCTAAATTTGTTTGATACAAAATAAATTTCTACCCTAGCATAATTTAAGTGTATATGTGTGAAACTCTCTCTTAGAAACTTAAACCTCAGCCCTTACCCCCTACACCCCACACCGCACAAACATTTATACTTATAGAGTGATCACTGCATCAAGGGTATGCGGTAATTACTACATTTATTATTAAGAAAAACTTACAAGCTGAAATAATAATTAATGCGATTAATAACACATTAATAATATGATGATAAACACAAATTAATAACTTTTTTATACAAAAATTACATACTATTAATTTATAAGGCATATAATAAAACATTTTTAAATAATATTACAATAATAACTTTTGCTTCAATAGATATATTTTGCTCACAATAATGGCCTCATTCAAGTTCCGGTGGTATGTGTGGTATTACACGTTACTACCACGTGACGTTGGTTCGATTAAAAAAAAAAAAAAAACAACTACAACAAGACCTATGAAGCCAGATGAGGCACGTGCGAGAGACTCCCATTAAAATAGAAACCAATGTATGTCCTTTTTAATTTAGTTTCTTGTCCCGTGGATGTTGTTTTTGGCTACCCTGTACTCATTAATGTCTCTTCCTTCACTTTACCAATTTCCTAGTTCATAGTTTCATACACTGGTTTTCCATTGCTTCTTACTTCTCTCCCATGAAGCTACTGTTCCACTTCAACTTTATGGAACCCCCACATGAAATCGACAGCTGAGATCACACCCACATAGCTCTGCAATTAGTCTCTGGCCATCCACTTTTTCTTTCTCAGCTTGGTAAATATTAATACTATTCCCTTTCTTTTTTTGGCAAGTGATTAAAACCCCATTTTTATTTGGGACTTTTGTAACTTGATGTTTTTGGGGATTGGACTGGTGTAAATTTGAGAAAGAAGAGATTTTAAAGTTTTTGTGCTAAAAGGGATAATGATTATTGTTAGTCTCATTTGTTAGGCATCATTGTTGAATTATTTATATCTTTGTATTTGGGGTTTTTTTTTTTTTTAATTGATTTAAAGGAAAATTATTGAGTTGGTTTTGAGCTACTTTAGAGTTTGCTTGGTTAGATGGATAATGTTACCAAGAAAAACATTTCTTGATTATTATTTAATGGTAATGTACTAATGTGTAAATAAAGTTTCTGTCTGAAAATAATTGATCATGATCAAAATTACCCGGCACACGATATAAATAGTAACATGATTAAGCATCATCACTTTTTGGAAACACTAGTGTTAGTGCAAATTATTGGTAGACAGAATATATGATTATAGGAATTGAATGAGGGGAGGTGATATAAAAAATAATAGAAATTACTCACTGCTTTATGGACTTTTTTCTGATAGCAGTAGGTTCTCTATTGAGAATGAAAGCATGGTTACATGTTTTATAAAGGTATCTTTGGAAATCACATGGAAATTGAATGGTCCATTAGTTATAAAGGTATCTTTGAAGGTTCAAGTTTGTTCTCCAATTTGGGTCCGTTTAATTAAATGGTAGTCACTGCCACACCTATTTCAACTAGACTCTTTGTTGAAATATTTTATGCATTTTTACCAATTCAAGTTTCTATAAATGTGATGGTGGTTGTCAATTTCTTTAGTGGTCCCTTATTGATGTTGAATTTGCACATATAATCTTGAACTCTACACATTTGTGTGATTAAATTATCATCTGTTGAAACACACCAAGCAATGAATGTTCTGTGGCATTTTTGATTATTAGTTGTGAATTCTTCTGTGAACTCATATTGTGTAGCGGTTTAACATTATAATTATTTAATTGTGTTCTCAGATTTGTTGAGAGAGTTTATTGGGTAATGGAGTCCTGTGATTGCATTGACACACAATGGCATGATGAACTTCTGGTGAAATATCAGTATATCTCAGATTTCTTAATCGCCATAGCATATTTCTCCATACCCCTGGAGCTTATATATTTTGTTCAAAAATCTGCTTTCTTCCCATATAGATGGGTGCTTATGCAGTTTGGTGCTTTTATTGTTCTTTGTGGAGCTACCCACTTCATAAGTTTGTGGACGTTCTCTATGCACTCTAAAGCAGTTGCTGTTGTGATGACAGTTGCAAAAATTGCTTGTGCTATTGTATCGTGTGCAACTGCATTAATGCTTGTTCACATCATTCCTGATCTGTTGAGTGTCAAAACTCGGGAACTATTTCTAAAGAACAAAGCTGAAGAACTTGACAGGGAGATGGGGCTCATTCTTACACAAGAAGAGACTGGAAGGCATGTTAGGATGTTGACTCACGAAATTAGAAGCACGCTTGATAGACATACTATATTGAGAACCACACTTGTTGAGTTAGGTAGGACTTTAGCCCTAGAAGAATGTGTGTTGTGGATGCCGTCATGAACTGGAATGAATCTGCAACTTTCTCATACCCTAAACCACCAAATACAAGTTGGGTCCACCGTGCCACTAAACCATTCTATAGTCAATGACGTTTTCAATAATGCTCGAGCAATACGCATCCCATACAACTGCCCTCTGGCTAGGATCAGACCTCCTGTAGGAAGATGTGTGCCACCTGATGTTGTTGCTGTGCGCGTACCTCTTTTAGATCTCTCGAATTTCCAGATTAATGATTGGCCTGATCTCTCTGCTAAAAGCTATGCAATCATGGTTTTAATTCTCCCTACGGATGGTGCTAGAAAGTGGCGAGACCATGAATTGGAACTGGTTGATGTTGTAGCAGACCAGGTTTTTTTTTTTTTTAAAACGCCATTAGCTGCCTTTCAAGTGCGTGTGTGTGTGTATTATACATAATAATATTGTTGTGTCCTTGTGTACTTTGTACCGGCTCATGTTCTTCAATTCTCATATAGGTAGCTGTTGCTCTTTCACATGCTGCTATTCTTGAAGAGTCTATGCGGGCCCGTGATCAGCTCATGGAGCAGAATGTTGCTTTAGATTTAGCTCGACGAGAAGCAGAGATGGCTATCCATGCTCGCAATGATTTCCTTGCAGTCATGAATCATGAAATGAGGACACCAATGTACGCAATGATTTCATTGTCTTCTCTTCTTTTAGAGACTGAGCTAAGTCCAGAACAAAGGGTTGTAATAGAGACAGTACTAAAGAGTAGCAACCTTTTGGCAACACTTATTAATGATGTTCTAGATCTTTCTAAACTTGAAGATGGAAGCCTAGAATTAGAAATTGGAACATTCAACCTTCATGAAGTTTTCAGAGAGGTGACTATCCCAGTGGTTCAATTTTTACAAAATGGAATTAAAATAATCTTGATTTTGTACAGCACTTACATATGGGTATCTTGGTAGCATAATCTGTCTTAAATTTGTAGATCATGAATTTGATAAAGCCTATAGCATCTGTGAAGAAGTTATCCATGACTTTGTTTATCTCCCCGGATTTACCTGTATGTGCTGTTGGTGATGAGAGACGGCTTATGCAAACTGTTTTAAATGTTGCCGGTAATGCGCTGAAGTTTACTAAGGAGGGTTATGTTTCAATTATAGCATCTATTGCAAAACCAGAGTCCTTTAGAGATTGTCGACACCCTGAATTTTATCCTGTATCAAGTGATGGCCACTTCTTCCTACGAGTACAGGTTGGTAAATAGTTCATTTGACTTTTCATTTGGCTTGTTTCTATTGACTAGTATTAAAATCTAAAAATTTTACATTTATGAGGTTTCAGGTATTTCTTGCCATGTTATGGACAAATGATGTTTTGGTGATTGCAGGGTACTCCTTTTAATTTATGTTTATTGTCCCATGTGATTTAGTACTTTACTTTCATGATTAACTCATTTAGTATATCCATGGCAGCATCTATTGCTAGATGCCTGGTTACAACCTAATGCATTATCTGCCCAAATTTTTTTTTCTTGGTATTATAGTTACTGCATACCATTTTGTTTGTTATCAACCATAACATCCTTGTTACTGCAGGTTAAGGACTCTGGTTGTGGTATTCTCCCACAAGATATTCCACATCTATTTACCAGATTTACTCAGTTTCGAAGTGGATCCAATCGAATGAATCGTGGTGCAGGACTTGGACTTGCCATTTGTAAACGGTACTTAGAAAATTCAGATCCTACATTTGACTACATTGCATGCAGAACTTCTGGTTTTTCCACCCTAATAATATTTTTGATCACTCTAACTATGTGAGGTGTTTTAGAGATATTTCTCACCATATCTGTTGGGCATTTACATTTTCCTTTTTGGACATTACTGAGCATTGACCTTTCATGCTATCATTTCTAGGACGATGTTGAGTAACTAGCTATTGATTTAGCATGGGAGCTATCAAATAGGGTTGTTCTTCATTTCTTGCATCTTATTCATGGCCCCTGCATTGTTTACTCAACTCTTCAGCAAATGACTTGCTCTCTTTGATTGAATTAGGTTTGTGAATCTCATGGAAGGTAATTTTTGGATAGAGAGTGAGGGCCCTGATAAAGGGAGCATTGCCACATTCATTGTTAAACTTGGGATTTGTGAAGGCCCAAATGATTCCATCGTGCGCCAGGTTGCACCCAAAGGTTATGCTCATAACAGAAGTGCAGATCTCACTGGACATAAACCTGTATTTAAAGATATTGTTGATATAGCTTCTTCACATTCCCGTTATCAAAGAAGTTTTTAGATGCTAAGGCCTATGGGATGCACCGATGCAGCATATTTTTCATTTTGATATTAATCGGGGTTGGGAGCAATGGCACTAATAGAATCTCAAATAGCCTAGAGATGCAATTTTGGCTTGATAATAACTTGCTAGGTTGCTTAATATGCAATTGAAGAATAGGATCATTATTACTTGTATTTCTCATAGATATTATATATGGTCATTATATATGTTGAAATATAATTTGGTGTTGTATGGCCCAATCAGAGACCATGATCATCAATGAAATTATTCCAGAATAAAGTAGTATAATTTTGAGCTATGAGGGTTTTAATATTGTATTCTGGCTGATGGAGAAACGGAAATTACATGTATTATACACTATTACGTGCCTGATGTAATGTGGTTTACTTGGATAAAGATTTGTAATTTTGCCAAATCGGGACTACTTTTCTGTGATTTTCACATGTTGTGCATGATGCATCAGCCCGGTTGTAATTCATGTCCAATTTTTAAGGATAAGAGGGTTACATTGATACATGGGTCCAAAGCTTAGTTGAACAGTTTGGGAATTGTGAACATGTTACTTTATTTATTATTGTTGGTAGTGACATTGTTTACATTTTCAACCCTAAAATTAACTGCAAGGTTAAAAAAAAACCCCAAACTACTAGTTTCATTACAATTAGCATAGTGGGCAAGCTCATGCGCAACCTTATTAAAGTCCTTATTAAAGTCCCTCTTCAAATGTCTGATTTGCCAACTGCTAAAACAGTCAAGAATGCTCAGGATTCCTTGAATAATATGACCTGTTTCTCCATTGACTTCCTTGGAAGAGATACTCTGGACAACTGTGAGAGAGTTTGATTCAATGATGACTTGTTGGAGGCCTAATTCCTTAGCTAGCAAAATACTAGCTTCTACTGCTAAGGCTTCAGTTTCCACCACAGTAAAGTTTCCCGGGAGCAGCTTACACAGACCAGCCACCGCCTCGCCTTTATAGTCTCTTATGATCATTCCAATACTTGATTTTCTTCCTTTCTCTGATGTTGCCCCATCAACATTTATCTTATAAACCCCCATTGGAGGCTTTTTCCAGCTTAACTTGCAGGTGGAGGGACCAAGTTGGAAAAACTTGACTGCTTCTTTATAGTCTTGCAAGAGGCTCGAGGCAAAGTCCCATATCTGACAAAGCATTTTGTTTTTTTGACTCATGCACCCACTGGTTCCTGTTGTACCAGATTGCCCACGCTGTCACAACCAACGTCTCCAAGTCTCTAGCTGTTCCTGCAGATAAAAGCCTCGGAGCAATATCAGAGAAATCCTAGTTCTCTTAGCAGTGCATAACAGATGATTTGATTTGACTGTCTTAAAATAGTGTTACTATGGAATGTATAAGATTAAATATAATTGGAGTATTTTAAAATACAAACTCCAGCTTTAATTTTAAGTTTAACAGGATAACTTTATTTTTATGAACATGAACAATGACAAGTATTTGTTTTAAATGAACATGAACAATGCCTTTTCTCCCTTAAATTTATATGATTTGGATTATGTTCAAGGCAGGCATGTACATCTTGATGATCCTGGAAGAGCTGAATGGGAAGGATTTCCTTCCGGGACTAAAGCAGCTGCTGCAGGTATGGCAATCTCTGTCATCTATACTTGAGTTTCGAGGTTGCCTTTGGTTGGAAATGATTTTTTTTTTTGGTATAAAATTTCTAATTTCTTATTTTTTTTGTGAGTTTACTGGATTTCCTACATAGCCAGGGTCATTGAATATAATTTTTTTTCCTCAATTTTATTTCTCTGTAAATTTCAGATAATACTCATGCAGTACCATAATTCTTTGATTCTTTTATGTTGATCTCTTCTCTTCTTATCTATTTGCTTCTCTCAAGTCTATAATATATCTACACCCAAATCATTTGGCATCACTGTGTTTGTACAGGTGGTATTACAACATTAGTTGACATGCCTCTAAATAGTTTTCCATCTACTGTGTCTCAAGAGACTTTGAAACTCAAGGTATGGACAGAAAAGCAGCAGTAGATGACTTTGTTTTTTATTACAAATAAATTTTTATTGTTTTATTATTACATTCCTGCACAACACAAAGGAAAATTTTCTTTGAGTCCTTAGTTTTTTCCCCCTGCTAAAATCTGTAAATTTTTTATATTGTCATATCCCATCCATCTCCCCTTATTAAGAAATGAACTAATGAATTTTAATGGGTAGTAGCTGCAGATAAGGTCAACTAACCACTGATTTCTCTATCTGACTTTTATGCTTCTGCTTAACAGATTAAAGCTGCAAAGGAGAGAATTTATGTCGATGTTGGTATGCTCTCAAATCTGTACCTTAGCCTACTGATAATTCTAGGACTAGTGTTTTTAACTATACTACCAACAGGTTTCTGGGGAGGTTTAGTTCCAGAAAATGCATTCAATGCAAGCGCTCTTGAGGCTCTCCTAAATGCTGGTGTTCTTGGTTTGAAGGTAAGTATGAGCCATTATGCTCGGTTTTCCTTTTCAAAAAAGACATGCAAAAGGTTGGATAAAACTCTCTTAGATCAAGAACTAGAGGGGCTGAACTGTATACTATCTTAATAAAGTGATCTGAGACTCAAAGCTTGAAAGCAATCTTTGCTGGACCGCACTTCCATTTTGAAATATCTCCAGTTATCCATCTCCACCTTTAAACTTGTGTTGTTCCATCAATATTTCCTTTCCACAGAATTTCATGCATAAGGGTAATTGCAAGAGCTGTCTATATTTCTTTTATGGAAAATAATAGCATGTTAAGTATCCCTCTTCAGATGCTTATTGAGAACCATGGTTGCAACTAAGACTTCTTTAGTGAGACTACTTCTCTGTTGAAAAGCAGGACCTCCAATTCCTTATTTCCCTTGATTCATAATTTTCCAATTTTAATGTATACCTTCAAAAAAATTACTTCCAGAGTGAGATGACTTATTTGGGTGGTTCGTGAAGGATTTTCACATCTAAAGAGGGAGGCATCAATTTCCTCTTATCTTTTTATTGTATTAGATAATGAGTAACCTAATCTTCTTAAGAGAGACAATGATATACTCTATAGCTAGGGACTGCAACCGAAGATCTACCACCAATTCATGGAACCTAAGTTTCAGGAGTGAGGTTCTGTTGTATTATTGGACTTATAATATTTCAAACTTCTATATGAGTATAGCTGTTTCAGGTTTGAGCCTGATCTCAAGTATTAATTGATTTTTAGACTTTGCTACTGAGCTGACTTGTAGCAATGGCCCCACAAACTAAAGTTGGAACATTTTGGAAATAATATCCTGTAGGTTTCTGCTTCCATCATCATTGTTTAATTTGATAATACATATAAAGTATGGCTATTGTATGTTAAAAATACAATAGCATTGTAAAGTATGTGTATAGTGTCTATCTAGACCATCATGACTCCAACTGTTCTTTTGTCTAACAAGTATGATCTTGGAGGTCATCTGATAAAGTTTTCTGTGCTTTTTTGTAGTCCTTTATGTGTCCTTCGGGGATCAACGATTTTCCCATGACAAATGCCAGTCATATAAAGGTTTGTTTCCTGCTATTTTACCCAAATATTCATGCTAACAATCTACCTATCTTGCAAATTCAGTTACAGTTACAGTAAATGACTTGTTGGAAGATCAAAATGCGGCATTTCCATTTTTCTAATGTTTTGTTATTCTCTTCCAATATAACAATTTAATTTGTAATGCATAAATAATTGTGGATGTCACCTTTATTGCTATACATCACATGCTCACTTTATTATCCTCTACTTCTTCCCCAATACCTTTTAGTTTTCCTTTTTCTCTTACTTTTTCCTGGTCTATGCTTGCCAGTCTCGCAGAGATGATTTTTGGATGAGTCTGTCTCTTGCAGTGCTGATGTATTTTTGTATATTTGCAAATGGTTTGCAATAATTTGTTCCTCAGGAGGGACTGTCTGTCCTGGCAAAATACAGAAGACCATTACTTGTACATGCAGAGATTCAACAAGATTCTGAAATCCACTTGGAAGCTAAAGATGGCAGTGATGATGCTCATTCTTACTCAACCTATCTGAAGACTAGGCCACCTTCATGGTAAGATATTTGTTATGACATCATGAAGAACTAAGAAGGTTATTAAGCTATTACTTGAATTGTTCTTTTAGAATGGATAAAAAAAGGTTTATGAAATAGTTTACATTCTGATACTTATGCATGTATTGGTTCGGTCAATCGCCCATTCGAACTTAATGCTGCTATCTAATATACATGCATTTGGTATCAAACTGGCTAATGTGTCTTGAATCTTGATAATTGGCTGATATTTGTATGTATAGTGAGTCAAATTATAATTTCCAGTGGACACCCAACAAGTATCAATCACGATGATTAACAAACAAAACCACAGAATATTTTCAAAATAGTTTTGACCACCTTTTGAAATCAGATCAATACTTCTCTCTAAAATTATCTATGCCCTTCAAAACACAGAAAAGTTGTTAACTATTTTTTCACCCTTCAAGGGCTTGATCTCTATCAATGTTACTTTACATGATTAATGATATTCCTCATTGTTTTTAATCAGGGAGGAGGCAGCTATTAGGGAGCTGGTAGCAGTGACAAAGGAGATAAGGAGTGGTGGCCTTGCAGAAGGATCTCATCTTCATATTGTTCACTTGTCTGATTCAAGTTCTTCCTTAGAACTTATTAAGGTACTCTTTTATATGTATGTAGTCCCAATTGGCATGATACTTGATAAAGAAGATGCAAATTGTCATTGCCTTTATATGCATCCACTACCACATAGATATACTAATCATTGATGACTTCTAAATATACATGCTTTTAGTATATATAGATAATCTTGGCCATTAATCAGTGTTCAAAGTCCTTGTGACTGCTGTTCTCTTCCTCACCTCAACTCAATTCAGTGGATCCTTCACTTTAGCTAACTGTGGTTGGCTACATGATTTTTCTTAGTCATTCATTTCTGTTAATCTGTAGCAAACTGTACTCCTGCATGCAAAGCAAATGCTTTCTTGTTTTTGACTGAGAATATTACTCTCACTTCAATGTTCTGTTAAAGGAAGCAAAAAATGGTGGTGACAGCATAACTGTTGAGACTTGCCCCCATTACTTGGCTTTCTCAGCAGAAGAGATCCGTGATGGAGATACTCGCTTTAAGTGTGCTCCACCTATCCGTGATGCAGCCAATAAAGAAAAACTATGGGAAGCTTTGTTGGTATTTTATATTCCATGATCCACTTTTTGTTATACATCGTCAATTGTTTCTACATAGTTTCCATCTATTTTCAGGAAGGACATATCGACATGTTAAGTTCTGATCATTCACCAACAGTGCCAGAGCTCAAGCTGCTTGATGATGGTAACTTTTTGAGGGCTTGGGGTGGCATATCTTCTTTGCAGGTTGGTGTGTTTTCATTTAGGATCAACCTCCCTGGTTTCTAATGCTTTGTTGAATTTGCTTTTGTGGTTTTAAATAACAACAGCTTAGTCTTTGATTGAGGAACCTTGTTATTATTGATGGTAACCAAACCTTGATTAATTTACAAAACTGTTTGTCTGTATCATGGAATAGAATTTTCAGGATTGTAAGAAAAAAAAAATGGAGGCATGAATTTACTGCTTAGTTGTGTGTATCTGTGTGGGGCATGAAAATTAACTATTTTATATTTAGCTCTTGAGATACCCAATCATCCACCTCTGAACAAAAACTATAAAAAATTGTGTGCGCAATGGGTTGACTCCTCACATGAACAGCCCTAAACGTGCTGGTGCAGACACTAGATTTTCGGCTGATTTTAGCTAATTTGAATTGTGTAATTGATTTGAACTTATTTTTTTTATTGAGAATTTGGTATGATTTATCTATGTCATAATTATAGGTATTCTTTCTTTTCCTTATTAATGTAATGTAACCCTGGGATCCTTTTTTTTTTTTTTTTTTTTCTTTCTAAAAAGCTCAACTTTGATGTTATGTTGATTTTGATAATTTTTGAATTGTCATATCCTGTGCAAACCCTCCCCAAATTGGTGCTGCATCAACTGTTCTTAAAGGCTTTAGTAGGTTTTTTATATTGTTCAACACATTAATTACTCCCCAAACCAAGCAGAGAACAGACTAATTTGTTCGAATTCTGATGTTGAATATATGCAAGAAGAGAACAGCCTATTGTGGTTTCAATAACTGACTGGTATTCATTTGGGAGCATCTGTAGTTTGTTCTTCCTGTGACTTGGTCATATGGGCGGAAATATGGGGTAACTTTGGAACAGTTAGCTTTATGGTGGAGTGAGAGGCCTGCCAAACTTGCTGGACAAGAACTAAAGGTGATAACTTTGATTTGCTTCAAATTCATAGATGTGATGTAATATTTAGGAATATATGAAGTACAGTGGCGACTTTGTTCTTAGCCATTGCCGTGAAACATGAATGTACATAACTAATGGAATTCTTATAATATCCCCCTTATCTCCCTTGCCCGATTAAAAAAAAAGCAAGCATAGAGAAGTTATGAAATCTTACAATGATAGTGTTTCAAATACATAATTTTTGTCACAAAGAGAGAGAGTGGGAGGGAGTTGCATTATAAAGTCAAATTTGTAACTTAAAACTGACATATACTATCTTAGTGTCTCTTGAAGAGGCATTAGTAAGTTTGAAACAATAGAGTGTTGAAATCAATGAGCAGGTAAGAAAATTGGTGGCAGGAGCCAATTTTTATGATTGCTAACAATTACCTGCTGAAATATTTTATCTGAGTTTTAGATATAACCATGCAGGGTGCAATTGCTACTGGAAACCTTGCAGATATTGTCATATGGGAACCGGATGTGGAGTTTGACCTCAATGATGACTATCCTGTATACTTTAAGCATCCTGTATGTCTTTCTTTTATGTCTTGTATTATGTAAATTCAGTCTGATCATCACTTGTTTAAATCCTGCTTTCATACATGAGATTTTCCTGTTATAAAATCTTAACTTTCAGAATTTTACTCGACCTTATTGCTGTGAACACAATCAGTACTTTTGAAGTCACTAATATATGTTCCCATGTTCCTTTATATAGAGTATCTCAGCCTATATGGGAACAAAACTGTCTGGAAGAGTGTTGGCAACTTTTGTAAGAGGGAACCTTGTGTACAAAGAGGGGAAGCATGCTCCTGCAGCCTGTGGTGTTCCAATCCTTGCAAGATAAAGACCAAAAAATGAAAACACTAACTCCTGTAACTATTCTAAGTTTCTAATATCCAATGGTTTCTTTATGTTTTATTTCTTTCTTCAATTGATTTCTGACAATCACTCCAAACTCTTGCCCATTACAGAGCCTGGGTTTGGTTGAAGGTGGGCCAGGCATCATTGGAGGCAAGAAGCAATGTTGCAATACGCAATCACAATCAGCTTTTGCTCAACTTGGCAGTATTGATTATTGGACTCAAGTCAGGTTTTAAAACTTTATTGGTGAAGATATTGATTTCATCTCAAGGCATGGATGCAGAGTTCATTGCTTATAGAGAAGATTTCTGAACTTACATGGACATAAACTGTTGCTGTATGTATTTAATATAAGTTATCATCACTATACTTTTTATCATGTAAAACTTTATTTGAACATTTCTGTTGTTTGACTGTGACTTTCTAAATCTAATGCACCAGAACCTTCGGGGCTTGGTTGTACAGAAAAACAAAGTAGTGGATAAGCTAGTGCCAACTTTTACCTGGTTAAATAAAGTAGGATGCTGGTTGTTGATGCTTCCATAGTTCCATATATAGTTCTTATAGTACATAGGCCAGCTGATTTATTTATTATTTTTTTAAAACATTAAAAAAAATTTGCAGCAATTTTATATGAAAAAGAGAGAACTTTACACAGGAATAACATTGTCAGCCAATAGCTGAGCCAACATAGGAGGGTCTTCTTGCACCCGAACATCTTTATTACAAAAGGCATACTGGGCAAGAGCCTTAGCAGATTTGTTAGCTTTATGCACACCATGACTGGCCTCTATACACCACACGTGTGTAGAAGTAGTTCAAATTTATGGCCTCATGCAGAGAGGGAAGGAACTGGACAGGTGTTCCTGATAAACCCGCAAGTTTGTGCTTTCCAGTGTAATGTTTGATAAACCCAACTCTAGATTTTCCATGTCACGGTACAGAACAGTCATATCTTCAGAGGAGAATCTGTTTTGGATCCACTCCACCAAATCTCTAAAAGACCTCAAGTTGACTCCCTCCATTCCTGATCAAAGGGCAGACTGCTTTGGACACATATTTGTTGAGCCAACTTACATGACCAAAGGGCATGCAACCTAAGGCCTCATGCGTTTCTGCTTGGTAGGCAAAACTCCCTGACAAGTTCCGCATATCAGGGGATGAAAACCTTGCCTATTAAGCAAGATGTCACATGATTCAATGCCATCAAAAGGTAAGTAGCAGTCTTCTAAAAAATCTTACATTAAATTCTCATTGGGTTTTAGACTAGAGCCAATAAATATATATTAAAAAAGATATTAAAGAAAAAAATTCAGAACAGAATTGTCCAATAGACCTCTCAGTTAATACTTCTTAACTTATTGACATCCTTCTCTTAGAATGCAATAACTTTGGACAAAATTTCTCCTGTACCCAGTGGACATTCATATCAACGTTGCAAGCTGATTGAATAGGAGGTATTAGTAAAAGGCTATGTTAGCCTTGTTAACATTGATGCAAAAGATTAATGATTGAAAAAGAAATAACTGAATTCGTTATTCTGCAATACATCTACTCTTAGGACTAAAATTCAAACCCATTACTTACAAATCCATGAACCGGCCTTGCAATGAGAGTTGAACATATCAATCAATCAATTAATATATATATATATATATATATATATATATATATATATAAGCAAAGACCTCATGCAGGAAAGCATGAGGTTCTGTGATGTGGCATATTCTATGAAGAGAATTGAAATACTTTTAAATCATATCAAAGATAAGAACAAATTTATAAATAGAAACTCTTTATTTCCTTTGATTCAATGTTTCAAGACTGCTTTTTGTTATATTTTTTATTCAATGTTTTAACTATTATTTGTTTCATTTGGTTCAATGTTTCCAGACTTTTCTTCTCTCTCACACACAAAAAACTTTTTGCTACCATTTCCACTTTTACTCCTTTATATACACATGCCTATAACCCTTCATGCTATCTCATCTCAAATACACTTAAACAAAAAACGATGTCGTTTATTTTCAACCTTTCAATGACACCTATGTAACTCCGACATTGTGGTACCATATAATTCTAACCCATATGAGTAGGCTATGACAAAGGAAGGGAGCTTGCATTTTTTATTCAGTGACGGTAGTTTACGATTTGATGTTGAAGTCCGACATTTTGGATTTTGTAAAGGTTGTAATTTGTTTTGAGTCTTTGGGTGTTTGGGATTTTGGTTTGAGAAAGTCATAAATGTATTTTGTTTTAGAACTAAAGAAAAAGAAACATTCTAATTGATTATTTATGAAGTTAGCTTTTTTTTTTTTCAAAAAAAAAATTTTTTGTGTTAGATCTCCTAATTTGTAGGTTTTTTTTTACTGCTATTTTATGCAATATGAGCCATAGTGATAAAAATAAAAATTAATGATGATTTCAAATTATTTTCAGTTTTTTTAAAGGGTACGGAAGCCCAAATAAAAACTATTAAATTTTGATAAATGGATGTGTTTTTAGCCAATTTCTCTTTCTTTAATCACGTTCTTTTTATGTTAATACTTACAAATAATTTCTTTAATTTCATTGAGACAATGAGTTGGGTGTTTGCAATTGAGGTCTTCATATTTGGTTGTGAGAATAAAGTGGTTGCAAAAGTGTTAGGGAGGTTGTGTAAATTTGTGCAATTTTAGAATATAAAAGTATTTTATGCTTTAAATTATTATTTATAGATTTCAAAATCATTTAATCAGTTTAAAAAATAAAATATGAATTAAGAAAATAAATTTTCAAAGTATTCAAAAATATTATGGCCAAACATAAATATTATATGATGGTCTTAATGTACATAAAAATGATTTCAAGTGAAATTGTAAAGTAATCCGCGCATCGCACGAGATATTATCTAGTTTTTATTAGTATGAGAATCAGTTGCATCCCCATTTTTGATGCAGGACAATTAATAGAAAAATAAAAGAACAAGAAAAGTAAAGGATAAACCTAAGAATTAGCACTTAGGTCGCTTGGAATCAGCACCAAGCTAAACCCTTAGGTATCAACATCTAAGGACGGCCAAAATTGGGAATTAAGCCCAATTTGGAAACTATTTAGTTAGTAGGCCTAGTTTTCAAACTATATAATTTAATAGCATCTCGAGTCTTAGAGCCTCAGTTTTGGGCCTAGAAATCGAGTCTTTGAGGCTCGGTTTTTAAGTTCAGATCAGGGCTGACGTGGAATTTTTCCCACGTGTTCGTCCACGTGGAGGCCAGCTGAGCCAGCTGATATGTGAGAGCCACCTGGAAACCGAGTCTCTAAGACTCGATTTCTAATAGGGTTTTTTCAAAAAAAAAATTCACGCCTCTAACGTCTCTCTTCCCCTCTCGCACAGACACTCCACTGTCACTCACCCTCTCACGCCTCTCTCCACTCTCTGTCACTCATCTTCTCACTCTCCCTCCCACTCTCACGCCTCTCTCCACTCTCTGTCACTCACCCTCTCACTCTCCCTCTCCACCCTCACTCTCGCACAGACCTTTCTCCACTCTCTATCAATCTCTCTCTCACGCCCTCTCCACACTCGCGTCTCTCTCCCTCACCATCGCCTCTCACTTAGTTTTCTCAGGTATGATTTTCTCATGTGGGTTTGTGGTTTTTGTTCCAAAATTATAATTGATTTGATTGTTTTGTGTGGTACTCTGTTTGGTTCCCAAGAAAATGCGATAAAAATTTTGTACTCTGTTTGTGGTACTCTGTTTTTGTTCCAAATTCTCTATTTTGTGCTGAGATTGGGGTCCAGGTCCAATCTGATAGGTAAAGAAAGGGCTTGAATTGAGGTTGTAAGGAGGAAGAAAAGAAAGAATTTGTGGTGTTTAAGAACTGTATGAACAGTACCACAAGAACGAGAAGAAGAATAGAGAGAATAGAAAGGGAGAAAATAACAATAACACTAACATGCTCAATACTAAAAATCACTCAATATTTTATTGATTCTGTCCTTCGAATATAGATGTATAAACTTTTTCTTATACTGGTAGGATCAAGACTTCTAATATGACTGGTAAATATAAAACCTAATAAGGTAACAACCAATAAAAAACTAACTTGGGCCTAAACAAATAGAACCAAAGATACTTAGGATTTTCTAGAAAATTCTAAACTCACTTAAACTAACAACTCTTAATTTTTAGGGTAACGTAACTCATGGTTTTTCCCCTGAATATAGAGTTAACCACAACCTATTAACTAAAAACCCAAACTCAAATTAAAAATTGTATTAACCCTAAGACACACATAACTAGACCTTTAAAACAATTTATCCAAACTTGAGAAAGCCAGTCTACACCACCAAAGCTAACTCTAACACTTTGTGTCTCCTCTGTGATACACAACAGGCAACAAGCAGATATATATATATATATATATATATTTTTTTTTTTTCCACAAATGTTACTAGTTATAAAACTTTATAGCTCTGCTTTAGAAATCAAAGACACACAGCAAGACTTTGCTTCTTCCCTTCTTTTCTTTTAACATGTTGTATTATTATTGTAATGATCAATCATCAAACAAGTCAAAGAGGTGTGTCACATATCAGTGTGAGATTTTAGCAGTCTCTACTCATATGGTTGGATTTGTAGACAGTTATGTGTGCGTTTGATTATTTAGGTTGTGTAAGTATTTATGAATGTTGAATGGAAAACAAATTCTATTTGCCTATGCACATTCTATTTGTCAAATAGATAATGTGACAAAAGCAGGTGTCATGAAATTAAGGTAACTCATGTAGTATTGGTATACACTATACTATGATTCATATCACGTCTAGCAGGTAGAGCGTAAGTTAGAAGTACCTTGTTGTGAATTTTAAGGGAGTCAACTCCAAACCATGTGTCTTGTGACTCACTTTGGCAATGAGCAAAGCATGAATTTATGAACACCCCCCCACTTCTTGAATATCTAGGAGCCCTCACAATGCTAAAAGCATGTCACGCCTGAAACCTAAACAAAAAGGGGGAGAGGGTGGGTGACAAGATTTAAAAAACAAAAAAAAAAAGATTAAAATTGAATTCAACAACTCAGCTAGTCATGATAACTTGTGAATTTAATAATTATTTTCTTTCTACTGCCTGAAATTTTTTATGCCACTTAATGAACTCTGTTTTATATTCATTCAAAAAAATAATTAAATACTAACCTTGCGATGTTTCTATCTGGCTTGCATTACATGTTGTTGGATCTTGCTTGCAACTATTCCAGTGTCCATGAGGAAAAAAAAAAGATTTTTTTTTTTGTTTTCAATAATGTCTATTACATGCTAACTGCTTATCATTCTTGTGCAGTATGGCTGC
This sequence comes from Lithocarpus polystachyus, assembly GCA_033629205.1. NCBI lineage: Eukaryota > Viridiplantae > Streptophyta > Magnoliopsida > Fagales > Fagaceae > Lithocarpus > Lithocarpus polystachyus. The sequence goes on from CM066166.1 coordinate 52,080,300, forward strand.
TGCAAATGCTGGACAAATTGACCATGCACAGCCTGGACCCATTGACGAGTCGGTGTTGACACAGCAGCCCAACCATCGGTCCGAAGTTATTTGGAATGGGCAGGTAAAACACAATACTACAAATTGAACTAATGTACATGCATTTAATTCATACAATGTACACACACTTGCTATCATATATTAATCTATGGTTTTGTTTTGTGCAGGATCTAGGGTCCCTTACTTGTCGTAGCCGTAATGAAGAGTTCTCCAATTGAGAGCCAATGGTGGACGACCGAGTCGTTGACATCATCAAGGCACTTGGTTTGAAGGGACTCCTCAGGTCCCGGGTAGAGAGATTGATCATGGCCTGATAACGGCCTTAGTGGAGCGATGGTGGCCCGAGACTCACAACTTCCACATGCCATATGGTGAGGTGAGGTGACCATCACATTGCAAGATGTGGAGGTTCTTCTTGGACTTCCTGTTGATGGCGAGGCTATAACAGGGAGCACACAGAAAGAATGGGTGAATGTGTGCCAGGACTTCCTTGGCTTTCAACCTGTAAATAATGAGAGAAAGCAACTTGATGGCCAAAGGATTTTCATCAAATGGCTTTTGGAGCAAGTTGCCGATACATTGCTGCCTAATGCTGAAGAGGATCAGATGCATAAGTATGCACGATGCTACATCTTAGCACTACTGGGAGACACAATCTTCATGGACAAATCCGGCGATAGAGTGCATCTAATGTGGGTGCAACAGTTGGAAGACCTTCGCAACCCACGAAGGTACAGTTGGGGAAGTGCTTGCCTTGCATGGTTGTACAGAGAGTTATGCAGGGCAAGTGATAAGAAAGCTAGTCAGATTGATGGGTGCTTGCTGTTGGTCCAGTATTGGGCATGGGCAAGGTTCCTGTATTTGTGCCCGACAGTTGAGCATGGCCTGCCAGTGGATGCCTATGGTCCTCCAATGCGTGGTCCACTGTCCCTGAAGTAAGTCTCTACCTCATACACGCCATGTAACTTGAATTTATTTATTTATTTTAAAGGCTTCTAGGAATTATTTAAGTCAATATTAAACAATTTTAAACAGAGGTTCAATATATATGATTAGGTTAATATACTCTAATTTTGTGTCAAATTTTCTAAATTATATGATTAGGTTAATATATATGCTACTTATTCTTAATTTTTATCATTTGATAAGTATATTAAACTATCTTATTAAAACATACTCTAAATGCAGCATAACAAAGTATGTTTGTAATGATTAGTTGAAAAGTGAGTGGGTAGGCTAAGGTTATAAATACTTTACTTCAAATTACTGTGTACATTAACCAAGCTCTACCCAATAACATGTTATAGTTAGCCGTAATGACCATGATTTGGAACTTAGAGTCTTCCCATAACTTCATTACATTAACTTGACCATCCATAGATTGATTAGATTATAGTTTTAATCATATGATTTTCTTAGTGGGAAAGTTGTACAAAGTTAATGATCCCTTGTTCTTGATTGTAGGTGGTTGTGGCTCCCAAACAAGAAAAACAGGCCCGCCCACATCTTCCTGAAGAGGTATCGCGAGCATATAGCTTTAATGTTGCCAGGCCAGGTATGAAAATACCTTGTTTAACATGTTTAGGAATAAGATATACGTTTGGTGAACTTTGGAGTATAAACATTGTTGCCTAATGTGTTGCGTACTTGTTTTTTGGCTGTTGTAGGTGGTGTGGCAGCCGTACGAAGCTGAATTAGAGGACCTTCTGCCGTGGTGCGTTGTAGGGAGGGCCATGTGGACGGCAATGGTTCCGCTTGTATGTTTCCACCTAGTAGAGTTACATACACCAGATCGTGTTGTTCGTCAATTCGGGATGATCCAATAAATTCCCCGCAATGTTGACACTAACATAGTGCTTCATCAAATTGATTTGAAGGGGAAGGTCGGTGTTTATTGGTTGCAGAGACATGCTATGCATATCATGGAGTGGGGTAATCGCCTTCAACGGCGTTGTGAAGTAGTTCTTGGTGACATGCCTCTAGCCCATGAGTACTTCGACTGGTTCAAAAGGGTAATTCGGAGATTCATCGATGTCCCCGGCGCTAGATTGATTCTAATGGTAACTTCTCCATGTCGATCTTTTATCTTACCGTACTTCTTAGCATGAAACCACTGTTTAGAGAACATGATATATGTGGTCCAATGTCTACTTAGCATCAAACCTCCCTTTTAAAGTTGTTTGCTTAATAATAATAACACTTGGTCTCCCTATAATTTGCAATTATTACTAGCAGAACCAATGCATAACCAACATTTATTTTATTATCGATTGGCATGCATTGTCGAGTTAGCATTGCATTACTAATATATGTGGTTTTTCCATGTGCAGATTGAAGGATATCTCCGTTTGTTGAGGCGTCACCCAGTAGGCACGAAGGACCACAGGGACATTACCAATGTGCTGAAGGCAGTGCAGGAGATTGGCCGTGTACAACCTCCTATCCCTGAGGCTCCGAATGAAGAGGCAGCTACTCCTGCGGCAGCGGCTACTCAGAGGCCAAGCACTACTGAGAGCCCAAGCACGAGCACAGCTCCTGCTCTTCACTCTCGTCCGCCTGTTGCTACCCCTCGGGTTGTTTCTACTCCCGATCCCTCTCTATCCACCCCCTCAGAGGCCAAGCACTACTGAGAGCCCAAGCACGAGCACAGCTCCTGCTCTTCACTCTCGTCCGCCTGTTGCTACCCCTCGGGTTGTTTCTACTCCCGATCCCTCTCTATCCACCCCACATCCATCCTCTAGCCCCACTATCCCTTCACCCACCCCACATCCATCCCCTAGCCCCACCATCCCTTCACCCACCCCACATCCACCCCCTAACCCCACCATCCCTTTACCCATCCCACATCCACCCCCTAGCCTCACCATCCCTTTACCCACCCCACATCCACCCCCTGACCCTACCATCCCTCCACCCACCCCACATCCATGTCCTGGGTCTGACATCCATCCACCCACCCCACGGTCATTTCCTGAGCTGTCACCCATTCCGTCCTTTGACTTGGGTATTGATCCAACCCCTCCTAACATGCACCAGGAGCCACCCTCCCACAGTATATCTACTGGCCCTTCTTTAGACCTTGACCCACCTCATGCTCAAGCTGAGTAGGCTGTTGGGTTACCTGGAGTGGAGGAAGGTCGGCCAAAACGCATATCAAAGGCACCTCCTTGTGGGACAGGGGGGCACAAACATGGACACAAAGCTAGGCCCGAGGCATCTGACGAAAGACATGCAAGACCTCCTCCTCATTATACGAGACGACGTAAAGTTCAAAAAAGGTAACTCAAATGATATCTTATTCCTTTGTAAGAGTGAAGTAGAGGGTGAGGTTATGGGTTGAACTAATTGTTGTATGATGTATGCTTATTCAATTCTAATGACCAACACTATACTTTGCCAAGACCAACCAATTAAAATTTGGTTACAGATTGGTTTGTGCACTTTCGATGGGACTCAAGGTGTAAGGTAAGAGTAGTCAACTGGTTTCTTACAATTGGAAATATACATTTCTATCACTAATTTGACCAATTTATATGGGTGTAATATTCAAGTAATTAATATTTTTGGAAATAGACATTTCTACCACTACTTTATTCTTACACATTCTTCTCCAAAACCCAACAAAGAAATCAGTTTTTAGGTCATCATGAAAGGAACTTAAGATAAATGGATTATGAGCTTAAAATTGCTAGGCCTCCCTCTTTTGTTTGAGTTTTTCCTTTTTAAGCACTTACAATTTCCAGGTATATTAGTAGTTATTTAATTCAACTGAACTCACTTTTTTCTGTTTTTATTTAATTTATTTTAGGGTGATATTTTTCATTTAACCTTTAATTTTCTTTGGGTTCACTTCAGTTCATTATGTTTATATTGATATAGATGCTTGCATTGATACTGGAATTTGCAAATTCTCATTTGTTGTTTCAAGTTCTGTATAATAGGAGTTGAGGGGATCCATATAAAATAGATATGTTAGATGGTCCATGATCTGTAACCAGGTAACCCTTGTGCACTTACTTTTTTTTTTTTTTTTATATTGGTAATTACTCACAAACTCAGTGGGTCTTAAACCCACAAATTATCCTTCACTTTGTTCTTACAAGGATAGAAGATGAAATTTTAGCTAGAGCTCATTGGAACCCTTGTGCACTCATATATACTCTTAATTTCCCCCCCAAAATTTAAATATCCTATCCAATTAATATAACATTTTATGTTGTTGAAATCCTCAGGTCAAGGAATCATTGTTTCAGAGATGTCTAGAAGTGGAGCAAACAGCAAGAGAACAAGCAACAGATAATGTGATTCTAGACCAGCTTCAAAAGGTAAGTCTTCAAAAAAAGCATCTTTGAAATTGAATTCATTTGTGGTTTCTGATTGGTTCTTGCTTTCTGAACATTGGCTGTACATGGCTTTGTATTATCAAAATGCATAAACAAAACAGAAATTTGTGCGTTTTAACTGTTTTTGGCCTATGTTGCATGAACTTTTTAGGAAAATTTCTCTTTCTAACATTTTTTTACTAATTAAGAATATGAATATATATATATATATATATAGAGAGAGAGAGAGAGAGAGAGAGAGAGAGAGAGAGAGAGAGAAACCTTATTGTTGGGGCACATAGATCAAAACCAATCCGATTTCTAGGGAAACAATTATTAAATGCAATTTTTGTATTTTGTGCAGAAATATTTATTGAAATTTCTTTGGGAAACAATTATTAATTGCAATTTTTGTATTTTGTGCAGAAATTTCTACTGAACAAACGTGAAATGGAGTTGTTGAAGTTGGAAAACAAGGTTAGGTTTATCCTTGCGGTTGTGAAGGGAGAGATCATTGTAAGTAATAGGAAGAGATCAAGAGAGCTGATCATTGGAGTAAAGATCTTGATGCTTTGGAGGGGCAACTCGATGTATGACTGAAAAATTAACAATTCCTTGTAATGATTTGTTTATTTTTGTGTCTTTCTGTTTCTTGACTGTTTTTAGTTTTATGTCATTTAGGAGCTAGAGAAAAGTGATGCTCAGTCAGAGGAGTTAAGAAAGAAAATGAGAGGCAAAGCAAGGGGTGAAGCTGCTATGAAGTCTAATAGACAAGCACCCAAGAACCCACGGAAGAACAATTATGAGAAGGTAAATAATGCAGAATCTGTTGCAGAAGCTGTCTCGTCATCTATGGCTGCAATGGAAATTGGTGAGTGTCAAACAATTTTATGTTTATTATATGTATTATTTTTTGTTTGATCCTTATGAAGCTGTTAAGTCGGTATGCACATTTGATCCTTATGAAAAATCTTTTATTTATTATTTTTTAAAGTATGATTAGTATTGAAATGATTTTGACGTACTTTTCCATGGAGGATTGATGTCTAGACTTAAAATAAATCGGTAACTTTTCAGATGACCCATAACAATGTTGGGGCCTTGGTGGTTGTGAAACCCGGAGAGAAAGAAGCACTTGCTGGCATTATTACGGAGAGAGGTTTGTGATATTGAAAAGATTCTTTAGCTCATTTACTTGATATTTGAAGAACTGTTTTGTTTGTCACGAATTATTATAAGAGGGGTTTTTCTTCGGAAGTTGCACTCTTATTTTGAATACTAGGATTATCATATCATCCACTAGCACATGAACTAGGTGAATTACACTAGGATCTAATTATATTAGGTAAAGAGCTTCAAATGTTCTGGCTTCTACAATAATTTTATTTCCTTATTTGTTTACACCTTTTTGACCCAGATTCTAGAATAATGGTAATCCACTAGATCTATTGATGTGTTTATCCAATGCTGCATCTAAGTCATTCCACTACCTGAAAGTTGTCTCATGCTTCTCTCTGTTGGATAGTATTGCTCAAAATATAACAATTACCCCCCCCCCCCTTCTCTTGTTTTTCATAAATGACGGTATTTCTTAATTATTTTACTCTATAGAATTTATTAACAACAACTGGTACCCAAAACGAATATAAAAGAAGAGGAACTTGTAGAATATTGGTGAACTTTCAATATGGAGGATATACTTTTGCAAAATAGTCAATTTAGCTAGTAGCTATTTACGCTAAGCAGTAGTACTTGGAAAGATCAATGGCTGCAACAATTGAAGATATTTCATTTGGCTTAGTTGAGATGATTTGCATAATTCATTTGAGTTTAAAGTTCACTCCAAAGAACAATGGCTGGTATCAACAGGGATATGTGTGCTTTCACTGGAATCTTACTAGAAGGTTGAAGCTCAACCGTGTTCACTGCCAAAAAAGGGGAAAAACTGCCTGTGCAGAGCTTCTTCCTGGATTTTCAAGTTCATATTCCATCTCTTCAATTTATTTATTTATTCATTGCTTGAACATATACAATACTCTTAATTTTAATATAATGGAAATAGTGGCTGCACATAATGTATGAACAATGGTTGGTAGGGGTATCTGTACTTGTTTTAGTTAATTGAGTTTTCTATTTGATCATATAATTCCAGATTATCTGAGGAAGATCATAGTACAGGGAAGATCATCCAAGTCAACCAAGGTTGGGGATATCATGACTGAGGAGGTATATGTTTTCTCCCTCTTGGCAGGATATCATTCTTGCTTTATGTCAATTTTCTATCAACGGTTGTTTACATTTCCTGTGTTATATCTAACAATGGTATGTGCTATAACGCGGTGGCTGCAGAACAAGCTTATCACAGTCACACCTGACACCAAAGTTTTGCGGGCAATGCAACTAATGACAGGTATTATATGCTGCTTCTCATTATTGATGGCAATTCTCTCTTTCTTTCCCTCTCTCTTTATTCGCTATAATTTAAGCTTGGAACTCATGGTTGGGTGGCAGATAACCGTATCAGGCATATTCCAGTCGTACATGGAAAGGGGATGATAGGCATGGTGTCCATTGGAGATGTGGTCCGTGCTGTAGTTAGTGAGCACCGAGAGGAGCTAGACCGCTTGAATGCTTATATACAAGGAGGTTATTAGATGATGATGACAATGGTGATTAGATGCTCTCGAAAACTTCATCAAATGATTACCTGCTCTTTGAACACTAATAAGCTTGAGTGCTTGTAAATATGGTGTGCTGTTTGCAATTTCTGTTTTATGGTTATTTCAGTTTCGGACGTGGATGTAAAAATGATGCAAAAAACGAGCATAATGTGCTTATCGAGCTTTACTATTCAGTTCATTGGTCACAGATTTGATTTACTTTTCAGGATTCTCAATTTTTTTTTTCCCACACAAGCAAGTCCAAGTCAATTAAATAGATTTTGGCCAGTTTGGTAATGTTGTTCTAGTAACGTTGTTTATGTTATTCGGAAACTTGCTATTTAATGTAATTTTCCTTTTCAATTCCGTGTGGGTGAATGTATAGGTTTCTTTTGTTGCTTCCATTATGTTATCAGTGAGACCAAATTGTACAAGTGGCAAAGAAAAAAAAGAAAAAAAAAAAACCCACCAATCAATTTAGGTTTTGTAGATTTTGATTTATTGGTTTAATAAGATGATAATGCAAAAGCTTTTGTTTAGTGGTTACACTTGTTTTCCTAGGAATTTTCTCTGGGGTAATACTAGTATGCCCCCTCTTTTGTCTTACAAGGTCTCATAAAAGGCATGAATTTGTAGCTGAGCAGATGCAGCAGGGATCTTGTTTTTTTTTAAAAAGTAGTTTCAGTGGAACTCGAGTCTGTAAGGCTCGAGTTCCATTATTTGAAAAAAAAAAAATTCCTAGTGGAAATCAAGTCTTTAAAACTCGATTTCCATAAATCGAGCCTTTGAAACTCAATTTCCAATGGCAGTTATTTACGAATATGCCACAAATGGAAATCGAGTTTCAAAGACTCGATTTCCACTGGAAATTTTTTTTCCCCCACCCTTCCCCCACCCGCAGCAGCAAACCAGAATTCTTTTTTTTTTTTCAAATCCTGCAGCACTAAACCAAATCCGGCATCACATGGGCACTGTAAACAACTAGATACGAGCATAATATATTATGATACCAATCAAAGGGAGTATATCAGATGCGAAAAACTGGATTAAAACAGCTACTATTCATAGGCATTATAGTTGGCCTCTTCGCTGCAAACTAGACAGATTTAACCACTACATGAGGCCCACAAAAAACATTACTAGCTATCATTGAACTTGCCAAAGTACAATCATTGCTGGCATTATAGGCAAACGTTGCACAACACAACTAATGTAACGAGTACAATGGATAGCGAATAGTTCAATTACATCAACATTCAACCATAAACAAAATAACGATTGAGTTGATACAACATAGTCTACATAGTCGCCTAGCACTTGTCTATACCGAAGATAACCACAACTCCCACATACAATGCCATTCCAAAGGCTCTGTCTCCGCTCGCCTGACAAACATTAAAATACGATCATTAGTTCCCAAATGCGAAGAACAACAAGCAAATGCAACTTTAAGCATATTATATAAAAATAGCGATAGCACTTGCATAGTTTGTAGCATTACCGCTTGTCGAAGCCCCACGGGAACCACTTGTCGAAGCCCCACGGGAATTGGGACATCTTCTGCGGTTATGCCCCTCTTCATGACACACTCCGCATCGCTGCCTCGGTTGAATCTCCCTCAAGTCCGAATCAAGCCTCTGGCTTCCCCGTTCTCGCCGTACCCCATCCATTTCATTCCTTATTCTTAACTTCATAGAACGACCTTTCGCCCTCAACAGCTATGGGTCAAGCACCCACCGTGGTCCACGAACGTCCCTCCATAATGACTCTGACTTTGGGACCACAAATTGATGCGCATATGTCTAAATGGCGTTGTCCAAATTGTAACATAGATTAATATAGTTGGTCGCATCGAGGTGCAAACCTTGAAGAACTTTAATTGCATGTGAACAAGGAATCTTAATGTTTTGCCACTTTCCACAACCACATGTTCTAGCAAATGGTTGCACTTCATGACTGTAGTTTCCCCCTCCACCTCTATGGTCGTTGTACGGAGTAACCACTTGATATACACCAGTTTCATGATTAAAATTCCTCAAAGTGTGTCTTAAAATTTTCTGCGCATTTTTGGTATAGATCCCCATTGCATAATCACTCCACACCTTACCTTGGGAGCGATCAAAAGTAATTTGTTTATGTCGATCATGGAAATATGCAACAAGTTTGCATCAAGTGAACTCAACCATTGCAGCAATGGGCAAACCGCGGGCACCTTTAAGTACCTCATTAAAGCATTCAGAGATATTGGTTGTCATTGTCCCGTAACTTCTTCCACCATCATGTTACTGGGTCCACTTCTCCACATCCTCACTCATTAGATATGTGTATGGCATATAGCGTGCAATATGGGGATTATCAGGTTCTACATTTCTCAGTGCATTAATCTCGACATCCTTAATGGTTTGTATTATGGACTCAAATTTAGCTGCATGAGTCGCATATCCAGCTTTCAAGGACAATGCCTTTAGAGTCGGGTCATCCAAGTGTGTGTTGAAGTTGCTAGCAACATGTCAAAGGCAATATCGGCGAAATACCTATTCTCTTCCGTCTTCAAATCTAGGCCACTCTGCAATGGCGCATTTCATACCTTTATGTCGATCAGAAATAATGCAAATGCCCTCGTTAGGTATCACATGCTGTATCGAAATCCTGAGACACTCTAAAAACCACCCCAAACTAGCCCCTGACTCCTTGTCCACAACAAGCGAGAGGCAAAACCTTTTGATTAACATCGGTTGCCATTGCAATCATCAACATCCCTCAATATTTACCATACAAATAAGTCCCATCAATACTAATCACTGGCTTACAATATCCGAATGCAGCAATGCATGGAGTGAATGCCCAAAATACATAGTGCAGTAACGCAGTACCATCTATGCCCCTAGGTATGGTGTAATAGTTGTACTGGGTACCTGAATCCTGATCCAAGTATGCCAACAACAACTTTCGCAATCTTTAGTAAGACTCCTCCCAATCCCCAAATATCTTAGCAATTGCCTTCTGTTTTACGTCTCATATCTTATAGTAAGAAAGCTCATGATTATACTTAGTATGTATGATCTCCCAGAGCTCATGAATACAAGTAGTGTGATTTTGTCGCAATTTTCCCACGATTTCTGATGCATCAAAATTAGAATCTATCATTTTACCATCTCTTCACCGGCCAAAGGGTATACAACTGTGTGGACCCACATAAGACGTAACCATCCACAGACCATTAAGTTTAGCCTTCATGAATGTCCCAACGTACCACTTGCAATTTGTGTCAATGCATGCGGCACACAATTTAGTTTTGGTCGGCCTCCGGATAATAAAATTTCTATTTTCCGTTGCTTCGTATATTATCAACGCATGCTTCACCGCCTCTTTATTTGCAAAAATCAACCCTTTACTAAAATGCATCCCATCTTCCCAAGTAGAAACAAATGGTATCTGAAGACATGAAGGATCAACCATATTTTCCCAAGTATTTGCGTAGAATGACTCGGCAGGAGGTTTGTAGGCAATGGTCGTATTTGTATCATGTTGGACGCCAATATCATCGTCTGCATCACCTTCATCATGGTACTCCATATTTTCCTCTTCAAAATTGGGAACTAGTTCATGGTCATCCACATCCCTGTCAAAGTCACCTTGCTCAATCCTCTCTTCGTACTCATCCATATCATCAATATTTTCACCATTATTCGCCGCATGGTCTTCGTCTTCGTCTTCGTCTTCGTCTTCATCCCCTAAATGTGTCTCTTGAGGTTGGAGTGTTTCACCAGTATTGGCAGCATGATCTTGAGATGGGAGCATATAACTTCCCATTGTATAGTCTTCCATTGTAGTGCATCCATTATCTAGGGCTGTAAATTGTAAAGATGTAGTTGTTTGTTGCACCTCCTCAGTATCAACTTCTGCAAGCGGCTCCGAACTTACGTACAACTCAGCACATTTACTTGGGGCATTTTATGGATCCTATTAAACATGAGCTTTACATGTTTGTCTTCTTTGATCGCCATATACCCGTAATTTATCCGTTCATGAAGGACTTCTTGTAGGTAACGATAAATAATCTTTATGTCATAACAAGCAGGGTTCAAATTCAATTCTTCTATTATTTTCCTCTTCAAATCATTCAACGTCTTCAACTTACGACGTATCATCATGTAGTAGCATTCGATACCCAACCCTCTAAATGGAAATCCGTCAACCTCTCCAGGATTGACTAGGGGTTCACCATAGAATACATTTATATTAATATTCTTCAGAGATTGTGAACCTATTACAGTCAAGTGTAATATGTTAGTCACATATTTTATCTCTTTCATTTAACATCAATTGCAAAACCTTTTCTATCTACTCAAAGTTCAAAAATTACAACTTCTCACCCCACATTTGCATATACTCACCCCACATCACATACAAACACCCAATCATTATCATTTCATACTCAAACAAAAAAAATCAACTTAGACTCCAAAACTCACCCCTATTGGGGGATGTAAATGTCGAATTCTAAGATTAAATACATCAAAAATAATTGAGCAAATATGAAACTTGAAGAGATTCTCATGAAGATACAGTTTTGATTCGAATCAAATCATTGCTACATAACCAATTAAGTTAATGAAAACCACATAAAGACACTTTTTTTTAATGTGACATGGATACATTTCTTTCCAAGCATGCATGAATATAGTGGTTTTGAGATGGATTTTTTTTGTTTTTAGGACTTTACGAGTTCCTTGCTCATTGTTCACAAGGATACACTTGGCCTAAAAAAAAATGTTCACAAGCAGATCCCAATAAGGGACTCGAAAATGCAAAGCAGAGCTATTTTAGTGGTTGACTATAACTCGTAGGAAATGAGTCTAGCTAGGTAGAGTTTTTTGAGACGTATAAAACTCTTCCTCTCATTTTTCATTTCTATTTATTTATCTTATGGTTTATGGTTTTATTTTATTTCCTTTAATTTATTTATTTTACCCAATTGATAGGTTTTATTTACTATTTTGAATTCCATAATGACTTCTACTCAAATTGTCTTCATATTTGACATTTGGAAAAACCAATCTTCAATATTTGTAATACATGTCTATAACAAATTACAAAAACCAAAAAAAATCACCTTAGACTCCAAAACTCAACCCCATTACAAAATTTCAAATCAGCTCTAACAAAAAATATAAATCAAAATATCAAACCAAACAACAATACAATCATTAAAAACCTAACAATACAAATATACCAACAATACATCTTAAATATATCAATCATTATTTCATACTCAAGCAAAAAAAATTAAAGACAAATTGGAGACCAAACAACAAAAGAAATTCATGATACATACCCATGAAAAAAACCCATACAATCAATGATTATAATTTCACACTCAAGCAAAAAAAAAAAAAAAAAAAAAAAAAAAAAAAAAAAAAAACTAGAGACAAATATCAAAACCAAACAACAAAAGTCATGATACCCATGATACAAATATGTCTTAACTATATACTACACTAGCAAAATCAACAACCACTAACAACCAACAGCCTTACCTGATATGAGGATGTGCAAAATGTCAGCTTGTATGAGTGAGAGGGGGAGTGAGAGAGAAGACTACTACAATGAGTGTTGGTGTGTGTATGAGAGAGAGAGAGAGAGAGAGAGAGAGAGAGAGGGAGTGAGTGAGAGAAGAGAGGAAGACCTGCTAGTACCCGAGAGACCCAGAAAAAAAACAACCAGATCTATATACAGAAACATCACGTGAACTAATTTTTCAGCTTGGAAATCGGGTTTCTGAGACTCAGTTTCACTTTTAGCAAACCGAGTCTCTAAGGCTCGACTTCCAAGTGGCATCCACGTGGAGTGTTACACCACAGAAATTGAGCCTCTAAGACTCGGTATTAAAAAAGAGTCTTAAAGGGTTGATTTTCAGGTGGAAAAAGCTCCAGGTCAGCTGCCCTCAGAACATGAAAACCGAGCCTCAGAGGCTCGATTTATTACCCTAAAATCGAGCCTCTTAGGCTCGAGATGTTAGTATTTTATATTGTTTGAAAACCTAGCCTATTAATTATATTGTTTGGAAAACGAAATTAGTTTCCAATTTTCCCCATCTAAGGACCCTTAGGAATTAGCACCTAAGGCGTTAGGTGTCAGCACCTAACAATTGTAAAAATATCCAATCTGAATTTCATTAATCATGTCTAATCCAAAATACAAATAAACTAGTCTCTTATATCGAGCTAGAACTGGAAAATAAAGAGATAAAGATAAAAACATACCAAAACTAATCCTAACTAAACTCAAATACTAATCCCTATCTAATCTCTATCCGAATAAAAGTCTACAATTATCCAATTTCCTATAAGATAAATACAAAAATCTAAAAATATAAATTCTAAAATACTTTGCTTTTGCTCCTGCATCATACTCCCTTGGTTGGAGAAAACTCGACCTCAAGTTTTAAATCGTTGAAGAATGAAAAATCTGGCACATTACACTTGCTGTAGATGAGGAATCGTTTTTGGGAGCATTGAAAATAGATAAACCTTGTACTCTACCTCAGGTAACTTTTTTGGAATTACAAACTCAATGAGTGGAATTGGGGTCTCAACCTTTTCGACTTTATCAAACTGTAGATCTGCATGCACCATGTATGATTCTTCAAGTATAGAGGCTTCTTGTTGTTTTGCATGAACATTGAAATTTCGGTTAATATTTGCACTTTGTTGTTAGTATCAAGGTTTGATGGTACTTAAATTTCTTTAATTTGAGTAGTCAAGTCTTGAAAAACCTTCATTTGATTAGCCAAGTCTTCAACAGTTTTCATTAGATTTCCTAAGTCTTGGCGTATGGCAGATACTTCAAGAATGAGCTTTGCATTGTTGCACTGCCTCATACTTGTTCTTTGATCTTGTAAATTGCCATAAGAAGTTTGTTGTAGATCCTTGTGAAAATATTGAGGCAAATATTCAATACAAAGATCTTCATTCTTTCCCAAGTAATTTGAGACCAATGACATCTAAAGTGAAGGCTCTCATAATGGTTCCAATACTTTTAAGCTCTACCAGCAACTCTTGTTTTGGAATACCACATCTTTTGTTTGTCATTTGATATATGCACTTGTGCAAAGAATTGTTCCACCTCAAATATCCAACATTTGAAAATCCATGGGTCTTGATTTTTATATCCATAAAAAATAGGCAACTGGGGTACTACCATGGTTCTCTAAAAATAAAAAATTAAACAAAAAAAAACTCTCTTTTTTCTTTTTTTGATAGGTAATCAATGAAATATTATTAATGAAAATAGAAAGAAAAAAAAAAACAAGTTGTTCATGATGATGAACAAGAAGAAAAGGATAAAACAAACAACAAATAAGAGGAAAATCAGAAAACTAATCTAAGAGAGAGCATAAATTCAGAGAGAGAAGAACAATCAATAAAACCCCAACAACAAGACCACTCAAAAAGATTACGCTGGCATAAAACCTTTAACTCTTCCAAAGTCTTCTCAGTGTCCTCAAAGCAACAACGATTTCGTTCTAACCAAGCAATCCACATCAAGCAACTTGGAATCAAATTCCAAATATTTGAAGTATGATTCCTAAGCCATTGACACCAACAAAATAACAATCCCACCACCAATTCTGGCATAACCCAATGAATACTGAAGGCCTGAAGCATGAAAGTCCATAAGGTATATGTAACAGGACAATGAAGAAGAAGGTGGTCCACCAACTCCCCATCACAACGACACATACAACACCAATTTGCCAAAGAGCGACCATTAAGCATGAGATTATCCAAAATAAGAATCCGACTATAAGTAGCTGTCTACAAAAAGATCCACTCACTTAGGAACCTTTGGTTTCCAAACACCCTTCCAAGAAAACGTCCTGAGTTCCCTGAATCACATGGTAGAAAGACCGAGCGTCAAACTAATTATCTCTTTTGAGCTGCCAACAAAGAGTATCACTCCTTTCACCTCGAGGAATACGAGATTGGATAAACTCAAGGAGAGAATAAGATGCAGCTAGCTCCCAGTCTTCAAATTCTCTATAAAACCTTAAATCCCAAACTCTAACAGTACCCCCCTCCGAAAGCCACAACACCTCAGAAGTACAAGCATCCTTGTCAGCTGAACACAAGTAGAGCTCAGGATAAAGAAATTTTAGGGTATTATCACCAATCCACCTATCATGCCAGAAGCGGATACGAGTACCTTCACCCACTACAAAGAGTATCACTCCCTGAATCGCATGGTAGAAAGACCGAGCGTCAAACTTACTATCTCCTTTGAGCTGCCAACAAAGAGTATCACTCCTTTCACCTCGAGGAATACGAGATTGGATAAACTCAAGGAGAGAATAAGATGCAGCTAGTTCCCAGTCTTCAAATTCTCTATAAAACCTTAAATCCCAAACTCTAACAGTACCCCCTCCGAAAGCCACAACACCTCAGAAGTACAAGCGTCCTTGTCAGCTGAACACAAGTAAAGCTCAGGATATAGAAATTTTAGGGTATTATCACCAATCCACCTATCATGCCAGAAGCGGATACGAGTACCTTCACCCACTACAAAAGACAAATGCTTAGAAAAGCTCTCCCACCCTTCATGAATGCTTCGCCAAAAACCACATCCATGAGCCCTCTTGCATGCTTTAGTACTCCAACCCCCTTGACCCTCACCATATTTTGTGTAGATAACTCTCCGCCAAAGATGGGTAACTTTATAACCATACCTCCACAGTCATTTCCCTAATAAAGCTTGATTAAAAGACACCACACTTCTTATCCCCAAACCACCTAATTCAATGGATAAACACACTTTTTCCCAAGCCACTAAAGGGTATTTGAAAATTCTTCTGAATAATTTCTAATCTAGCAGCCACAGCTTTAGGAATAGTAAAAGGAGATAAAAGATACTTTGGGAGACTTGAGAGAGTACTCTTCAATAAGGTGAGCGTACCACCCTTAGATAAATAGAGACACTTCCACCCTGATAATTTCTTCTCCATTTTCTCCAAAATAGGATTTCAAATCGAAGCTGTCTTAAACAAAGTTCCCAATGGCATCCCCAAATATTTCATAGGCAAACTGCCCACTCTACAATGAAGAATATTAGCCAGAATGTCTAGGTTATTCACCTCCCCAACAGAGACAATCTCACTTTTCCCAACATTAACCTTCAACCCCGTAAAAGCTTGAAAACAAGACAAAGCCAACCTTATGGCAACCAGTTGTTCCCTAAAAGCATCACAAAATAAGATAGTGTCATCAGCAATCAGCAAATGGGAAATACGCACACCACCAAAATTCACTGCTCCCACATGAAAACCACGAATTCACTCCTCCCACATAAAAACTTCAGAAAGAATTTTAAAAAGAACCTGGATTGTAAAATTTGCTGCTTAGAGTCATCATGTGCTTCACATGGTGTGGTCTTGTTATAGCCTAGGCTTCACGGGGTGTGGTCTTGATTTTAGGCAGATGGGTTACAATGTTTTAATGGGAAACACAGCAAAGACTTTTTTTTTTTTTTTTGGAATTCGATCTATATGCTCTGATACCAAAATTGATGCAGAGAATCAGCACTTAGGTTGCTTGGACTCAGCACTAAGCTAAACCCTTAGAATTAGCACCTAAGGACCCTTAGGAATCAACACCTAAGGTGTTAGGAGTCAGCACCTAACAATTGGAAATATATCCAATCTGAATTTCATTAACCATGTCTATTTCAAAATACAAATAAACTAGTCTCTATATAGAGCTAGAACTGAAAAATAAAGAGATAAAAATAAAAACATACCAAAACTAATCCTAACTAAACTCAAATACTAAACCCTATCCAAATAAAAGTCTACAATTATCCAATTTCCTATAAGATGAATAAAAAAATCTGAAAATATAAATTCTATAATACTTTTGCTTTTGCTCCTGCATCAATTTCACTTCCAAGGAAATTGGAGGTCAATTCTCAAGATCCAATAGCTTTCATCCAACTATTCAAGTACGAAGAAGGAAAAGTAGAGAAATAAGTGAAAAATGAAATAACAGTATAACACCCTTTGGCAAAACATGAGTGAACTTAAAAGGAACAACTATGCTCATGTTAAAACTACAGAAGCAGACCCACATATAGTATGGCTAAAGTAATGAGATAACCAGTCTAGTGAAAGTACAAGAACGGATTAGCCAATTAGGTAACAAGAACCCAATAAAAATAAATTTTGTTTTTGGATTCGAGATCATTTTAGAAACTCCCCTATAAATATCATTAAGTTTCCATTGATGTTATGCGACGCAAATTGAAAACCATAATATTAGGAACAAGTAAGAAAACCATTGATGTTATCCTCAATCAACAAACAAAGCATCTTTATTTCTCCCTCTATGACAGAAATCCTCACAAGTACTGTTGAATTTTGAAAATGATGTAGGAGCATTAAACCCAAAGCAAAGAACAATTAGTCCATTTTGCTTAAATTTATTATTAGACTAGTTTTTTTTTTTTTTTAAGTTTTCTTCTAGGTATATATGACTAGTCTTTTATTTGCCTACGCTATTTTTGGTTTATTATTTTGTATTTAGCATGTTATAACGCCATTTTGATTTACATATTCATTTGGGATGTGTGTGGTACCCCTATATCTATGTAAAATTAATTAAACCCTAGTCATCCGCTTAGGGATCAAACGTAGGGTAGTACAGTGAATGAGTAGGGGCGATCATGCTCCATGTGTCTTTGTCTCTATTGGATTCTATCTCACCATGTATACTAGATGATTAGTTGATGAGGAATAAACTGATTAAACCCCAAAACCCCTTGGTAGGGGAAAAGGCGACAAGGTTAACCCCTTCCAAAAAAAATGTAAGTAAATTGTCTTTTGTGTATAAGTCAAGTATACATCACAATAAAAAGGTTCATGCACAATCTCGAAACTATATATTTTTTGTAAGAATACATTTCCAAAATTCACAAGTTCAAACAGTTACTACCACAATCTTCTTCTTCTTCTTCTTCTTCTTCTTCTTCTTCTTTTTCTTTGAGTATAGTCGTTTCTTAATGTAGAATCTTCAAGGAAGCAACCATATCTTTGAATGTTACACTTGCTTCATTTCTGCCATCCTAGGTACAAAAAACTAATGATTGTAATGTTATTTCTTAGGTGCAAATCAAATAGGAGGACTCCTAGTGCATGGAGGGAAAAAATTGATAGTGAGTTCTTTTAGAGGACCCACACAATAAAGGGTTATGTTAAGAAGGCGATTGGTTAACTTTTTAATAAGATGTAGCCTCTTAGCATCTTGTAAATGCTTGGGATCTTGCAAGATTAATTATGTAGGTCTGTTTAGAAATGCTGAGCATAATATCTAATTATAGGCTTTGTAAGATCATTTATGTAGATATCAAATAGGTGTTTATGTTGTAAATGCTAGCCAAAAACACCAAATGCATTTGGTCTCACTATCTATTTAAGCACTAAAATAATAATAATAATAATAATAATAATAATAATAATAATAATAATAATAATAAAGAAAGATTCTTTTTCTTAAATGAAAAAAAGGTCTTGTGCCTGTGGTCGCCAACCCTACCCACTTAAACCCGGATTCAACATGGCGTTGGGCAACCTTGGGTACATTAGGGCTATCCACACCATGACAACACAACATTTTTTCATTGAAGCATGTGACTCAAACCAGCACACCCCTGCAAGCTAGTCCGGGACTACTATCAATGCACCTCACAGCCGGGGGCAAAGAAAGATTATTTGGAATGTATAGGGAGAAAGGAGAAACATACATCAACATGTTATTGAGGTTGTGTATGTTGTGATCCAAGGGATACTTTTGGATGGACAGAATGAAAATAGCCAAGTTCTGCTTCTCATCACCGACACTGACGTCATCTTCATCAAGGGTTATTGTAGAATGTCAAGTATGAGATAGTTAAGGTTCCTTCTTGAAATTATTAGGTTCTCATCTATGATGTAGGGGGAAATGAGAAGGCAGAATCTCTGGTCACCTAATTGTAGCATAGTAGGTGTACAAATGGATATCCGAAAAGATTTTCAGCCCATTAAAGAATTGGGCGAACACATCGAGTAGAGAGTATTACTAACAGCAGAAGGTTAACCCACTCAACACATTAAAAAACTAAGTGGAGACACAGTTAGTGTTGTCCAACATTATGGGCATAAAAATGTAGCAGAATATATATATATATATATATATATATATAGGTATATACGCGATTGCCCTTAGCTACAAGTCTACAATTATCAATTTTTTAGATTCAAGAACTATATGGGTTAATGTCAAATGGAGATGGAGGATTGGGCAAGTATTCCCATGTTCTTTTTTTTTTTTTTTTTTTTTTTTTACCAGAACAACAATAAGCCTTTAAATTTTACTATTTATTTTACAGGCCCTTTTCTACATACTTTCTTTTTGTCGGCCCTCGTATTAAGGCCCTAAACTTTATTTATAACCAACAACAATGTTAATAAGCTGTTGCTTTCCTACCAAAAAAAAAAAAACTATTGCTATATATATATATATATAGTCATTCTACAGTACCCATGTAAATTTTGACGGTAATCTTGACCATTTATTTATTTTTATGGAATACTTGTCACCAAAATTTATTTATTTTTAATGAAATACTTGTCACCAGTCAAGTAGGTAATACACATACATATAAATATATATATATATAGTAATATATAAAAAAACAATTTTTGCACTCGCGTTCTCTCTCAGAAAAAACAGACTTACCCCATTCTCTCCCTCAACATCTTTCTCTCTCAAACTTGTTTGAGCAGAATCGGTTTGTTATAGTTGAAGGTAAGGATGAAAATGACGAAACCCTAATTTCATGCAAGTTGTGAAATCTCTGAATTAATTATTAGCATGTTT
The DNA here is from genome assembly GCA_033629205.1 of Lithocarpus polystachyus. Classification (NCBI taxonomy): domain Eukaryota; kingdom Viridiplantae; phylum Streptophyta; class Magnoliopsida; order Fagales; family Fagaceae; genus Lithocarpus; species Lithocarpus polystachyus. The sequence continues at coordinate 52,100,229 of CM066166.1, forward strand.
GTTTTCTTTCCCCAAGTTGTTTTCTTTCTCTGGATTAGTTTTTTTTTTAGTTCAATTGATTAGAGTTTATTGCACCTCTGATCATTGATCCCTCTCTCTCTATTTGATATGGCCAAAGTCTAATTTTGTATTGTGTATGGGGTGGGTGGGTGGGTGGGGAGAAATATATGAATTTATGATTTATATTGCTTGTTGGGAGAAACCGCCTTCCTACATATATTTGGATTTATATGTTCTCTTTACAATTAAACTATAAGCCCTAATTTTCTTTTGTAATATTCTAGATTTGTGCTCCTATTACTGCAATAATGGTCTAGACTACCTAATGTTAACTAGAGCAATCCAAACTCATTGACTACCATATTTCTCAGCCCCTGTACTTAAAGACTTAGTTAAAAAAAAAATGATAGGTAAGACTCTTTGAATTTTTGCTGGATTTCCCCTGTTCTTGTGTAGGAGTATATTTTGCTTTAGGTTGGTCTTTGTGATTTAGAGGTCTGATGGTTTGGTTGATTCAGGTGTGAGGTCTGATGGCCTAGACTTTGTAAAATTTCATATTGATACCCTTTCGGTCAATCAAGAGAAGAAAGACTTAAAGCCTCCAGATTGCTTTCTGCAAGTGTTGTCCGTGGACCTTGAATGATTTGATCTTTAGGATGAAAATATGATATGGCTTTTGGTAGATTGCTTCCAAAGAGGATCCTGAACATGATTTTGTTCTTTTAGGAGTAAAGTACCTATTCTCTGCAGAATCAATGGCATCTAGGAGGCACTAGTCACAGATATTTGCTTGATGCATCACTGTCACATCATGTTTTATCCCTCTTCCTAAATTGTACATTAAGATGTTGTCTTGAGTTACATGCCAGTTATAAAATTCCAATTTACATTTCTAATAGTTTGGATCCATGTTGTGATGCTTATTCTAATAAATGATATTTTAAAAAATTAGGAAGGCAGAGTTCTATTTGCGTAAAGTCTAGAATGCCTATCATGATCAGAAGTTCAATCTTGGCAAGGGAAGTTTGGATGACATCAGAATGGTGTTATATGAATGGTTGTTCCTCATTGCTTGATGTGGTGCATTTGGCGGGAAAGAAATAATCGGAGTTTTGAGAATACTCTTCTTCTTCAAAACCTTATTGGATTGGTTGTCTGTAATAGGCAGTCATTCTATTTGTTGGTTTTTTCTTTGATGGATGTTTGTAATTTGTGTTTGATTGTTTCTTGTCCCTAGTGTATACTTCTTGTATACTTGGGTAACTATTTTTTTGATATACTAATAAAATTTTCTCATTACTTGTCAAAAAAAAATGTCAAACTGATTGCATGTGACCTCAAAATATTGTTAATGTTAACAGCATAAAATATATAAAATAAAGAAGAACCAGCACTTAAACCAGTTTGAAATGCAAGTGTCAGCAAAATTCTAATTCAAATACCTCTTCTCTAGGAATGCTTTTGAGTTTGAAACATTCTTCCCCACCGCTGAAGCCTTCCATGAGAAATACAAGCCTGACAGTTCCATCTACATAAAAATATATAATAACAGATCCATCTACAGAAAAATATATAATAACAATCAATATTTGCAGAATTAACTCTATATGCCAAAGTAATTGAAGAAAAGATGTAATTTTACTTTCGTGTCGCAATTATACTCTCTTTTTATGCTACAACTTAAGTGGAAATTTCACATTTACAGCTAGTCAATATTAGTCACTAACAGCATCAATTAATATTTTAAAGAGCAAACCATACTGTAATTGAGACAAGGCAAAAACAAAAGAATTTTATAAAATTTAGTGTAAAAGAAGGTTTCGGTATGCCAACATGTTCAGAGGCACAACCCATTAGATAATCCAGTTATAAATTGCAGCCAGTTAGTAACTATAATTTAAAGCACATCAGAAAAGCAAATACCTGGTATAATTGTGATCCATAGTCATCAAACCCAGCAACCAGCAGAGATACTCCAAAGGGCCTTACACCACTAGCAGGAAAAGGAAAGAATCAACTATATTTTTTTGATTGGAGAATCAACTATATTGAACTTCATAAAAAAATAGATAAATAATAAACATGCTTTCCTAACTTTCTGATGCTTAGAAAAATATGGTCAAGCTTATTAACCATAGTTCCATTCCAATAACAAAAGCAAGGCTGGTTGTTGCCTTGAAATAAAATAATGAAAAAAGTCAGGGACAGGAAAGTTAAATAACTTAAATTTCTCAAATTTAATAATGACACTAAAAATGCAGGTTCTAGGAGCATTCAAAAGTTCTACAATTTCAAAAAAGAGAAAAAAAAAAAAAAAACATTTATATTCCCAGAGCTTGCATCCTTTTTCTTCCTTTTCAAAATAGGTAATTCTGACCTTTGCCAAATATTTTGGTTTGGAAAAAGCTAAATTTATAAATCTCTATGCCAGGCAACAAAAAAATAAAATAAAATGCAGACTCCAACATTACGCATTGGCAGGGTCACTTGCTCCATTCTAAGCAAACAAAGTATCACAAAATCTTTAAGGTCCTAGCCAATGATCTCTAGCTTAAATGGCACTTCTGCTTCCAACAATAATGGAAAGGAGTGAGAGGTAATGATTCAAGAACCATCGAGTGCATGTAAAACTACTTACCAACCCAAAAAACAACAAAACTATAAGGTTTCATTTGTTTTTGGCATAAACTGTTTTTGTGTTTCCAGGTATTTGGTGCGTCTGAAAATTTTAGTCAACAGAAAATTACAGCAGATAGGCATTAAACATTTACTCATTTTTTTTTTTTATAAATCAAAAACATTTACAATTTAAAAAAAAACATAAACTGCTTTAAAAAGTGCCTTGCGTTTATCCCTACCATCCTTATCCCTTTTAACTCCTCTATACTGAAACTTCCCCACCCCCTCTCTGCAGGACGATGACCGCTGCCGAGGGAATGTGCAGGATAGCATTAGTGAGGAAAAGAATATAACAAGTTGACATGGGTGAGGATGAAAACTGCAAACTAGCATCTCGAGTTTTAGAGGGTCGATTTCAATTTAAATATCGAGTTTCAAATACTCGAATTCTACTTGCTGATTTGGGCAAGATTTGCCAGATAGATCTCGAGTCTTAAAGACTCGAGTTCTAAAAAGCAATATCGGATCTCTAAGACTCGATTTTAGAGAAGAACACTGAGAACGATTTTAAGAACGAACAGAGGAAGAACAAATCTGAAGACGCACGATCTGCTCCGAAGAACCTGGCATGATCTGAAGAGGCACGATCTGGGTGAGCCGATCTGTAGCGCCGAAGAACAAAGGAACAGGCACGATCTGGGTGAGCCGATCTGCAACGTCGAAGAACGAAGAAGAAGAAGAAGAAGAAGAAGAAGAACGTGCAGAGCAAGAAGGAAAAAACAAAACGCACGCAAGGAAGAAGAACGCGCAGAGAAAGAAGGAAAAAATAAAACAGTGGAACTCGAGTCTTAAAAACTCGAGTTCCACGTGGACATCTTTTCCACATCAAACTCAACCACTTACAAATCAAGACTTAAAAACTCAAGTTTTATCTTGGAACTCAAGTTTTAGACACTCGAGATGCTAGTTTCCCACATTATTTTAAAACGTGACAACTAACGAGATGGTTTGATATTTAAGTTTATTTGGAAAAAAAATTCGACCGCTGCCATTGGCTTAGCCACTGCCCCAGCCGCCACCCATTGGCCACCAGTTGCTAACCATCAGTGCCACCAACCACTGGCCACCAGCTGTCACAAGGTCCACCTAATTCCTGGCAGGCCATCATTGCTTGCCCATTGCCAACCATCAGCTACCAGCCACCACTTTGCCGGCCTGATGCCATCAATCATTGATGATGAGGAGTCCAAGTGACCTAATAGGGGCCAAATAATTTTTCCACACACCTAATACTCATCTCTCTATTTCAATACAATTCTAGAAATGATACCAACCAAAATCGAATGACGATTGAAACACATTTGATATCATATTAAAGATATTTTGATTACCCAAACTGAGTGAACTCCTTCATAACAGTTGCAGTTTCCCTTACAAGTTGTGTAACAGGAATTGGTTCCTACAAGCATGACATTTGCACACAAGTTATAATCTTCGCACACAAGTTATAATCTTCGCTGTATAGAAAAGAATTGTAAGCGATGTAGAATACATGGTACAAAATTAAATCCTTCCACTCCAATTAGTTGCATTGATTTAGCAAAGTATATAGAGGTAAGGAATAAAAAACACAACCAAATGCTATAATTGAAACCAAAACCATGGTAACTATGTCCAAGAAACCTCTTAATGAAAAATCATCATGACCCAAATAAGATATAATGTATATAAATAGCATAGGTCTTTGACTTTTGTTGATTTTGAAAGCCCAAAATTTTCATTCTTCTAATATTTGTTTTTTTAAATGAGTTTAAATTCTATAGAGATTCCTTATAAATCTCATATATTTACACCATCCATTAGAATATTGCCACATTATATTTTCTATAAATAATAGAATAAATATTTCTTCTTCTTTTTATTTTTTATCAGAGAATAAATATTTCTATATGCAAACACAATCATAATAATTGTCATAATTATTAGATTCTATATTTATAAATAAACTAGTAAGTTTTCCGTACAACGCACGGATAATATTGTAATAGTTTATGTAATTTTTTATGGAGAATATTGTACATATATTACAACATGTTTGTTATAAAACTTTGTTAATAATGAGTTTATCATAAGAAGTAACAATTATAAATAAATTGCAGACACATATTTATTATAATTATTTTGTTGAAATAATCAAAAAAAAACTTTGGAGTAATATTATATAATAAAAGTTGATACAAGCATGTTAATTCATTTCATATTATTGATATTTATTTTGTGATGTAATAAAGAGCTTTATTGCGAAATATTGTTTTTTGTTTCTTCAATGCTTTGTTTTTTGAAGTATGTCAACGCTTGTAAAGCATGTTGAGGGGAATGTTATCATCATCTATTTCTTCATCTTCAACGTTTCAAGTTTGGTCCGTCCTTATTTGTTCAATTTGTGAGCTTTTATCATTTTCTTCTTTTGTTGCATCTTTGTGTTGATCACTAATGAATTGGCACTGGAAGATTCTTGGCTGGATCTTACAAAGTTTGTACTGGCAAATTTGTTGTCGCTAAGATTTTGCATAGGTATCCACATTCATATGAAATTTCAGCATGTTATTTACATCAATATAGTGTAGCAAAAGAAAAAACATAGCATATTGGCTTGTGTATTTTTTTTTCTTCCATACATTTTTTTCATTTGAAGGTGCATCAAAAATCTTAGCAATTGTGTAATTTTCAAAACCATCCTTTAGATTAAATTCATTCAAGTGAAGTAGAAAAATGTATGTTCTTCTTAAAATTTTCTTCAGATCACGTGGGATTCCTTCTCCAATATCAATCTACATATTAGGAATTTTAATTTATATTATAATCAATAGTTTTACAATAAATTTAATAATTTAAATAAGCTGTACCTCAGTTTGTTATTTAGCAAGATCTCTTGCAGGTTTATTTAGGATTTTCTTAACATCTCGATAAAATATAACAAAAGTTGTTTTGTCAGTTGAATTAAAAACTTCAATTTGAATCCTGCATCTAAAGATTTTGCAATTGTACAGTAGTTATAGTAAGATGAATATGTTTAAATAAAAATTGGAAACTTTTTGATAAACTGCAATTCATTGAAAACTAAAGAAACGAACAACATGGAGAATCAACCTTACAGATGGCCAAAATGGCTGGTGGAAGATTCTCCTTATTAAAAAAACAAGAAACGTTGAAATTTAAAGCAAACTTTGCAGTAGAGTGGGCAGCTAAGTTACACGTTCTCTTAACCCAGTTGAAAGAGGAGACTTGGAAATCCTTTGATAAGGCTAAAATATAGGTGATGGCAGCACTGAAAGTCCAGTCTGGGGGGGCTTTTTTAGAGGTGAGAGAGTCAAATACTCCTTTTGCATCACCTTCAAAGATAATACGGTACTAGCACTCCCTTTTAGCTAGCTTGACAGCCCATAAGAGTGCTTCGGCTTCAGCTTGGATAGGGGACAGGTTTTTTGAAATTCTGGCCAAAGCCTTGATAGGAACCCCGTTGTGATCTCTAGCGAGGACAGCAAGAGAAACTTTGGATGATGAAAGAGCTGCATCAGTGTTGATTTTAATCCAGCCTGGTGGTGGAGGGGACCAAGAGAGGAGGGAGGAGGGGGGAGGGGGGAGGGGTGGGGGTTTGGGACAGAAGGAGAACAAACGTCTAGCACAAGGGAGGCTTCCTTCAGTCTGAGATGGATGAGGGAAATAGATGGATGTATGTCAGGCATGGATTTGTTGAACAAAGCATCGTTTCTGATACGCCAGATTTCTTCCAAAGTGAGGACGATGTTAAGAGAGATGGCCCATTGATCTTGATGTTGGCTGGAGGCTAATGGAGGATTTAGTACCAGATTGATGATGGATTCTGGGGAGGTTGTGGGGCTGTGCTCAACTTTAAATCCCCAGCAAGCTGCAAACCATAGAGCTCTGACTATGTTGCACTTGAAGAACAGGTGATGGAAGGACTCGAGTTCCTTCTTACAGAGCACACATGAGGTGTTAGGTATATCCAACCGGTGTGAGATATTCTCTCTAGTGGGGAGGACGTTGCTGCCTAGGCGCCACAGGAAAACTTTGATTCTTTGGGGGGCGTTGAGTTTCCAAATCTTCTTCTAATCTACCAAGGGAGTTGAGTGTGTGGGCACTTGGGGGAGGGAAGCCTTGTAAGCTGATTTTACTGTGAAAACTCCTTTTGATTCAAGGATCCAGCAGAGCTTGTCAGCTCTAGATGTGATGGGAATGGGTATGGAGAGGATTGCTTGGGCTGATTGAGTCTCGAATACTTCGTTAATGATATGAGGCTTCCAACAATGGAGGTCATGGTTGATGAGAGATGACACTTGAGTAGGGAAGTTGGGGAGTGCAGGAGATTTCGACTTTCAGACAAAACCTTGAAGCCAGGGAACCTAAGGGTCATTTCAAATATTGATTGAAGTGCCATCCCCAACTAGATAACAAGCACCTTTGGCAACCAGACTTTTAGTGCTTTCAGTGGCTCTCCAAATGGTAGAAGCAGCCTTTGTTGGATCAGACTTGAGCCAGTCTCCCTTGACTTTGTATTTTTCCCTGAGAATCATCATACAGAGACTTTCTCTATTAGAAGCAATCATCCATGCTAGCTTGGCGAAAAGAGCATTATTGATGTCTTTGGTTTTTTTGAACCCTAGACCACCTACCCCCTTAGGAAGGCAGAGCTTCTCCCAGGATTTCCATGCAAGGAATTTTCCGTCTCATTCCTTTGGTTTCCTCCAGAATTTTCTCGCCAAAAAATCTAGTTTGTCATATACCTTGGTAGGGACGTTGAAGGTGGACATGGTGTAGTTAGGTATGGTCTGCACTATTGAGTTGATGAGAGTTTCTCTGCCCGCCCAAGAGAGGCATTTACTCCTCCACCCTAATAGCTTGGCTTCTAACTTTTCGTGCAGATAGGAGAAACTTTTGGAAGGAGCTCTAGAGAGGAACATAGGAGCGCCGAGGTAAACAGCGTCTTTTTTGAGCTTTTTGACTTGAAGGATGCTCTTGATTGCCCTTTGGGTATTTGATAGAGTATGCTTTGAGAAGAACACCCCTAATTTACTGTTATTTTTCTAGGATGCTTACTAGGTTAGCAGCATTTTTATTGCTAGTTTTGGAAAAGAGAATTATGTCATCTGCATACATCACATGAGTGATTGTTGGCCCACTAATGCTAGTTTTAATGCCATCAATGTTTTTGCACCTTAGCTTATGATCAAGCAGCCTAGAGAGTACCTCCTGCCTAAGAATGAAAAAATATGATGAAAGTGGATCACCTTGCCTTAGGCCCATACTAGGTTTGAAACAATCAAACTTGCCTCCATTAACCAGGATCTCAAAGGATACCAAAGTAATGCATGCTAGAATCCAGTTGGTAATACTTTTGTTGAAGTCAAGATGAAGGAGGACAACTCGTATAAAATTCCAATTTACCCTGTCATACGCTTTCTGAAGGTCTAACTTGACTGCCATTAAGCCAGGTTTAGTTTCTGGTTTTGAAACTGTGGAGGACCTCTTGGACGATGACTTGGTTCTCGGCAATCCACCTATTTGGGATAAAGGCAAATTGGGCAGGGGAAATGATTTTGTCAAGGAGAGGCCTAAGTTTGGAGACAAGGATTGTATACGACATTATAGAGGCTTATAGGTCTGTAGTGATTGACCGTGGAGGGGTTGGAGGTTTTTGGAATGAGCACAATGAGGGAGCTATTTACCTCTTTAGGCATGGAGCCTAAGTGAAAGAAGGAAGTGACTGCACGGACCACATCATCACCAACAGTAGGCCACATCTACTTATAGAAAATGGATGGAAAACCATCAGGGCCGGGAGCTTTGAGATCTTGCATCTGGAAGAGAGTGGATCTTATTTCTTCTGGGGAAGGGATGGATAGGAGTTCTTCATTCTCATCCTCTGTTATGCAAGGTAAGACCAGATGATCAAGGTGATTTGGGAAATGGATGTCCTCCTTTTTAAACAGATTTTTGAAGTTTTCCAGAAAGAGCTGTCTGATCTCCTTTGAATCTATAATCCACGAGCCATTCTTAGGTTTTATCGCGTCAACATTATTTCTCCTTCAAATAATGGTGGAGAGGCAAAAAAATCTTGAATTTTTATCCCCTAGTTTGAGCCAAAGCTCTCTAGACTTTTGGCACCAAAAAGCTTCGCTTCTGATTAACCACTCTGATAACTCAGACTGCAACGAGATTTCAGTTGCTTCATTCTCTTGGGACGGGGGACTATCTTGAACTTGCTTGATTTTCTGAAGGAGGGAATTTATTCTGTTTTGACAATGTCCAAAGACTTCCTTGTTCCACTTTCGAAGAGCATCTCTGGTAGCAGCTTGCTTTTTGTATAGCTTGACAAAGTCTGATCCAGTAGTTCTTGTTTTCCACGCATTCTCCACAACAATAGGACACCTATTATCTCTAAGTCAGGCTGCTTCAAAGCAAAATGGCCCATGGGCAAAGGACTCTGATGGATTAGTATCTAGTAAGATAGGAGTGTGGTCAGATTTTATAGCACCGAGGGGCGATGCTAGCCCTCGGGAATGCAAGTCTCCATGATATGCTTGCAACACCTCTGTCAAGTCTCCTCTTGATAGGAGCATTACCCCACTTGCCTTTTGCCCATGTGAACTTGTTGCCTGTGAAGCCAAGATCAATGGCACCTAACTCAGCCATGAGCTCTTTGAGGTAATTAGTAGCAAATAAGCCTCCTTTCCTATTACCAGAAGTCTCACTGTCGTTTATCACGAAGTTGAAGTTTCCTAGACATACCCAGGGGCCTTGGTGTGATTCCTGGAAAGCGAAAAGGTTTTCCCAGGCCTTTTTCTTTTTGGAGTGGTATGGGGGCCCATAGAAACCAAATAAGAGCCAATCACAGACTGCATTAGAAATTTTGATGGCGATCATGTTTTTATTGTGCTCCACACCTTTGATTGTAACACCATTTTTCCACATCATACAAAGACCTCTAGCTGAGCCTTTAGCTTCCACAACAATTTTATTGTCAAATTTGAGAAAGGATTTAACATAATCCATGCGAGCTTTAGTAGCTTTAGTCTCAGACAGAAAAATTAAATCGGGCCTAGCCCCTTTTATTTGAGCCCCTAGGGCTCGAACTGTCAAGGCGTTGCAGATAAGGCCCGCCTCCTTGGCCACAGAATTAGAGATAGAATTATCATTTGCAGTAACTGGAGTTGAAACAAGGGAAGGGAGAGATAGGTACTCATCATGGTGAACTAAAGAGTTAGAGTAGATTGGGTCATACCTTTCATTGAGAATATATTGTTCGAGCTTTGATTGAGGAATCAAATTGATGGTGTTAGGATCGAAGTAGATTGGCTCAGAGCTCACAGCTGCCTTCCTCAGACGCTTGGCTAAGCTTGTTGTTAACTGCCTTAAGAGTCCTTCTCTTTAACGGGTTTGGGGTGATTTGGTCTTGGGTTGCATAAGTGGTGATGGAGATGCTTGGAATGATGGGGTTAGTTGGCTCACGTGATGAGGGGAATTTTGTGGCGGAAGGACATCGGAGAAGATGAGGGATTTGGGCGTCTAGATGGTTCTGAGATGGTGAAGGGGATAGAACGTTTTGGGGTTGGGCTTGTGAGAGGGAAATAGTCTGAGGTGGGCTAACTATAGGGATATGTGGGCCGTTGAAATGAGAGTCAAGAGTAGGCCCAATTTTGACTTGGACTGGGGTTAGCATAAACAAGTTTCTAGATGCTTTTGATTTGGGGATGCTAAATGGGTTTGCTAATGCAACAGACTCTAAATGCATTGGCTCTGACGTGTTACTTGCCACCTGTGTAGAGAACTGCTCAACTGTACTAGAGACACTCTCTGTTGTGGTACTCTCCGTGAATCCAAGGTCATTGGAGTGTGGCTGGTGTATGGGAGGGGCTGATGATTGCCACAGAGTGGGTAGAGTGTTGTGTCGTGAATTGCGGCCAGCTGTGCTCCCAGAGCGAGGGTGTTTTGGTAATGTTGGCATCTCTGTTTCTGTCGGTAGTGTTATGGACGGGTTGGTGGCCATGGGTGGTTTGAACAAGCCTAGCGGAGTCTCATCACTTTCAGCTTTTAGCCAGGGCGCCAAAGCATTGAACATGTGTCCGTCAGGGTTGGAAAGTTGGAATAAAACTCCGTTGCAAAATTTCTCAGAGTGGCAAATAATAACATTTGAAACAAACCTCTGAAAGTTTCTCATACCTTAGGCATATCCATAGGTCTTTTCTATTTGGTCTGGGAAGGTAAAAACCTGGGAGGAGGGGGTAAGAGATGGGTATGTCTACCTTTAGGCGGATGAATTTCTTCCAAGCTCCGCCTCCTTTGCCGGCTAGATCAACCTCTAGAACGCTACCAATCTTAGAGCCGATTAGTTTGAGATTTGCTTCGAACTGCCATAATGAAGGGAGACCATGGACTTGTACCCATAAAGTAGATGTGGAGAAATCTATTTCTTGCCAGGCGAGATCAAAACTCCATTTTTTGAGTATGAGGTGACCCCCAGATGGACCAAGGCCTTTTAAGGAAGACTTTAAGTAGGTCAGCTTCATGCTTAAAGGAGAAAGAGAAGGTGTTTTGGTTTAGATGTTTGACTTCTACTGGGTAGGCAGTTTTCTAGGCTCTTGTTGTGACCTCTTTGACGACGAAAAGACCGATGGATTTGAGTGACATCAGCTTGGTGATGAGGGTGAGGTTGGAGGAGGTAGAGTTGTCTTGGATTGGAGGGAGCTCAAGCCTGATGTCTTGACAGGAGATGTTTTTCGTGCGTAATACAAGGTTAGATACATCCATGGGGTAGTGTGACTGGTAGTGATATGGTTGGGAGACGGAGAGACAGTAGTATGGGTATAAGATTGAGGTGGTCGGAATGGGGAAAATAAGGACGAAGGTAGCAGGACAGAGGAGTAAAAGGGGGAAAAGGGGAGGGGGAGAGGTAGCCAGAGTGGCTTAGGTACGGCGAGACTTGCTCAGGTACGGGGAAAAGGAAAAAGAGTACTATCAGGAGTACGGTATTTTGATATGCAAGTTCTGAATTTCTTTTCAATGCACTATAAAAATTGGAAACTTTGTAGTTAATGTGTGCCTCTAACCTTGGGATAGGCAGATTTGTTTTTGTTTAACATTTTGCGCATCAAAACGATCCTGATTGTGGTCCGACCTTCTTTCCACAAAGCACGCATGAAATATAATACTAAACCCATCGTTGTATCAATGTTGCTTATTATTGCAACACAATAGCAGTTAACATCTTGCAATGAACTTTGAAGTTAATATTTTATTTTTTTTATGTAAGTTATGTATTATTATATTTTCATGTAAATGATGAGTCTACTTTGAAATGATTACCAAACCTGTTTCATAAGATCCCATTCAATGCATTTGAGCTTTGTTATTGTCTTCATATTGTTTGAAGATAAATCCTCCTCTGAAAAATGTTGTGCATGTTTTTTTAGTATTTCTTGTATAGGATCATGTTTTTTACCATTCTTATCATTGAATTTTTAAAAAGGAAAAAAGAATGTAAATGGTATTTTGTGACATAATAAATGCTATTTGTTAGTTTTTTTTTTTTTTTTTTGTTATTAATAATTTTAAAAATATGCACCTGTTAATTATTTCAGCAATCTCAAGAATCTCAAGATTTAGATATACTTTTGTTGCATTGGTTGATGACAAAGAGAGTTTGCCTGCAAAAAATTGCAAAATAAATTATAATAAACAAAATCGTATTGAATTGAAATTAAGAAAAAGAAAGACACGTTTTAATGAGAATGAGATTCCCTAAAAGTATCATTAGATTGATTTGAAAATGAATAAGTTTGAGTATAAAAAACTTATAATTAGTGATTACATTTCTCAATGTAAAATTTATGGCCTAAGATTAGTAACCAATATACTTATTAACTCGATAGCAGTATTGACTACATTAAAATTGATAGTTGGAAACATTATTTAGTTATACTTACCTCCAATTGATTTGACAATAGTCGAAGTTGCAATTAAGACAAAAGGTCTTGGACTGTTCTTACATACATCTTCATCAATTTGCAAGACAAGTGTTCCCCATAGTGAAAGCCTAATTTCTTTTCCCCTGGTAGAGTTTAAATCATTGAGGATTTATTTGTTAGTAGTAATTTTTATTTATAATTTACTTTTCCATATAAACATATAATGACATCAATATCACGTAGAAAATTGTGTCTTACTCTTTCAAAAGCAATTGTAGGTTACGCAATTTTCTTGGTGCGCCATTAACTTGAGGCTCTTCAACATTTCCAATTGCTACCAACTTTCCAACAACATCTATTAATATGCAATAATCTAGTTAGGTTATTTTGAATCATTAATTTAGGATACAACTATATTAGAGGAGTTGTGAAATAGTTGCAGATTTGTATTTACCTATTAAATATGTGTAGCTGTAACATTGGTTCTATATTTTGTCATAGTCAACAAACTCAAAGAAGTATTTTTGGATTGAGTTCATATCTTTGTTGGACTCCATGATTGTACTAATGGTCATGAACCAAATTTTGATATCATTGTGCACGGGTCGAAACTCACCTTTAGTACTCTCCACTCAAAAATTCTTGATGGTATAAACACAGCCTTCAAGCAATTGTGGTCTAAAAGTTCGTGCTTGATTTTTCCAAACAATGGCATGCATCGTTGAGCCCTAGAACAATAAGAAATGTCAGCGTCTTCCATTATTCTTCTTGTGAATATATATAATAGCCATGGATGTTGGATTTTCTTAATATACATCTATTTGTAAAAGATTTAGAATATATGTTTTGCAAAAATAGATTAATAACTACTTATTGTAGAAGCTTATACGATAAGTTGGTAAAATAATAATTTTTAAGAGAATTGAATCTGCATAATAAATTGAATCTGCACAATATAAATTTAGTTCTATACTTACCTCTTCATCAAAAAAATATCATATCAAGGCTTATGAACTCATTGTTCTTTGTGTTGATTGCATCCCACATACGAAGTAGTCTGACCTTAATTGTCTAGTTGTCTCTATCCGTTGAAATCTTGCTCAAAGGAGTCCAACACACTGCCGTTTTGAGTTAATATCAGTAGTTCTGCAGCTACTTCTAGAGTTGATAATAGAGAAGTTGTCATAAAAAAAATATATATATATATATATATAAGTAAAATTATAATAATCATCAATGAAATAATTTATTTTGGTAAAATGCAGAATTGACTATGTTTTGCATTACCAAATTTAAATTTTTTTAAAGAAGCATGCAACATGATATTTGCTCTCAAGACTCGACTCACATTATGCTTCAAGTACTCTTGAGATAAAGTAAGGGAATAATGCATTGAACTCAACAATTAAATGGTTCTAATTCTGCCAGAGAAGGTGGCATTTACCTGGTGTTAATTGCATTGTATGATTGGTTGGAAGTGGCTGCATTGAAGCCCAAAAAACCAAACACTGAAATCTTTTAAGCTCTTGCATTTATGCCTTCAAATAATCACTGAGTCGAAGTGAAAACCATTGTTTTCTTAGAAGTTGAAGAGTTTTTGTAGAGAAACAGAGGTTGGAAGTGACTGAAATTCTTGGCTGGGTTTCATCTACGGGTGGGAAGGAAGAAGTGGGTTTGTGTGTAAAAATTTAGGCTCTCTTCCACACCAGATCTTTTTGCCTTTGATCTTGTAGCCTTTAAGCTACACATTGGTGGGGAGTTCATACTTGGCGTGGGGTAGCGTTTGAGCTACACGTTGGTGGGGAATTCAGATTTGCGCCAATATTTTTGGGTTTGGGCTTTGTTGTCTATTTTGAGAACATAGTTATTGTTTTAGAAGATTACATTTATTTGGTCATTGTCAACCTCAGCCCATATATGCAACAGTAAAAATAAGTTACTATAAGTTATTGGGTTACAATGAAAAAACTTAATGAAAAAAAAAAAGTTAAAAGACTAAATGGAAGCTTAGAGTGCCACGTGGCAGGACCTCATGCATTCTCACATGAGGTCTCCATTTGTATATATATTGATAAATAAAATATCGTATTTGTTGAATTTTCTCGTGCATTGCGTAGGTTACTAGCTAGTTGTGTATGTTCACAAGTGTCATAAGAGATTTAGTACTTGAAAAGCAAAATACTAGTCAGCTGTATGCCTAAGGCAGTAGATTAACAGGGAACAGACTAATGATAAAGTAGTTTATAAGAGTGTCCATCAAGATGATAAACATGTCATACCACAACTTAACAAAATATTGGAATGGAGAACACGTACTTTATACAATCTATGATATTGTTCTGCCTGCTTCCTACTTTTTCGAACCAAAACTCGAAAATCTGACCCATACCACTGCAAAAGGCTTTGCATAGACTTTAAATTAGGCAAGAGAAACTGAATAATAAACAGAGGATATATAGTAATAGGCCCAAAAAAACCACTCCGTAGACTGAGGTAGAAATAGTAATAATGTCTAGATGCTTGTTTGGGGTTTTTTTTTTTTTTTTTTTTTTTTTGAATAAGTAAAACTTTATAAAAAAATATAAATATCACCTTGCACACAAGAAGTAGATGCAGGTGGTCAAATCAAGGGAAATTAAAATCATCAAGAAACTTGAACAAATTAGAACTTGAATTGTATGATAAAGCATTCATCCATTCATATAAGGAATACAGTAAAAGCATCTTAAAACCCGTCATGGACCATTCTAATCCTTCAAATGCTCTCTTGTTCCACTCTCTCCATATAATCTACATAAAACCTAAAGCTACAGCTCTGCTAATTAACTAAATGTCTGTTGCCATCTTTGTTTACCAGACCAGCTGGTGGGTATTGCCTAGTTGGTTGGCTGACAAAGGTGCTTCACCCTTTTGAGGTGTTCATGTTACAAGAAAAAGCTAGATCAAGTGATTTGCTGATTTATAGGAAAGAATTCAAAAGTCAAAACCACACCTGGTTGATTCACCAAAAGTGACACGTTGTGGGTTTGAGTTCAGGAATCAGCATCTCCAAAACAATTAGGGATAAGACTGCCTACCATGACCTCCCTCAAACTGCACAAAAGTAAAGAGCTTTGTTCACTAGATACAACCTTTTTTTAGCTAGGTGTTTATATCTCCTTTCACTAATCACCTAGCTCTAATCTGTTAACGAATACGACAATGTGGCAAGACTGAATACCCTTTCTAAGAAAAATAAAAGCATATTAAGTCTCACAACAAATATAAATTATACACGAGATTGGATTCACTAAGTTGACAAATGAAGTTTTAGCTCATCATCGAAGGCACATTCTACACTGCTCCCATATCATGAAACTAATGGCAATATTACCAACTAGCACTCTAATGTGAAGCTATTAGATCAAAGCCCATGTCAAGAGATCAAAGGCTATGAGTTGTTGCTCAAAGAATGTTAAAAGTAAGGGTTATATGAATGCCATGAGACATTAGATTTATAACTACTTCCAGAAATTTAATGCAACAATACGCTTTAACAAATCACAGAAGTAAAACTTAACTTTCAAAATTACAAATAAACAAACAGAAGGCAAACCTGTAAACAATTCCAATATTTGATGTGAGAGAATGTATCTTTTCAACCTGAGATGAAAAAAAATCACATATTAATTGGCAGCCAAAATGTTAGGCAATTTGAATATTAAAAACATTGAGAGGAGGGATGGCTTTGAAACAAAGCAGCCACAACATTCTAGAAAATTAGAGATAACTCACATATTTAGAGAGAAGATATGTTTAGGCCTGTGAAGTGACAAATAAACTTTAGAATTGGCTTTCACATATCACGTTAAATTTTTACAAGCCAGTGCCTCTAAACACTACATCACTAGAAGTACCTACCATAAACCAATACAAGAGAGCTAATAATAAAAATATGAAGCGACAAAACCTCAATCCAGTAATTATAAACTTAAGAGTTACTCACAAATTCTTCATTAACCAAGATAGAAGGAAGCTCCTTCTTGGTCACAATAACAACACCATTAGCAGCTGCAATACCAAATATATCATCAGTAAACAAATTTAAGATAAAATAAAATACCCACATTCCACATTAATCAATATCTTAGGCATACATGCAGATAACACACAAATAATCACTAACTAAAGGATCAAATCAAATTATTTCCCCAACACCAAGGACTATCATGTATTTATTTTAAAGAGACTGACTTTTAAAAATGTGGAAACTACTGCACATCCATGATTTTTAAGCTTCATATTCATATAGGCGTGATGCTAGTAATACTACAAATTTTGCTACATAAATCTTACAAACTGATGTGTCCCCAATCACAAAAAATTAATTCGAACATTATTTATTGTGTTGTTGAAATGGCACCAAATACCAATCACATTTAATTGTCATGTCAGTTTGTAAGCATTTTGTAGCAATAATGGTGATACCTTTAGCATTTTCCTTCATAAAGAAGCAAGAAGTTTCTCAACCACAAATCTGTGTACTTTTCTCCAAATTTTGCAGCACAATATAGAAACCCACAACATAAATTTGTAGCTATAACACAAATTTCTTAATTGATGGGTAAGAATTAATTATTTGAAAAATTAAAATTTGGGGCAATTGGATTAATCACTCGTGGTTCTGGTCCAAAATGTGACCTTTATCTAAGGTGGCATGTCAGACTTGTGTATGTATGCAAACCAAGATGACCCATTACAATGATGTTGAAGATACATGAAATTTTTCAAATGAGTAAAAAAAAAATGTTAAGAGAAAGTTCCTTTAATCCCAAGAGAGGTTTGGCCGGATCCAATGGCAGTCAAGGCATGTTCAATTTGCACTAGCTTCCCTGAAGGACTACTCAATAATAGGAAGGAGGTATACAAAAACATGAATAGTGAAAACAAAACACATTGAAAGTATGGTATAGTAACCTAAAAGTGGTGAGAGAATGAGTACTGACTGTCACCCATGCTGTCTTTTTGTGAGAGAGAGAGAGAGAGATCAATTTAATGTTTCACAGACGTCAAGAAGAGAGAATGCCAGTGAGAGATTTCCTTTTTTGCTATGACCATTCTTTCTTGTCAGACAAGAAGCCTTTTTTTCTATTTAATAATAAAATTAAAATCAAAAATTAAATCCCCAAGTTTTGTAATTGAATTTAAGCTAATTATAACACTGTCAAACACATTCTACCTGAAATCATGTTTTGAAACTAAAACACAATTTCAAGTGTCTTATACACAGTGTTGTTTTTAAACACGATTTCAAGTGTCTTATATAGTGTATAACGATCACCACTCTAATTTAAACCCCATTTTAGAGAATTGTATTTAATATATCCTAGGGCAAAATTAGGTATTAAATGAGATGATTCTCCCAAAAAGAAAGTGTTAGATGAGATGAAGGGTGGTCAAGTATTGAGTGCGCTTGATCAAGAGGAGAAACCCATTCCAACAAAATAATAAAGGTCCAAGAGTTTCTGTCTGTCCCCTCTTCGACTCAAGCAAAGTTGTAGAAAATTGTTTTCCTATTTCATTTACAACTTGGTTTTGTGTCATCTCTTATAACCCTATTTGTGTGTCTATACTAACCATGCTTTGGTTTGCACAATTTTCAATAAAGAAAAGAATGCCACATGATGTGCTATTCATAGAAAAACCATGTTTCTATACTCACTCTACTTGTGATCATTGAACATAAAGAAAAAAAAAATCCAAGTACAATTCTAACTACCTTAATATTTGCTAACAGCTACTGGCTAACTATTTCAGTACATCAATAAGTATTGTTGGAAAGGCAGTCAAAATGCTGGAATAACATAATATTCATTTCAGTGATGCATACACCATTCTGAAACAAAATAAAATTCTCAATATTCTAAACATTTTCAGCAGAGGATTACCAAAATAGGAATGGCACACAAGTTTTGAAATTGAGACATAAAAACCATTGCCTAAAAATGAACAATAATTTCATATCAAAATATGCAATACATGCACACAACAATCAATGCAAAGAAAATTGATCATGCAAGAAAACAAAGTTGGCATCAACATTAGACTTATCACAAATCTAATTCAAGATTTTCGAAATCTCATAAAGTAGGACCAACAGAGCATATAATTGCAAAGTTTGATTATTTTTCTCAAATTCAAGAACATTTCATCTTATGCAAGTTTTTTTTTTTTTTTTTTTGTCAAATTCAGAAGTCACCATTACACCATATCCATCAAATTCTAATCTGGTTAAGCCTTAGAATACAAACATTAAAATATGGATCTGAAATTTTATGGGAAAAATATTGTCCACCTAAGCTTGAAACATGAAATTAACATTCCAGAGTGTGAACCACTTTCTTCTACCTTTAAGCATAAGAACCTATGCCATAAACATGTAAAAAAAACCAATATAGATAAAAAAAAATCCCACAGAGAATAAAAGAAAAAAAATTATACCTTCAAGATGCAAAGCTTTGACTTCTAAAACCAACCTTTCTTGCAACTTTAAGCAAAGCTGAAACATCAACATAGAAAACCTAAATTTTCATAATTTTCATGGGTCAAATAATTTGATTAAGCATTACAACACAACCATTGATTTAAGAAAATAAAATATAATACGAATTTATAATAATGCAGACAAAAAAAAAAAAGAGTTTCTAGTCCTCTTAACTACCAAGTTTTGAATTATAAATTAAAAATTTCAGAATGTCATCACTTTCCTCTCCCGTACAGCATAAGAACTTGTGTTATAACTTATAAACATGTAAGAGCATTTGTATCAAAGAGTGTATAAATGCTATAATCCTATTTTAGCCTCTAAAGCACCAAAAAGCCAGTTACAACAAACATGTCATTCTAAAAAAAAATAGCAACTGATTGAAAGCTCACTGTAGCTCCAATCTTAAAAAAATATTATTATTTTAATGCCTTTGGTGGAGGAGGTAGTTTGTGCGGTTGTATTTTATTACTTTAATGAGTAGTTTATATTATTTTAAACGAAATGGTAAAATATAAAAAGTTTTGATGTTGGATGTATTTTAGAGTGAGATGATATAATAGATAAAGTAACTTTTTGAAATGTTAAATGCTAAAATTTTTTGAATCATTGATGTGAATGCTCTAAGGAAGAATGAATGTGCATAAAATTATAGCTTCCAAATGCAAATTTTTATGCTATTTGACTTAAGGTATCTCTAAAATTAACTTTTCTTGCAGCTTTATGCAGAACTGAAACGCCAAAACTGCACAAATGGATAACAAACCAAATTCAGGTCCAACTGGTGAACCCAGGCATCTATCAGACAATTATATGGTTGAAATCTAATAAAATTCACAACAAAAATTCATTAAAAAAATGTAGTACCAATAATTTTTTTATATTCATAAAAAAGAAAAATGCAGGTAGTTTATTTTGTATCCTTTATATATAGAGCTAAACTCTATGCTTTTTACCTTTTGTTATGCATCTTGCGTTTTCTTAATCCAGTATAAAAATACATAATCCAAATTCCCCATATCCAATCCCATCATGCCAACTATTTTCAAAGTATTTCACCTCTCTCTCAATTTTTCTTCAGGAATACCTCTCTCAGACTCGCTTGAACAATGAACTCTGTTTACTTCTTTTTCTTCTTCAGCACACCTCTCAACATAAAGTCATACTGCTTTCTCTCTTTCCTTAGGCTGCCAAAACTCCCTCTCTCTCTTCCCTCTATTCTCAAGATAAAATGATAATATAAAACACAAAAATTAAATAATTCACAATTGCAACCAAATAAATTAAAAGAGAGAGTTTGTAAATTACAGAAAAACGTTTCTCCACTTTGCTTTCCTCTCTGTAGATATAGGCTGCAGCTTTGAATTTTCACCAAAAATAGATACGCTTCATCTGCCATATACAATATCGAACAATTAGTAGAAATTTTCAATCCAATAACCTAATTTTCTTCTAAAAAACTTGCTGCAAAGAGCAGGATTAAGATGAACCGTAGCCACAGATGCATCCATTGAAGACAACATGGTGGCCCATCACTTGAAGCCAAAGTGGGGCTGGAATGGAGGAGAGGCAAAGGGTTTGGCTGAAAGAGAATAACATATTAGTGGGAGAGGGGGAAGGTCTGCTGTTTGCGACCAAAAAAATAGAGGAGGGATTATTGAATGGTAGTAGAGACTGGAGTGAGAGATAATGAAGCAATTGAAGATTTATGCGAGTGGGTCTAGGGTTCTCAGTTAGGAGATTTTTCAAAAACAAAACAGAGGAGTTGGATAGCTTCTGGATAGTATTTAGTTAAAACAATAACAGAGGGGATTTTGTAGAAATTGTATACCCGCCTTTGTGTGGCAAGCTCATCTTTTTCATGATTTATCAATTTCCATGAACCATCCGCTTCTGCATGATCCCTCAATCCGTTTGCTGAAGAGAGTTATGAGAACTTATGACAAATAAATGATGTTGCACTCTATTAAAATCAGTAATTTGATAAAACTTCTCCATAAAATCGACAAAAAATCCTGATTGCACACGTTAAAATTCAAAATATGGATACAAATAACATATGCCAACCTCCAGATCCTAAACGAAATTGCAAACACATAGTTTGACCACAAATCCTCAAACTTCCATTCCAACCACCACCAACTCGGCAACTCAACAGCCATATGGGACCCAAACCAGGAGCCCCTAAATTCCCATAATTCTTGAAACACTCAAAGAAGACAACCACAACCTTCCAGATCCCCATTTCACTTACAAAGCCAGATGAAAAATGAAAAAGGATATATTTAAGATAGTGAGAGCTTAGATTACAATCAACCCCGTAAAAGTTACAAAAAAAAAAAACCCCTAAAATCAGAGAAATTTAAGAGATAGAAAGTAATAAAAATGATCTTTGACAATTACATTGCACATTGAATTGCTGGGTTGAAAGCTAATGAAAAGATCTATGCTTTGATATACAAAACAAATGGAGATGAGAGATTAATTTGAATTTTGTAGAGGGAGAAAGGAAAAAATAAAAGATTTTTGCTTTGATATGCAAAAAAGTCTCAAACTAAAGCAATCAAAAACATTAACGGATTAGTAAAACTAATTAAAAGTTTTTTTAAAAAAAAATAAGAAATATCTGTTGCATTGAAGGTTAAAGAAACTGTAATACTCCGTTTATTTACACTAAAATGGATTCAGTCAGAGAGAAAAAGAAAGAGTTACCTCTTTGACGGACTTATCGCTCTGGGCTAATACAGTAGCTGGGGAAGAGAGCAGCTCGAATAGGAGAGGAGACTGAGGAGGAGGATGAAGTTCTTTGTGTCTTCTTGTGCTTTGTGGGTTTTTGTTTAGGGTTTTTCAAAGACAGAGAGACATCCTTTCTTTTTGTAGTCATGGGCATTTGGCTTGAAATCAAATGACTTTTTTTAATGAAACTAAAAACGAATTTATAAAGGAGCAAACTTTAGAATCCAAATGGCATTGGTTTGAAATAGGAAAAAATGTTGACAAAGTCAAAGCTAATCTACAAAAATCTGTAAAACCCAATCAAACACATTTGATTACTATAGAATTTTGGAAAATATTTCGCAATGAAAAAACAATTGTGGTAAGTAGGACTTTAACGTGCCTAACCTGGTGTGCTTTAGTTTGAAGTTCTCATCGGCAAAACATCAAATATTGAAACTCCACCTCTGCCATCACCAAGAGTGAAATCACCTACTTGGATCATAAAGTTGGAAATAATTCTATGAAATGTGCTCCCTTTGTAGTAAAGAAGCTTCCCATTCTTCACATAAAAACCTACTGACCATGATAATAAACACAAATCATAAAATGGCACAGCAAAGGGAGAAATAATCCAAAATATAGAAGTAGATTTCATCTCATTAAAGATATAAGAAGGGAGAAAAAGTTACTTGCGTGCCAAGAGCTTAATTTTCCTTCAAAGAAAAAATGTAGAAGTCAGTAACTTCTAGTTTACTTGGAAACCGTACCTATAGTTTTAGGAATTGAATTACCAAATGAGCATTGAGGAACCTTGGAGGTTGGAACAAAATGTAGGTGATGCAGTCTTTAATCTGAGTTCTTATGTCACTATACATACAAACAGTGTAAGTAAGAACTATTACAATTATCGAATATAGACATATGTCTGACCAGTTAATTAACAAAACTATACAATCAAACAGTGTAAGAACTGTCACAATTATCCACTATAAACATATGTCTTACCAGTTAATTAATAAAACTATACATTCAAACAGTGTAAGTAAGAACTATTAAAATTATTCAAAAAATAGAACTTTCTTACTTAAGAATCATGTCAAGGGACTCAAAATCAAACAAATCCATCTGCAAATCACAATTTCACATACAACCCACTATGAGATTCCACTTGTAACAACCATTCATCCAGTTGATGAACAAAACTACATTCAAAAATCTCTTAACATTAGTAAAAACGATTACAATCATTCAAAAAATAAGGAGTTTCAATCAAAATTATAAGCAATTGAAGATTTGTGCGTGTGGGTATAGGGTTCTCAGTTGGAGATTTTTCAAAGACAACAGAGGAGTCGGGTATTTAAAGCTTTTGGGTAGTATTTAGTTAAATAATAATAATAATAATAATAATAATAATAATAATAATAATAAATTTAATATAAATTCAGAACCCAACAAAAACAAAGGGGAATTTCTGAAACCTTAAACAATCATTATAAATTTTTAAGCCTAAGCAACTAAGCCTAAATTGAAATACCAAAACCTAAATAAAATGTTATAAGCAAATTTTTAAAACAAAATTTAAAACTTTACCGGTAATGTTTCCAAAGGTATGAAGGTGACTTGAAGCTGGAAAGCGGAGGGAGACCAGCTTAAAAAATGATGCCTTCTACCCCTAATGTTTGCTGTTTTCTATTTTAAATGATGCTTGGAGCAAGTGTTCATAATAAGGGCAGAGTTGCAGAGATAGAGAATATTGAGGGAAACGGAGGAGAGAGACTTTAAAAACAAATATAAAAACTTTACCGGTAATGCTTTTGGAGAAAGTCCAGTCTGACCACAGTAAAGTCGATCACATGTTGTGCAGGACATGCAGGACACACCAACAACTGCAAACACCCCCCCCCCCCCCAAAAAAAAAAAAACAGCTCTTTTAATGGCCTAAGGAAAAGGCACAATTTTTTGGTGTTTTTAAATGTAAACCTGGCACAAATTTATAGTCACATGGCACAATAAGGAGTGGTTAACAAAATATTAAATGTTTTGCTTTTATATAATACTAGTCAATAACCTGTGCAATACACGGGTTTATCTCTTCTTTGAGTAGTTTTGTTATAAAACATGTGAGTTCGCTAATAGAGCGTGTTCTCAGCATCCATAAAGCTGCCAATAAGATACAAACCTCTGCACCAAAATAGCCATTGTTGCTAATTCTACATTACAACATCGGATATGTAATATGATTCTAGCTAATACGAAGTTGGCTGATGAAAGTCGAATGAGATGTTTATAGATTGAAAGAAAAGAAGTAGAAGAAAGTTGATAGTAAATTATGAATAGAATAGAACTCTGCTTGTGGTCTACTCCCATAAATAAAAAATAAAAAATAAAAAATAAAAAAATGAGAAAATTGATATTATATTTTGGGTTTCTCTAACAGACTTATCATTAGCCCACACAGTAGAGAGTGCATAATTATATTCCAGAAAAGGTAGATGATCACTTAATTAGTACTTCTTTGAAAAGGCTGTTCCAAAAGAAAAAGTGAAGCTTAAAAAATATTGTGCTGTGGAAAGGAGCAGCTTGAACCTGTGTTACCACAAATGCACATAGCTTAATAATGATAAAGATATATCTAAGCATATCAGAAAGTGGTAGACCTCTGACCTCATCGATGGCTTTAATATCTGATGCACATTATATATTGCTCTCATTTAAATTCACAGAATCACCATTGCAGCTTTCTTTGGCTGACTACAAAGGCATGAAGCATTACTGTGATTTAGAATGATTTAAAACGAATTAAAAGATGATGTATATGTTAACTTAGGGATGTGCAGTAGAATGAACATAAAAAATGCAGCAACATGGCATACCTCATAGAGTTCATCTGATATAACTATCAAACAGTGACCAAATGAGATTCTTGAATTATCATCAACAAAACCATCCGTCTTTGGGTTCCCAAGCACATATCCCTGTTAAAATTTTGAAATGCACATCTTTAATTTGAATACAAATAGAAAACTAATAACAATAAGATTAGAAGATTACATTTTCCTTTGCTCCCTCTGTGACTTAACAGATCATTAGGCATTACTATCCTTGTATTTTTTTTTTTTTTTAATATTGCTGACAGTGTAAGACAAATTCATTGGACAGATTAAGTTGAAGTTCTTGAATAGGAATTATACACTCAGATTCAAATTCAGCTCCAACTGCGTTACATGCATCAAAACCAAACTTGGCTCAACAAACAAATAACATAATATATTACAAATTGATTGAAGGGTCTTTCTGATGGAGGAAAATGGTGAAAAGAAAAGATGTTTTAGAAAGCTGAGTTGCCTAGAGAAAAGAAAGAATGAACTAGCTCTTCAAGAGTTACACTCTTGGTATAATACCTCATAAGTAGAGATTTCTTGGATTCAAATTCAACTAGTTACAATGAGGGCAGCCTTGATTATTTATAGTTACATAAGCAAGCTGCTGAGTTAGTTACAAGTACCCACCATGCGGCTGCCATGTGATTGGCCAAAGCTTAACAAACTTCTCTAACTAACTAATAGGCTATTGCACTTATCACTAACAACCTATCAGCTAACTAACTTTCTGTTACAAGTGATAAAGGCTATTAAAAGTAAAAGGAACTACTTATCATACAACATAAGCTAGTAACAATTAGCTTTAAAAATGAACTGCATCACTTTTAGAAAAGGCCAACTAACACGATAGAGTTTGGTAAATATAAGTAAAGCAGCAAAGAGTTTTTAATCCCTACCAAGTGAGAAGAAGCAACCTTACCATGGAGCTGAGAACCATTCTAAGCAGTAGGAACTCGTATTACCAATAAAAACAAATAAATAGTCCAAAAATTGATGGCCTTTTTATAAAAGAACGAAGATGCAAAGAAACACCAAAGTCCACAAAAGGAACCAAAATCAAGGCCTTCAAGGTAAAAATGAACCTAAATATCTATGTATTTCCCAACAACAGTAGCTACTTCACTACTTGGGTCAAAGACAACAACCCCAATTTTGCTTCAAAATCCAGATGGAAAAATAAATAACAAAAATTTCCACCTTAAATCGCTAGAGCCAAAATCAAAATCACCATTTAAAATCAATAGCCAAAAGGTTGTTCCAAATCAGAACCCAATAGTTGTAGGGTCTGTTTGCATTCGGCTGAATTATTTTCATCAATCCGCGTTTTGCGTTTTTTTTTTTAAGCTGCGCGTGTTGAGCACTGTTCACTGGCCATGAACAGTGATTTTAGGCAGTGAACAGTGCAAAACACTGTAGCAACAGTAAAAAAAATTTTTTTTTTTTTTTTTTTTCAGTTTTCAGTTTTCAGTTCTCAGTTTTCAGCAAAATAAGCGCTATCCAAACGCATACGTAGTCCCCATAAATTAAAAGGCTTCAAAGAGGTATGTGAGAGTAATTAATATTACCAGAGAATCAGAATGGTTCAAAAAATTCTTGGAAACTTGGAGTTGGTAGAATTGGCAAGAGAGTAGAAGTCATTCAAGAGATAAGGAGAAAACCTGTAGAACCAAATTTAACAACATAGACAAAAAAAATACCAAATAAAAGAAACAAACAAAGATAAATTGACCCCCTTACGTAGCAACCATAGGTCCATAGTGACTTTTCTTGCCCAAAAGTGTGAGCTTTATCAATCAACGACACAAAGTGTGAGATTAGCATAAATCTTATTATAATCCCAAAGAAAACATTGCAATTTGCATAAAAACCTGTAAGCTTGTTATCCACAAAAACACTTGTCACTCTCTCGAATTAAAAAGAGAATGAACCCAAATTAGGGTTTTGAATCTTTCGACCATTGATAAAAACCATTTCTAAATCAAACCTTAATTAAAACCAAATCTAACCCAATTGAGTAAATCAAACCAACCAAACCAAAGCTAAATACTATTAAATGCCCAAACTTTAAAATAAAAAATAAAAAATCTACCTGTAGACATTTGGGGATCTAATGTGGGAAACAGATGCCAAACTATATCTCTGCATGCATAATTATGTTGTCTGGCCAAAAAGTATCTCAAGCAATTAGTCAAGCACATATATTAATGTTTGTTTGCATAAGTAGCCACTTTGCCAAATGCAATGGCAAAATTGACCAAAACATCAATTACAGGTTTGAAGATAACATGAAGTGCATATATAGAATCTAATACTCAATGATAGTTGTCCACAAAATTGCATGGGAAAAAATCATAGGCTCTGCAAATTAATGATACGCGACTGTTCTTCCCAAATGATCTCTTAAGATACCTCTTTTGGGTAGCCCACAGTCTAAACCAAATTCCTATATAATACCAGAACCAAAACCACAAATAAAGTCCAAATTTTAAAAAATGAATACAAAAACCTTACCAATGGTCTAACGGTGGTAGAATCCTGGACTTTGGTGGGAGGCCTGACAGTAGTGGCGGCTCTCAAATTTTTCTCATTATGTGTGTGCCTTGCAGATTCTCTCTCGCCCCATACTGAACCAATTGCAGAGAAATTACAGAAAGAGATAATTGAATTCATACAAAATCAAAGCTTTCAATAGCTAAAGCAACATTATGGAAAAATTTCAATACTAAAAAATTAAAGCTTTTAGACATACACTCATAAATAAAGCGTAAGTTCTAGTGACTGGTTACTGTATCAATAAGTAAATACATTTCACAAATTTAATTAGCAATTTGTTAATAAAACCAAAAGAACAGCAATGAATTTTTTTTTTTTTTTTTAAGTACCAAACCTGTAAAACAACACAAGTTTCTTCCAAAAGGTTAACGGTGATGTCCATGACAATTGGAAGAACTGCAAAGTTACATATTAACTCTAAAAAACCCAAATCCAATATTGATCTGTCAAATAAAAACATGGTTCTATATTGCAAGATTGAAATTTTTTTATAAAAAAAAATCCCTCACTTTGACTTCTCCGCAGCCAAAGTGAGAAGGGTGAAGAAAAATAAAATAAAATAAAAAGAGAGAGAGAGAGAGAGAGAAGGGAAAAGCAAGCGTACCAAGAACCAGCAATGGTGGAAACTGTGGCTGTTGAGTCAGGCTCAATCAAAGTCATGATTTATGCAGATGTGGTCAGGTTTTCTAGGTCGTTGTAAATTGAGATTAGAATGAGAGAAGGAAGCAGTTGAAGAGAAGTTTTTTGTGTGACTAAGGTTTTCAATTTGAATTTTTCAAAGGAGAGAAAAGATCGTGCAGTCGGGGTTTTCAAACTTCAAACCTTCCATGCAGTAAATATTTAGTTAAAAAAATAAAAAATAAAAAAGTTTTAAATGATGTAGAAAATTGTAAGGCTTCCAAAGCTTATGTGGCAAGCTCTCATGAGGTCAACAAAAAGTCAAAATTTTCAATTATATAGTTGTACGGTACAGAGTCCCCAGGCCCTATTTGAACTTTGGACCCCAGCCCCATGGTATGGCCCATAACCTCAACCCTTTGTGCGAGGCAGGGCCTTAGGCCTACCGGGCCATAGGCCCAGGCCTCGTGCCACGATGCATGACCCAATGCCCATTGTGCCTATAATCTTGACCTGGACACACCTTGAGGCACAGTCCAGGCCTCCCCCGGTCAACTAAGTCTTGGACGGTAATGTGATCCCTCGAGGGTACTTCATCTCGGCTGCCCGGTATTGCCTTAGGGAACATGACTGCCGAACATACTTTTGGAGGTGGGAACTAGTTCCAATGTCATTACAACCACTCCCAATGGAACATAAACTTAGCAACGATGGAATTGGACCCCTATTCCCACTAATAATCAGGAGTAATCATAACACCTCCACTAATTTATGGCTATAAATAGAAGAATGAAGGGAGAAAAGGGGGCTTGGCAGTTGGGGAGAGAAAACAAAGAGATAAGAACAACCAAACTAAGGGAGAGAGGGAGCGATTTTGTGAGGTAGAAAGAAGGGTTTGAGGGAGTAGGAGTGTACTTGGGCCTCTAAGCACAGGACCACCCATAGTAGAAAACCCAAAGCCCACAATACAAATAGATTGTGAGCCCAAGTAAAGGTTGAGTCCATTAACTAAAGCTTGGATATGCACAATAGTATTTATAGACTAATCGCAAACACATGCAATGCATGGGTAAGCTATTAAATATGAGATATTAAAAATACACTTTGCTCTCCAATTTAAAAAATAAAAATAAATAATAATTTTATTATTATTATTATTATTATTATTATTATTATTATTATTATGCAAGAAATAAAATTAGAGAAAGACTAGTCGACAAAAGTAAAAGGCTTCGATTATATAGTATTTATAGACTAGTCGCAAACCTATGCAATGCACGGGTAAGCTATTAAATATGAGATATTAAAAATACACTTTGCTCTCCAATTTATTAATAATAATAATAATAATAATAATAATAATAATAATAATTATTATAATTATTATTATTATGCAAGAAATAAAATTAGAGAAAGACTATTAATCACATCATGCAATTCAAAAGTATTAAAACAAGTCGATGACTACATTAAATATAACATTTTGTAGATGATCTACCAGCCTCGAAATGCTCTCAAAATGCTGAAAGAACATAATATTCACTTCAATGACACATTCACCGTTTTGAAGTAATGTAAAATTCTCAATATGCTAAATTTGCTCAATAGAGGATCACCAAATAGGAAATGGCACATAATTCTTGAATTTGAAACCACTGCCTAAAAACGAACAACAATTTCATTATCAAAAAGTACAATATATGCACACAACAATAAGTGCAACGGAAATTGATCATGAAAGAAGACATATATTGCATCAAGTTAGGCTCACCTTCCACTTAAAATTGAAACTTACCAACACAGACTTGGCATACTGATCAACTATTCAATTCAATCATTTGATGAAGCCAACAAAGATTGTTTCAGAAATAAAGAAGGCCCAAACACAATATTAATCGTAGGCAACCTGAACATGGAACAATATGGACAAAATCCAGGCTATGTATTTTAGACCAAGCCTTTAAGTCAGAATCAAGCCAGACAGTTAATCAACATTAACCATCAACTAAGCCAATGAGCTCTAATTCAAATGGCACTTGCTTGTCCCATACAAATAGATAGAAGGTGAAGTTGTGGCTTTAAAACCCCATTGGGTGCATGTGAAACATACCAACCTAAAAACATTAATCATTAAATAGAGAAGTTCTCTGGTTTTTACAACATCAGTTTGGACTTTTATCTTTATTTTTAGCATGTCAGATAATCATCAGCCAATTGGACTGTAAAACCATTACACCTGTGACCAAACGTTATCAAGGATCAATGGGGCAAAGAGGTACAAACTATCACAAAGTAATCCTTTAATAGTTCAACATTGTTTTCTATGGGGAATTTAGTGAAGTGGGAAGTTGTGAGGACTAACCAAAAACTGGAGAGCCAGTCATAAAGACCTCCAGAGAAATTGTGGGGTTTACGGCCAGTAGGCCACTAAACAAAAGTATTCGGGGCATATCACAGAGCCACCCATAATGACCAAGCATATCCTACCAATAGCAATGTTTCTTTAATCTCTTCTTTTTCTTTTCTTTTTTTGGGTGGGGGGGGGGGGGGGGGTGTGGTTGTGGGGGAAGGGATAATAAGTGGGGTGCAAAAGTTTTCCAAAATCATTATGCTATGGCTATCTGTTATTCATTACTCTTGGGGATTACTAAGTTGAGACAAATATACAACAATAAATAATCCTGGATAGCATCATCAATAGCATATTAGCAAGCATATGGATACTGACGCCAGTAAATTGAAATACAAAATGCACATAGACGAAGGAACCAGAGAATGGGAATAGTGACCGAAAACTCAGGAATCTTTTGTTTTCTACGTACACAAGATTGGTCAAAATATATAAACATGTTGGAAAAGAATAATAGAACTTATGTTGAAGCTGGAGTTGCCTGCACATGAACTTTACAAAGCTGCACCAACAAAACCACCCACCACCCCCCAAAAAAGAAAAAAATTTTGATGCACTGAGGCTAATATAAAATTCACATAATTGCCAAATAAAATTATTGCCAGTTCTAAGTATCCTCGTTACCGATATTTAGAAGTCATGCAAGCCTAAAGAAATTTTCTATAGGGTGGAAATAGTATTCATTAAAAAAAAAAAAAAAAAAACTATTGGGAATAACACTCCATGAAAGTGTCTAGTTGGTTTAGCCTTTTTTTTTTGGGGGGGGGGGGGGGGGGGGGGGGTGTTATTTAGCTCATGTACAGGTTTTTAAAGCCTCGCTTTTTCTAGGTTAGATTTGAACTTTTGCCTAGCTTATATTTTTAAACAAAATAAACATGTTTTAAAAAAACGATTAAATCATTTCATAATAGCTTTAGCTTTTGACAAGTAGTAATTTATCATGGTATCAAGAGCAAGTGGTCCTAACTTTGAACCATGTCTCTCTTGTACCTCTTATTTGAAAAAAATTTTAAAATTAATTAAATTTAAAATATATATATATATATATACATCAAGTTATAAACCTCACAAGTTGGGACTCACTTAGTAAGGGAAAGTCTAGTTTCATACATGAGAGAGAATATTAGAATAATGGTTAAATAATTCAATTTACCACTTTATAACAATTTAAACTTTTGGGACAAATGGTAATTTATCAAAACCAATAATTTTTCTTTTTAATAAGAAATAAATTTTATTTTAAACAAATTCACTCAAATTCCTGCACACGATGCAAAAATATCCCAAGTCATTCCTGAAAATCAGTAGTCACACTTGTATAACCATAGGGTCAATGGCCCAAGCTAAATCTTAATTTTGTAACAGATCTTAAAAATAAAAATTCTACAGATGCCCCTTTTCTTTTTCTTTTTTCCTTTCTGTATGAAGTACTACAGATGGCTTAACATGCAACATAACCATAAACCATTCCTATTCCAGCACAACCAAGAATGGAATCATTAGTGATAAAAATATGTTACCAATAGGTCTTTAATTGTCTCCACAAGTAAAGCCTGGAAGGATGAAACTGCCTCCTTCCTACGAACTTTCAGCTGCACCCTCTCCATTTCATGTTCTTCTCTTTCCTTTCTTTTCAGCAATTCTCACCCCCTTTCCTTCAATTTTTCCTGAAATCAGTATAAGAAGGGCAAAAACTTAAACATTTTCCATACAAATTAAAATTCAATAAATAAAGGTCATATAGGGACACTTTTAATTATTTAAAGTGCTACAAACGTCTCCAAAATGGGAGGAGAATTAATAGATAATATATATAATCCAAACCGCTATGCTCCCAGCTACAGAGTATTCGCAAGGGTCTACGTGGCGACTCGGAGGTTCTCATGGGTAAAAACCACTATGCTCCCTTGAAGTAATAATCAATCAGAGATACATATATTTGTGCATAAGTACACAAGTGCATATGTAATAAACAAATTTGAGGGCCTTCCCTCGTCAACAGGTCCATCCATCTTTCTTTCTTTCTTTTCACCTCCCAATTTCCCTTTTTTTTTCACACTTGACACACATCTCCCAATTTCCATGTAATTCCCATAAAGCCCAAATCATTTTAAGGGAGGAGAAAACCAAACTTGTATTAAGTTTTCTCGACAACCATATTCAGGTCACACTATTATATTACTACCCCATCACACCACTAAGAGGTATTGTTGGATTAGCATGTGAATTCAATATTAAGGTTGCCAACACAAACAAAATGATCAAAAACTAAATAAGAAAGCAAGACAAAAGCATAAGAATTCAAATAGAAATATCAACAACACTCACTCAATGAGACTTGGACAAATAATCTGAACCAAAAGGCAAAAAAAAAACCTAGGAAATGAAATGAAACACCCAAGTATTAGAAAGAAACTAAAACGAGCAAAAAACATTATCCTTAAAATTCTTATGATCGTAGGAGAGGAAAAAAAAATGGTAGGAAAGGAGAGCTTACTTCCAAATCAGACTCCACCACAAAGCAACACAAAAATCTAGCTTCCTGTAGATGGACAATAAGTAGCAATCCAAACTGGACATGGCGAGCAACACAGGATAACCAAGTTCAACTAAAATCAAGAAAAAATAATTAAAAAAAACAAGACAATAACACAATTGTACAAGCACCACAGGAAAGCGCTTGTGGCATTGTCAATGACTATAAGAGTAAATTGAAAACAACAAAATACCAACAACATTTTAGGACAGCTTTAGATTAAAGAATTTTTAATTAAAAAATAAATAAAAAAAAGAATGAACAACAAGACTACTCGAAAGCATTTTTCATTGAGAAGCAAAAAAATCAAATCAACCTTAGTTAAAGAACCACAAACACATCGACCCTAGAATTAGGTAACTTCTAATAATGCATGCTAAGAAAACTCAAATTAGGTAACCTCTAAATATATATGTGTATATATATAAATAATCCAAACCGCTTTGTTCCCTTGAGGTAATAATCAATCAGAGACACATATATTTGTGCATAAGTACCCATATATATTTGTGCATATGCAATAAACAAATTTGAGGGCCTTCCCTCATCAACAGGTCCATCCATCTTTCTTTCTTTCTTTTTACCTCCCAATTTCCCCTTTTTTTTACACTTGACACGTCTCCCAATTTCCATGTAATTCCCATAAAGCCCAAATCATTCTAGGGGAGGAGAAAACCAAACCTGTATTGAGTTTTCACAACAACCATATTCAGGTCACACTCTGTTATGTTATTAACCCCCCCCCCCCCCCAACACCACTATGAGGCATTGTTTGAAGCATGTGAATTCAATATTAAGATTGTCACCACACACAAAATGATCAAAAACTAAATAAGAAAGCAAGACAAAAGCATAAGAATTCAAATAGAAATAGCAACACTCACTCAATGAGACTTGAACAAATAATCCGCACCAAAAGGCAAAATCAAAACCTAGGAAAAGCAAATAAACACCCAAGTATTAGAAAGAAACTAAAATGAGCAAAAACATTATCCTTAAAATTCTAATGATTGTAGGAGAGGGAAAAAAGACAGGGTAGGAAAGGAGAGCTAATTGCCAAATCAGACTCCACCGCAAAGCAACACAAAAATCTTGTTTCCTGCAGATGGACAATAAGTAACAATCTGGTCATGGAAAGCAAGTACTAGTGCTGGAATTATTAAACACACATAAATGAAGCCTAAAATATGACACTACAAAGCACCAATTATCATTTACAAAGTGATTTTAATTTTTTTGAAACCATAATCCAGTAGAAGATAACAAAATTGTTCCAGAAAACAACCAATAAAAATTATAAAATAAACCAAAGTACAATTGCCTTCCAGAAGATATATCAAGATCAAAATTAAGAAACATTGTCCTCACAAGTTTATAAAGATGTCATGCTTCGAAAAAAATGTTATCTATTCACTTACTAGCAAAAAATGACCCACAAACAACCAAGTAGATTCCAAGATTAAGAATTATGATGCACCTCCAAAGAAATAAGTTAAAGCAATTTAATTCCCAGAAAGCCCAACTCAAGCCAAATGCCAATCATGACACGAAAAGGCAGACACCTGTAATATTCTTCTCTTGGAAACCATATTTAGATCACAATCCCTGTTAATCTAACTGCCCCACCAATAACAGGATAACCGCATTCAAATTAGATATGAGCCAACAAGAAGTCAAAACGAACTATGGGAGAATTAAGATCAAAGGTAAATAAATCAAATACGTAATGGCGAAAAGGTTATGATAAATATCTCTATTAAATATATAAATTTTAAGGCATAATAATAGGAGATTGTTGAGAAAACCAAAGAGAATTCTGGTCTCAACCCAATGTTACTCCAAAAAATTACTTTTCAAACTCATAAATATCTTAATCCAATATTTAAACCTTTAAAGTCTAGGAAGAAATGTCCTAGTTCGTTGCCCAGCATTAAATTTTTAAACATGGGAATTAGGGTAACGGAGTCATAAAACCCCAAAACATCCCCTAGCGAGGTCCAACAATCCAAGAAAAACTCATACAAGTAACAAGAAGTTTGAAACCCTTTATGATGAACACATACAGAAGCACATGTTCACTTTTCGCACCACAAAAGCATAAACCCTTAGTGACGTTGGCAATCACTTTTCGCATGAGCAAATTGAGAAACGCAATCCCAGCTACACAGTTTAGGACAACTTTAAATTACAATAATATTTGTTTTTAAATTTGGAAAAGAAAAACCAACAAGACTACTCAAAAGCATTATTCATTGACACGCAACAAAATCAGATCGACCTTAGTTAAAATACTACAAATGCGTCAACGCTAGAATTAAGCGAACTCTAAGAATGCTGCCTGGGAGAACACAAATCCCAGGCTCCAGTAATAAAATATAAATTAAAAAAATGATTATTTAGAAATTAACAAAAACATGTCTTAAATAGCACAAATGCAGTCTAAACTCATAATCAATTAAAACCATGTTGAGAGTGAAGAAATTAATTAAATTAAAATCACACAAATGCATAAGAGGGGCAACATATTGATGAGCTTAAGTTCTAAAATGTTGTGAGAAACATGCTGGGCAGTGCAGGAGAAATGCAGCCTGAAGTACAAACAATGCAAGCACCAATTATACATTTACCAGAAAGCACCAAGTGAATGTTTAAACCCTTTAACACATAAAAATCAGCCAGTAAGCAATAAGGGAAAGAAAAGTTTTACATATCTATGCTCCTAAAAAAAAGAGAACCAAATTAAACTAGAAAAGCCAACTTTGCCGCAACATACATATATCTCAAAAAACCTAACAAGCACCAAAAAATACATAAAATGAATTGAATGAACATGGGATAATATCATGTTTATGGGAACAGTAGATTAAAAAATCTAAAAGCACATAGTGAGAAGCCAAATTTGCTGCAACAGACTCCTTAAAAAGTGGAAACTGACAAAAAGGGACAGGAAATAGCAGACAAACGCCAAAATCTATAAAACAAAAAACTGCACAAGGGTTAGAATCACAATAGATTGAACATGGTGTCAAGCTTGAAAGACTTGTTAGCAAAAAGTGACATCAAGAAGAGAACCAAATCAATCCAGAAAATCCAGAAACCAGAATCTATAAAAATATATCTTAACAAGGAATTGTATAGTATCATGTTAGAAGGAACAGTATATCGAAAGAAAAAGTGAGGTAAAAAAGAATTAGAGAGGAGTTAAATTCAAGAGTTCACCACAAATAAGAGAATATCAACACTAAATCAATCACAAAACAAACATGCTGACTAGTACTTAAAACTACACAAATACACACAAATTTTGAAACTAGAAAGAAAATAATTCCATAATTACCAGCAACAACAGCATATTGAAAAGAAAAGTGAAATCAAAAGAATCTTATAAGAGAGCAAGTGAATTCAACAAGCTAAGAGCTAAGAATCTTAAGCATACAACAATTTAAATGCAGACCCCAAGCCACAGCCCCCCAGGCAGAGGATTATATTAACCTAATACAAACAAACAAAAACAAACAAAAAAACCTATTGTTTGAGGAGTGATGTTTAGTTATTGAATGAGAGACTCAAAAGCAGAACTGAAAAAAATAAAATAAGGAAAGGCAGAACTCCACCACCGACGTATGATCGTTATTTCTACACACCTTCCTCCTCTTACAACTACCCCTGTAAGAATTTGAAAGAAAAAACCTCTAGGTTAGGCAGGGATCAAATTTCAGACCCATACATTTGTTAAACATAGTAGTCTCCACAAAGCAATTGCAACCACTAATCTCCCACTGGGATATTTATAATCACTTTGTGATCGTGTGCACTTCCCACTGGACTACAGAGGCAATCTGCTTATTATAATTTAATAAGTTTATTTTGTAAAAGTACACCTTCAAAAAGGTAATGCTTTAAAAAGATGCACGCTCCTTTTTTATGATGCAAAATAAACTATGCTGCTTTTTTTGTTTGAGGGGGGGGGGGGGAGAGAGAGAGAGAGAGAGATAGAGAGAAAGATTACACTTCAATTTTAAGGTGGTCGATGAGACCTCTGATACTTCATCCAGCAATTGTTTAAACCCTTCTATTGCAGCCTTCTGAGCTGCTCCTTTTACCTTGCATTCCTCCTCAGCACGTGTTTTCACATGGTGTTCAAACTATGACCTCCTAGCAGGATAACTTGGAATTTCCTGCAACAGGACAGACATTTCACAATAAAGAAAAGTAAACAAGAACTCCTAAATTAATGCTTGGGTATTACAATCAGTTCTGATACACCCCAGTTATATGACTTCCATTGTTGCTTCCATGCTCCTCCATCACCAATGTGCTAGTCCAAGCTTGGGGCAGACAGTTTCAGTTTCAGCTTAATCCTTGCCCTAAGGAGAGGTGGAAGAGCCTTGACCAAGCCAAGCCATGTCCATGTGAGATTTTGAAACATAAAAGAAGTTATGCTAGAAACATGAGTACACATTCCAGAAGTTATGCTAGAAACATGAATACACATTTGAGACTCAATTAAAAAGGAGCCCATGCAAATGAAACACGTAATTAATGCAACACTAGGCTGCATCAAGAAAAAGTGAAAAACCATGAAAGCATGTGATAAGAGACGTCTAACATTTTTAAGTAAGGTAATAAGGACTAACTAGAATGCATACGAAATGAAATACAGGTCTATCAACGGATTTATTCTGGTCAAGGAAAATGGGATCACCCATCCCATTCAAAGGAATCCTGATGCACCCACTTTAGCATCATATTATCATATTAGCATCTAAATTATATAAGGGGACTGCTTTCATCTCTATGAATTTAGTTGACCAAAGGATAAAACTTTTGCGCTATATGCGCAAGTGCAGAAAGAATCAATCAGGAAAAGGAATCTCTCCATTTGAAGGGTTGTATCCATTTCTTCCATTTCATGGTTCATATTTTATTTTACAAATCTAAAGGTGTATAGATAGACTACAAAGTCATTTAAAATTTTAAATGACGTGGCAGTCTGTACATTGTTAAATGCAGAAAATGAAATCTGAACCATGAAATGGACAGGATTTGAAATGGAGAGGATCTTGTTCCAATTAATCATATAAAAAAAATGATGATGACAAAAACAAGATAAAAAAAACACTATGGAGGCACCCAAACTATTCTTTTAGATTATGAGATTCTACAATATCATTAAATTTAAATTTCAACAAACAATTTGTACCTTGGTTTTGTTGTTGTGGTAATATTTTTTTCCATCACTTGTTGTGACCATTACCCAATCAGTACCAAATATATTAACCCTGAAGATAAGAAAAACACCACACAACTTTACAAGGAAAATTTTTTATGCACTTTTGGACAGCAAAGATCACCTACAGCAACTCTAATAGTCAAATAAAATAGATCCGGTTAAAAAAAAAAATAACTAAAGAGACCTTAACAATAATATGACACTAAATATATCACAGCACTTCCCAAAATTTACAGTAAGCCAGAGGACCAAATTTACAGAGATCAATCTATAATTCAAATCAGGTATTTAGGCTCTTAAATGACAAAGAAGATTGTCAAAAATAATAATAATAAATGGGCCCATACAGTCAAAGAAAATAGAAGGAATGACTTGCCTATGGTATCCATGAGATAGAGTATCAATATGCCCAAATCAAAATTTAAATACTTTCTTCTAAAATTTTGGAAAACAAATATCACGCATAAAAGAGACAAGCATTTATTTACCGAGAGAGCTTCTTGCCTAGTAGGTCTCTGCAGGTGGAATCTAAAAATCAATTAAGCAGCCATAAAGGGCAGACCTTCAATGGTCAAGCCATAAAGGGCTAACCTTAATTACTTTAGCACCCACAACAGCTCCAATTACTTTAACACTCAAACTTCTTTCAATTGACACTTTACTTGATTAGACATTTGAATCTTATACCAGACCATCACTTAAGCTCATTTTTCTTTTCTTGTCAATGCCCTTGACACCTTCAACTTTAATTAGAAGGGGAGAGAAAAAAATTTAAGAAAACCTCAACAAAAGAATTAAGGTAAAATCAGACATTGTTAAGAGAAATTTGGACCTTTTGCAGAATTAACCAATTATAACAAAACACCATCCTCATGACCAATTCAGAGGACAAGAGTGGAGGCTATATTCAAAGCCACATAAGAAAGAGACTCCCACAACAAATCTAACAGGGTTCTGTACATGTTTGGTACCATACCACCAAAATCCAAATAAAAAGAAAAATTCAAGGTTGGCTGGGGTAACATACAGCAGGTACAATGCAAAAAGAGAGAGAACAAGAACCTACCATAGGGTGATTACGCATCAGTTCTAAGATTCTTTGGATCACTACCAAGAAAAGATGCATCAGACAACAAGCAATAGTAAACTTGGAAGCAAGCAAAATTGCTAGGAAATCCAACAAGAAATTTAAACCAGTCAAGACCTACTGTAAATGACTAGGCAATATTTTGACCCACCAAACATTTTTTTTTTTTTTTTGGATAAGTAATGTAATTTTTATTGCCATCAAAAAATAGAGTCACCCTAGTATACAGGGAGTATACAACTAGGGACCATACGATTAATCACACAAATTACATGAATTTATCAAAACACTAACAGACCATAATGACTGACTATGCAAAACTGACAACCATTCCAACAAAATCTTAACTCAAATAAACACAACTTGGGAAGCAAATCTATATAAGACTGCCCTTAAACAACAAAATTACAATATTTCCATATGGCTATAAACCTAAAGAAAGTCAAAATATCTTATTTTATAAAAAAATTGGGACTGTTCATGAATATAAATTCCATATATGTCAGGCCTTTTAATCTGACATGTTTTATACTACTTACTCTTTAGGATTGCTCAAATGATGATCTTTATTTCTGCAAAAGAAAAAAAAATCCCAAGTGGCTTGGTCTAGTCCTTCCTCACTTATTATCAACACAGACACGGCATACTGATTAACTGATTCAATTCAGTCATTTGATGAAGCCAACAAAGATTGTTTCAGAAATACAGAAGGCCCAAACACATTATTAATCGTTGGCAACCTGAATGTGGAACAACATGGACAAAATCTAGGCAAGGTATTTTTGGTCAAGCCTTTAAGTTAGAATCAAGCCAGGCAGTTAATCAACATTAGCCATCATCAAGGCCAATGAGCTCTAATTCAAATGGCACTTGCTTCTCCGATACGAGTAGATTGAAGGTGAAGTTGTGGGTTTA
Organism: Lithocarpus polystachyus; assembly: GCA_033629205.1. Taxonomy (NCBI): domain Eukaryota; kingdom Viridiplantae; phylum Streptophyta; class Magnoliopsida; order Fagales; family Fagaceae; genus Lithocarpus; species Lithocarpus polystachyus. The sequence goes on from CM066166.1 coordinate 52,140,309, forward strand.
AAACCCAATTGGGTGCACGTGAAGCTTATCAACCTAAAAACATTGATCGTTAAATAGAGAAGTTTTCTCTGGCTTTAACAACATCAGTTTGGACTTTTATTATTACTTTTAGCATGTCATACAATCATCCAACCAATTGGATGGTAAAACCATTACACCTGTGACCAAACGTTGTCAAGGATCGATGGCCCAAAGGTATAAAATATCACAAAGTAATCCTTTTATAGTTCAATTTTGTTTTCAATGGGGAATTTAGTGAAGTGGGAAGTTGTGAGGAACAACCAAAAACTGGAGTGCCAGTCATGAAGACCTCCAGAGAAATTGTGGGATTCACACAGCAATTAAGGCCACTAAACAAAAGTATTCAGGGCATACCACAGAACCACTCATAATGACCATGCAAATCCTATTCCTACCTATAGCAATGTTTCTCTAATCTCCCGTCCCCCTTTTTTTGTTGATATTTTTGTTGGGGAGGGAAATGGGGGGTGCAAAAGTTTTCCTAAATCATTCTGCTATGCCCATCTCTAATTTGCTACTCTTGGTGATTACTGAGTAGAGACAAATCAACAGCAATAAATAATCCACGATAGTATCTTCTATAGCATATGAACAAGCATATGGATACTGAAACCAGCAAATTGAAATACAGAACTAGATGCTGACTGTTGCAAGCTTCCAGAAGGGGTGGGAGCATTTGGAAGCAAGCACACTGTATGAGAATGAAGGTGCAGGAACTACAAAGCCAGGTGCATTAGCATATCTTACTTGGGCAGGTCCTTGCATTAAAAACCAGGTGTACCTGCACCCGGAGCAGAAGCAGCAGCAATTGGAGTTGAAAGGCCACTGCTAGATGACACTCCAATAGGCAAACCAGATACGGGTGCTTGAGAAGTTGGTCGCTGCATTTCCTGTGTTAACCAAGCTAAGAATCTTAAGCATACAACAATTTAAACGCAGAACTGAAAAAAAGAAAATAACAAAAGGCAGAACTCCACCACTCCCGTATTATCGTTATTTCTACACCCTCCTCTTACTGACTACCCCTGTAAGAATTTGAAAGAAAAAACCTCTAAATTAGGCAGACCCATACATTTGTTAAACATAATAGTCTTCTCCACAATGCAATTGCAACCACTGGGATATTTATTTATAATCACTTTGTGATCATGTGCACTACAGAGGCAATCTGCTTATTATTGTGTAAAAGTACACCTTCTTTGAAAAAATGCACATACCTTTTTCTTTTTCTTTTTTCTAATTCGGCGGTTCCCAAGCCTTCAAAATTAAAACTCTCTTTTTAACCATATATGTACATATGCATACTTGGCGTGTGGGACGGACGGAGGGCTACAATCTCTAGACACCCATATACATACAAAATTAATATAAAGCAAAAAACTGATTAAGTTTTAAAGCAGAATACCAATTAAACAAGTGTGTCTCTCTCAAGTTTATGAGGTGATTTCAAATCAGGGCACAGGACTTTTATATGATCTTTGACAACCTCTCTCAATTTTTTTTAATATTCTAGCAAAATTGACACAGGCAAATTAAAACCCTATATAAAAATCTGTAAAACTTAAGGAAAGGACAGAAATTTTAATAAAATTACCAACTACAGCGGCCAAAGTTTCACTAAGAATTCCTGACCCAAACAAATAAAAAATAAATGTCTAATTTTATTGAAGCGGAAAGAAAAAAGATAGGGCAAGAGATACCAACCAGAGAAATAGACGAAAAGGTTCTCAAAACTCGCTTCCCTGACTCAGTAGGCCATGGCGACTCTCTCGTTGCCTGTCTGCATGCCTAAATGGTATATGCATGACACCCTTATACCAACACCCACTGTGCCACTTAAATAACGGTACGCTCTGTTTCATTTGGTGGAAAATGGAATTGTATGGAAAATTTTAAATTCCCTAAACTACCCCCTAAAATTTGAATTTTATACCAGAGTTTCATCATTTCAATTTTACCCCCTGAGTGGATTTGCATTTTAGTTTTTTTTTTTTTTTTTTCAAGAAAAAGATTTGCTTTTAGTTCATACAATAAAATGTCATTTTCATTCTATCAAAAAAAAAATGTCATTTTCATTCTGTCAAAAAAAAAATGTCATTTTCATTATCTCACCCCATTAAATATTGTGGACGTAGTACCTCTCTACAAAGATAACGTTCTACAAAGATAACGTGACATAGAGAAAATAATGTGATGTCATTTTATTACATATGGCAAGCTTATGTGACACTTACTCTCTGATTGCTTTAAAATAAATATATTTTTTTAAAAATGTTATCTCATTTTCAGGTGTTTGTTTGCATGTAAATAGACGGGGAATTGCTAATGCAAACGTAATATAAATCCAAAGGATAAAATCCAAATTATAAAATTTTATGGTATAAAATCCAAAGACTTTCAACCTTTATGTGTGTAGTTTGCACTCTAACCCTAATTTTTTTTTTTTCTTTTCGTGTGGTAGAAATGAGGGAGGATACAAAAGGGTGTGTATGGAGGGGGGATTTAAACCCTAAATGTCTCCTTTAGAAAGGTTATTTTTCCCAATCGTTTTCTATCCTCTTTTGATACAGGAATATCGAATAAAAGAGCCAGCAAACCCAACTCATGCCGACTTACAACCCCAAATAAAGGAATCCTACGCTTGGAGTTGGAGGCCTAATTCCAGCTCAATTATCCATAAATTGGTCCTACTAGCCAAAGTCCATTAAGGATGGTCATACGACATTTATTTAGTCAATGTTGACATATGTTGTTTGTGAAAAATATATAATAATTTAGGGTAAAATACTATTTTAAGAAGTTCATTCGTCCCTAAACTATTAAAAAAGATCATATTTCATCTCTAAACTATTGCAAATGTTTTATTTATATCCTTAAATTTTACTAGAAGCTTGTTTTTCATTTCTAAACTATTGAAAAAATTCTTTTTTCATCCTTATTTTGGTCTCTATATTATTCAAAAAACTCTTTACAAAGTTTAGAGATGAAAAAAGAACTTTTTAAAGTTTATGGACGAAAACAAACTTTTAATAAAGTTTAGGGACCAAAATAATATTTTAACCAATAATATTTTCATCCGTATTTTAGATGTTGTGGAAATCATGGAGTCATTTAATTTTGATGGGGACTAAGTTAAAGATGTTCGTCCATGGTGGTCGTCCACAGTCACCTCGTCCATAACTTAATCACATCCAGAAAATCTTAAGAAGAGGAAAACAAGGACATTGTACTTAGGAACAATACATATCCCTTTGTAACAAGACCAAGTTAGTCATCCATAGCACAAAAGTAAGGATGACCAAACAACACTTGGTGAATTCTACAAAAAAACTTCTCATAAAGTTCCTTATGATCTAACCATAGTATGCTACTCTCAAAACGTGGAAGGAGTTCCTCGTAATTCGCACCACGCACTCCATTTACCCATTTTCTCCATTAACTACTCACATCGCTCCACGATGGTAGTAGATCCGAACAAGTAGACACACTCCAAACTCTCTATAAAAGAAGCAAGTCCCATTCACTCAAAGTAAGTTTTACTATTCACAATTTCCCATCCTTGTGTTCTAAAAGGAAAACTGACTTAACCGTCGGAGGGTCCTTGGCCGAGTTACACCGATCACTCTTGACTATTCTTTTTTTCTTTTTAGGATTAAAGAGCCACCCCATAGTTCAAAGTATTCCAGCCTACTGATTTTCGTGCATCATCAGTTGGCGCCGTCTATAAGGAAGACGAGTTAGTTAATTTTCTATGTGTTAACTTCTTAGCTTTCCAAGACAAAAAGGCTGCATGGTTCGAATTAGATCAATGGCCACCAGTCCAAGACACCATGAGAGTGGAAATGCCTCCAATCACCCAAACCATGTACCAGCACCCACGATGATCGTCCAACAACAGTTACAGTCCATGGCAGCAGCGATGGCAGCACTAACGCAATAGAACTAGGAGTTAACTAAAGAAGTTAATAGATAGCATCAACAGCGACGTGGTGAAGAAACAGAATTTAGAGAATGAAGAGGCTGAAAATAATGCTGAAGGAGACCAGTCTAGAGGTACTGTTACTCGAAGGGTACCACATTTGAAAAAGGAGATGGACCAGATGAAAAGAGCCATGGAAGAGATGAAGGATTCTATGAGGAGAGCAAATCATGTGAATGATCCTGTTCACAGGACTGATTCCCCCTTCATTGCGTCCATCACGAGTCATCCCTTACCTTCCAAGATCAAAATGCCTACCCTAGACTCATATGATGGGACGCGTGATCCTTGTGATCACATTGCTACGTTCAAGACAACCATGCATCTCAAGGTGTTCCAAAACGAGATCATGTGTAAAGCCTTTCCTACTACGTCAAAAGGCCTAGCCAAAGTATGGTTTGGTAAGCTACCACTAAACACCATAATTTCATTCCAGGAGTTAAGTAAGTTGTTTGTCAACAACTTTGTAAAGGGACAAAGGCAGAAGCATTCCTTATCCAGCCTGTTAAACATAGAACATGGAGAAAACAAAAGCCTGCGTACTTTCATTAGCCATTTTAATAGAAAAGCCCTGTTGGTGGATTAGATGGATGACAAGATCCTCTTAATAGCTTTCTACAATGGTGTCAATTCAGACTTGTTTATCCATAAGCTGTACGACCAGAAGCCGCAGACGATGCCTGAATTGATACATTCAGCCTAAAGTTTCATGAACGCAGAAGACGTGATCACTGCTAAGAAAAAGAAGAAAGGTGAACAGCTAGACAATGGTTATATACATCATCCAGAGCAAGGCCTTCGTCCAAAGAAAGCCAAAGTAAGTGAGAAAAGGGATCGCAATGGCAAGAAGGTAGGGTCGTCCTTAGGATGATGCTCTAACTACACTCCCTTGAATACTCTGCTTGACCAAGTGTTAATGCAGATGAAAGACGATCCATCCTTGAAGTGGCCCAAGAGGATGAAAGAAGATCCTAGCAAGTAAAACAAAAGCAAGTACTGTCATTTTCACCGCAACCATGGACATAATACAGTCCATATGGACGAATGCTATGACTTGAAGCAGCAAATTGAAGCTCTCATTAAACAAGGAACGTTAAAAAACTTTCTTGGGTGAGACCATAAGGACGAGAAACAACCAATGAAGGGCAAAGCAGAAGAGCCAGCACGTTAACCGCTTGGAGAAATAAGGATCATTGTAGGGGGTACATCAACAGGTGCTCGTCTAAAGCCAAGAAGACCTAACTGCGTGAAGTCCAGAATGTTCAAATATCTGGACAATCGCCGAGGATGATCAGAGCAGATGAACCAACCATTGTTTTCACGACAGAGGATGCAAGACGGCTGCACCATCCTCATGATGATGCGATTGTCATTACTTTGGCGATTGCAAATTATACAACTAAAAGAGTATTAATAGATAATATCCATTGCAAGTTCCAGTTGGGCTTATTACTATCAAAGATCCAAGAAGATCAAAGAAGCAATTAATGGGTTGATTCAAGGAATTTGGGCTGATTCACATTCCAAGCTGGGCCCAAAAGAAGATGAAGGCCTAATAAATTTAATCCTAGCTGTTGAGGGCTAATCTGACGTAATTGGGCGTTATTTATGGCATGGAATTATGGCTGATTAACTTTCCAGCTCTAAATCAGTTAATAAATACTTTTCCTAATTTAGATCTTCTAATTTTGGACCAGATCTTCCTTAATTTTAGGCTTTTATTATTTAGAACGTTTTTTAGGGTTTTTCCTATTTTGGATCTGCTATTTTCAGACCAAATCAGGTTTTAATTAGGGTTTTATTATTTAGTACGTTTTTTAGGTTTTCTACATTCAGCCATGCCTTATAAATAGCATGCACTCATTGTAATAGAGGGATTATTGAATAAAAATCAGAAAAGGTGAGGCTTTGCTCTTCTCTTTGGTTCTTCAAGAAATGTGAACTTATCAAGGATTCTTCCTTGTGGCGTTCAAACTTATACCTTTTGGTTCGTGATTCCTTTATAATCATTGGGTCAAGGTCTGTTACTTATACCTTTGGTTCGCGTTTCTCTTATAAACGTTGGGTCAGGGTTTCTATCAAATCTGAATTTTAACTTTCTTGGGCAATATTCCAATATTGTTTGTTGGGTCTCAAAGCGAGTCTATTGAGGTTCGCATCATTTGGTATCAGAGCTCAGGTTCTAAAATCAGTTTTCTATCCTTTTATCTTTTGTTTCCAGTTATCAACCTATCTTGTTTCGTTTCTGTTCTTTGTCTTCGTTCTTGTTCTGTGACGTGCACTAGGTTAAAATTGTGCACTCAGTTCCCAAAAAAAAAAAAAAAAAAAGTGAAAAAAAAACTGCAGAAAAGAAAAAAAAAATAAAGACGGCAGAAAAAAAAAAGACTGCAAAAAAAAAATTATTTTTAGTTTCTGTTCTCTTAGAGCAATTATATTGTTTTCTTTTGTCCTATTTTTCTTTGATTTGTGTTTCTGTCATACTTTCTAGCCGTTGGTATTTGTTTAAATACTACAAGTTGAATTTCTTGATCAAGTTTATTAGTTTATTGCAGAACTGAAAAAGGGAAGCTGTGAGTGGAAAAAGGCAAGAGAGTGTGAGAGTAATATCGGGAAAAAGCCAATTTAAGAGTGAAACACAAGTAGGAGTGACATAATCTGAGTGCAAACACGTGAGGGAGTGTTGTGCGGAATTATTTCTAACCTTTCTTTGTAGTTTTTAAAATATGTCTTGTAGGGGCGAAACATCAAATAAGGAAGAAGGGGAGGAGTCATCCATCATGTTGTATGCAACAACAATTTGAACGCATGAACGTTGTGTTTAATGAGATACGGGATCGGATGGATAGGCAAGATACAGTTATTGCTAACTTGCGTGAAGAGCGTCCCCAAAGAGGTCCTAATGCTAGAAGGCAAGAAAGACATGCGCGCGTGTATGATTCTGATGACTACCATGAGGATGAGTTTGAAGATGAAGAGGATCAAGTTTCATGGAACAATGAGGGCAGGTTTGCGCGAAGGGGCGAAAGGCATGGTAGAGGATTTCGAAGAGATCCAAGATGGCAAGATGGGACAGACAGAAGCCTAGGAAACATAAAAATGAAGATACCGTCATTCCAAGGGAAAAATGATCCAGAAGCGTACTTGGAGTGGGAGAAGAAGGTGGAGTT